>CM056993.1:40562730-41162730 GCA_029891345.1 Dryococelus australis
CCGCAAAAAAAAACTGTACCATTTTTGTTTTAATAAATGTAATGTTGCTATTGTTGTATTCATAATACGATTTTGTAAATTAATTGTAATATACCTAGTACCTGTTAAGTGGTGAGGTGGGAACATAAATTAAAAATGCATTGCCAAGTGCCTCGGTAACTATTTTGGACGTTAAAAACCAATATTTTAATCGGACCTTTCTTAAAAACTATAAATATTAAACCGAAAATGTCTTAATATTAAAATAACAAAACACGGAGATGGCACGCGCAATTTTTATTCCCTTAAATATTTCCATTACTTCGAACACAGATTTTCTGATCAAAATTTTTATGTGGAACGCGTTGTAAAATGCGCGTGGAGATAGAAGATGAAATTTGCTAACATACTGCTGCTGGCACGTAACTCTCTACTACTGCATTACCATTCATACAGTTGTGGTTGGAAGAATACAGTAGTACTAAGTACACACTGTAGTAGAAGTGAGGCCAGCTGTACAAGAAGTATTTACTATTTACTCAGTCGTCAGAAACGCTTACGTGACGTTCGTTTGATATTTTATGGCCGGTATTTGTAAGCGTTCGCATACTAATTGAAACAATCAATACAGGTACAGACCACAATCGACTGTGTACTTAGATTTCGCGCACCCCTCATGTACACACATGTTTACGAAAATATACTAGAAATTTTTAAAAGTAACAGTATTAATTTGAAATGCATAGCAGCATGGATATTTGAAAAATTTTAGCATCTACCAACGAAAACATATTTGAATGAACGTACGACAATAATTCTAAATGAATTTGTAAGATAAATTAAAACAATAACACATAATACATATTTTTCATCAAAGAAAGCTGTTATAGATGTACATATCAATTACGTGTACATATATATTCAATTTAATGGAGTTCCCATGTAAATTTACTTGTGGGAATTTTTTGTGACAACTAGTTCGTCATCACCAGCTTCTTTGTTTACGTACTCGAACGTCTGTCATGCATTTGGTAGTTCGTGGGTTGGATCTTGGTTGGCTGCACTGCGAATTGTTTTTGCCTTACAGAGTATTCCGTCCACTATTCCAGGGGCAAATGCCGATGACGTTTCTTCGTCCATAATCTCTACATTCTTCTTAATCTTAAGTCATACAGGAAAAAATTAATAATATTAGTTTCCTAGCACTGTGTTGTAATCACTTTCAAACGTACTTAATTTTACCGTTTCGAGCGTTTAAAACAAGACATTTTACGAAGAGTGCTGTACTTAGAACGTTGCGATAGTTCTGCAGCTCACGCAACCAGCGATCGGTGGGCTTCTTGGTTAGCTACAGTAATATAAGCCCAATCATAACGTCGACCAGATCTACAGTTTACGAGTCAACTACCGATAGGGGAGATTGCTGGCTGTTGAGCCTCGCAGGGTACAGAGGAAAATCCGAAAATAACGTTCATGTGGGTTATGTACACTGCGGTGCATACAGGGTCTCAATGGGTTCACAGTTCAGTGTTCCTTGTTCACCATGGTATTTCAGTACATATTGTAGCTGTAAGCCTGGTGCAGGGATGGACTGGGGCTCAAATATATGTACACACATATCTATATATGGCATGCATATATATTATGCGCGGACTCCAAAAGTTATTAATATTATTACAATAAAAGTGAAAATCTACACTTGGTTTCCAACTGTGGCAGGGTAGTATATGGAGAGAATAGTGGAGTGCAATGGAGATATCTGAGCTCCCTTTCACAGCGACGCCTTGATAGCTGACTATGGTGAAGCCAGGCGAGAACGAAGCAGCTCCGGAATACAAGTGCGGGGGGAAACGGGCGATCCTCGAGAAAAGCCGCTGACCAGCGGCATCGTCCGGCACGATTCCCCCGTGCGAAGATCCGGGGAGCGACACCGCCGTGACCTGAACCCGGTTCGCCTTAGTGGGAGGTGTGTAGTCTCGACCACTGAACCACCGCGGCCCCAGGGTCACGCACGGATGAAAGCATTCTGGCTATAATCGAAGCCGGTACCCGTGCCCAAGGGACAGCACTGTCGCCCCAGCCAGCCCGGTGAATGGACGAGGTGAGACGAGATGGGCACAGAGACTGAGATGAATGGGGGCGATGGAGGAAACGGGAAAGCCCCGAGAAGAGTCCCACGCCACGGCAATGTCTGCCAATCTCCCCACATGAGAAGCATCCTTCCTTCCCTTCCTGACCCACAAGGCTTCCAGCCTGCTGGTGCTTGGAATCGAACCCAAAGCCCCGGTCACACTACCCAATTTTCCCTTGCAACTATATTTGACAATAAAATTTGAAGACAATATACGGACATCAAATTTTTCCTTCCGACAGATTTTTTCTAATAATCTTTAATGTGTTTGGAAATGTGTCACAACGTCAAATTTTTTAACTGGGAGAATATAATTTGAAATATTATTAATAATTATTTTCATATTGAGATATTGCTTTTGTTTTCCCATGCTGTCAATTACAAGAAGAAATTCAAAGTATATAGTAATTTATTTTTGCTTCTTTACAAAATTCAAATTTTATTTGTCAGAGATTTTTCCTGCACAATGGAATTAATGCCTCTTGAGTTCGTAAAAATATGCGTATTATTCACAGAAAATATCTTTCATGCCCAGACAGCTTCTACATAAATTTACTATCGTCATAAACTACTTCGTTTCCAGTAATTAATCGTTATTTTAAAGCTCCTTAGTGTCCATTTTTGTCGTGAACGATTCTGATTGGCTGAGACCGTCAACTACCAAAGAAATTTTAGGACCTGTCCAATCTTCAAATGTTTAATGGAAACTGAATCCATCTAACTTCCTCAAACAAATATGGCGACGCTTATGATGTTTAAATGATGCCATAACTGTCCATATTTATTTGACCAAATTTATTGGAAGCAGTTTGATGAAAAAATTCAAAAGCGTGACAGGGGCTCAAGAAGTGTACTATTTTGGAGGAGGGGAAAGGGTGGAGGGCTAACAGGTAACTAGCCAACTATGAAGCAGACGTGAGTCCAATAATACACAATGGTTCAGTTAATTCCCTATACGAGAAAATGTGTTGTAATTTCACGGCGTGTTAGATGACACAATTTTTTGCTGTTCTACCTGTTATGCGAATTTTAAAATTTCAACTTTCAGAAATGAAGGCCTACAACTGCAGGGGCATCGCATGCATATGGAAATTCCTCGCATCAAATGATGAGACGTGTTTCTCATTTGCGCATGCCATTGTACAGATATTAAGTTATTTTAGACAAACAGATGGTTCTTGGAGTTTTAATAGTTCAGGTATCACACAAGCATTTTTTTTTCAATATTTTGAATTTGACTATGACGGTAAAATATTCAATAGAATTCTGAATGGACAGAAATAAGATATAAAAATTAATAAAAATTTAAAATATATATACATATTAATTTTTCATATATATATATATATATATATATATAAATTAAGTAAGTAGAAAAATTTACAAAATTTATTTATTTCAAAAAATTTCCATGTCACATAAAAACCTTAAATAAATAGCTTTAAAAATTCAATGAGTAATGCTTTTGTAGTTTTAATTTTTAAAGTGAAATAATATTTTTAAATTTGCCACAAGTCAAACTCTAGTTGCAAGCGACCCAGCTGTCAAGTTCTAAAGAAAAGGGTTTTATGGTAATCCTATGGATTAATGACATTCACTTTGAAATCTAACATAATTTTTAGTAGCATTTTAAAAGTTACTAACCAATTATGATTGTGTTAAATTTTAACTACTCTATTCCAAAGCCAAATTTTTATCTTCCATTTCGTTGGCAATATTTTCAAATGAAAAATGTCTTCCAAGAACACTAAAAACGTTATTTACTTCTGACCGTCCTTGATGGTATACTGTGGTGTCATCCTGATGTGTGGATGAAATAAATTAATTGATATTTTGAAGTTTGTAAATCTATTAATTTGTATTATTTGTAAAGGGTTTAAGGGATATTTTAAGATAGTTTAAATTTTTGTTCGGGTGGAAACTGTACTAATGAAATTTGAATGGGCAGTTACATAGAGATGTAAGGCATTCTCACGCTTCTAATGAAAAGGAATATCTGGAAAATATGTATTCCAATTTGTTGCTTATATTAATCCTTGCATTGTGCGAGTTAACATTTTGGCGATATATTACATGCAACAGTAACCTTAACATACATGTAAAATCTGCACATGTAACAAGTCTTTCCTGGGACTCGAACTCAGAAACTTATATTCCAGGTGTAACTCTTAAGCGAATTCAGCCAGAGAAGTTACCTGATTTGGGAAACCTATGAATATATCAAAAGTGTGCATGTGTTATTTTTGGGCACCTAGTTTCTGTAGTGGCTTTATTTCATGGAAGTTAAAAAAATAATTAAAATAAATGATTTAAAATGGATTCTATTTTTACATAAATATATGTGCGTGTGTGTACATTGGTAGTGAATCACAATTTTTTTTTTTTAATTAAATGCTGTTCACGATAAAATTAGCACTTTTGAAAGCTCTGCTCAAGGTCTACTTATATACACGTTGTGTATTATTAGGCCTTATGTAAAATTAACATTGCCATGGGCCCCATCACTTTATGTATGCGTCGGTGAAATGAAAATGTGAAATTATTAAAAAGATAATAGTTTACAAATCTGCTTTTTTTACACTTCGATGAATTAAAAAAACAGAGAGAGAAATAAATCATTTTAAGTTATCACAAATGGTTACCAAACACTTTTTATTCCACATTAAGATGTGAAACTACTTTCCATCCACAATTACCAACTTTACTGGGCGAATGTCACTCAGTGCGCCCGTTAAAATATATAATGCAGGGGCAGTAACTTTTTTATAAAGTTCATTTCTAAAGTGCTCACTTTATCGTGAACAGCCTTTATGTATGTGTATAACAGGGTAACACTTTGTTACGTAAATAAATGTATGGTAATAAGTGTACTCTAAATAAAAGCAGATACTCTTCTATCTACTATTAAACTGTCCAGCTAGGATGTCAATTGTTACACAAAAAAAATATTCAAAACACCTTAAAATAAAACCTCTTAATTTGTAAAGTGATTTTTCAATTTAACAATAAATTTAAAAGAGTTTTTTTTCTATACAAAAAGGGTGTACGTTTAATGATTAACGGTACTGGCTCTACCACTTTCACAGCGATGGAATGAAAGGTAAACGCTGCTCAGGTAGACCTAGATATTTCATAAATAATTAATCATACAATAAACTGTGTAAACACTTAGTTCATCTACCAGTTTATCTATGATGCCAAAAACTATTTGTATATTTTTCACTTCAGAGTGACAACTACATTATATAATCAATATTTGTTTACATACATATGTAGATGTATAGCAGTCCCTGTAACTATACTACGCACAATTTTATAGAGGCAATAAAGTAAGATAGTTTGTGATTTGTCCAATGTCCTTTCTCTTTTTCTATTATCCTTACTTTTTAGATAGAATTCGTGATGTAAATTCAAAAGTTACGATGAAAAAATTCTACATCACGCTTTAACACCATGTTAAAACACCATCAGGGCCATGTTTGAGAGAATTTTTAAATATTAAAAAAAAATATAATTACGCCAATGTTTGTTGAAATATTTAATTTAAATGACGAATTTTATCAAGAAATTGTCAGCAATAAAAATAATACTGTTTATCATGTGTTGCCAACATATGCTGTATTTGTATAAACATAACAAAACTTTGTTTCCACATGCACCTCTATGTTTGAGCTCCGCGGGAAATAAATATTTAACATGTTATGGTACTTGTAAGTGCGAAGTTCTCTGCCGCACAATCCAATATCTTTCTAACAAAACCATTTAAAATATTTTAAATTTAATAAATATATAGTGTACACAGACCAATGGTGCGTTATAAAACTGCTTGCAATCTTGGGGAAAGTATTTTATATCGTTGCTCAGAATGAGCATCCGAGTGAATGTATGTTTTAGACAAATTAAAGGTCTTTTTGGTGTTTCACATTTAACGTCGAGAAAATGTCCTGTAGAACGTGTGCGATGAAAGTGTAGCGAAACTGCTAATATATAAATATTAGTGTAATGTATTGCTGGTATATAAAATAAACTGCAATGAATTTTACATGGCATTATATTATACAATATCGTATTTAAATTAAAGCTTAACTTTCCTTTGTTTATGGATGCAAATGTTATTGAAGCAGTTTTCCAGTAGCAATTTTCGTGTATTAAACAGTCACGTGACTCGATTTACTATAATAAAATTCTGTATTTCGTAGTTAATGATTAAATTTTATCATGCAAAGAAATTTATTCATCCCAATTTACCTATTACGAAACCTCTTTCAATGTGTTTTGACTTGATGCGGCAAAGGAAATTGAGGAGATGGCTTCATAGTATAAACGAACCTATACTATTTTATGAATTCGCGCTATTAATTAATCAAATATTAAATATGCATTTCTAATACACGTTGTAAAATATGATGCAATGTTGTTTCGCACTAAAGCATTTATAAAATTAACGTAATTGTCTTCAGCAAAATTCCTCTTTCTCTCATAAACAGTGCGGCGTCCCCTACACAAAGCCCAAAGACTAAACTGATTTGTCACTCCAATTTCTCTTCGCCGTCTGTATTAAATATCCAAATCAGTACAATAAATGTATATTAGTTAGGGTACCACAGCAAGCATATACACTATACAGTTCAGTCAGAGGGCTTTGTGTGGAAGAGGGCACATTGTTTATGAGAGATAAAGTGATTTTGTTGGCGACAATGGTGTAAATATTATATCTTCTTTACTGTGAAAGAACGATGAGATATTTATACATCGTAAGAGGTAGGAATCACTTTCATAACATATCATAGCATCACATTTTACAAAGTGCATTACAAATAGAAAATTATTTAATAATTTAATAATGTGAATTCATAAAAGATATTGTGTACAGTTGTTTTTTTTTTTTCAAACAAATATTTATTAATTCATTTATGCTAACACTCCGTTAGTCGCACTGGATCCGAGAGATCCAGGTGTTACATTTGTTCTGATTGCTTGACATGACTTGGAGGGATGCCACTATCTCCCTCAGTATCTAGCTGTCTTGGGGAGTGTCAACTGCCAGTAGCAGCGCGACCTTGGTCGAGTATAGTGTGCTGGGAAGCGGATGGATCTGTGAGATACCACGCGAAAAAAACTTGTAAGTATTCGTGAAGTCTTCAGTGTTGCTCATTTTGATATGTTGTTGTTAATTTTACTGCCTTATTTCTTCTGTTCAGTCGCTCTTGTTGTGTGGAAGTTTTCTAGTAAGATATGGGCATTGGATGCCATAGATCCAGTGCGACCATTCATGTTGTATTTTCCATTCATTATGTTTTCTTTGCCCGTTGCTTCATTATCTGATTATCTTCAGTGTAGTTTCCCAGATATCTTATTTGACTAAGAATATTCCTTTCTTGTTGTTACATGAGCAACATGGCATCAAAGTTCTATGATTTAAATTATCCCAAGGACATTGATGAAATCTACAGCAGTGACAATGATGATGGTGATGCGAGTGTTTCATCTCATGATTCGCAAGATAATGAAGATGAGTGTGACACAGATGCAACAGAAGAAATTTAAAAACAAGAAAACGACTCGAATACAGGACAGAGTGAGATTGGAGAAAATGGTTCTTATGGAGAAGAAGATGGTTCTGATGGAGAAGAAGATGAGGGCTTCTATGTATGTGCAAGGAAAAAGGAAACAAGGTGGCAGATTTGTTTACTTGGAGAAGATCCCCCTACAGCAACTGTAGAAAAAAAGGGAAACACGATTTATTGACGTGTCTTCCAGGAGTAATAGGAAACGCTAAAAACATAAAAGTGATTGCTGACACTTGGGTATGTTCGATGAAACATTTCTGGACATCATTGTATTGTTTACAAATCAATACATCGAATGTATACACGCAAACTTCGCTCGAGAAAGAGATTCCTTACCGACAGATAAAACAGAACTAAAAGCATTCATTGGGCTTTTTATTCATAGCTGGACAACAGAAAGCAGGAAGAGAGAACCTTGAAGATTTGTATGACAAAAATGGATTTGAGATAGAGATGTTCCGCTTGGCGATAAGTCTTCAGACTTTTCGATTCTTACTGCGAACGCTGAGATTTGTTGATCGAGAGACTCGGGAAGAGCGAAAGAAAACAGACCGTCTAGCGCCCATTCGATACATTTTTTAAGAGTTTGTGAAAAATTGCCTGTCGTATTATTCTGCAAGAGCAGATGTCACACTTGACGAGAAGTTGGAGGCCATAAGAGGCCACTGCTCTCTTATACAATATATGCCATCAAAACAAGCCAAGTATGACATCAAGATATTTGCATTAGTCGATTCCAAAGTGATGTATACGTGCAACCTTTAAATCTACCCTGGTAGGCAACCCGAGGGGCCTTTTCATCTCAGTAACAAAAGTGCTTATGTTGTGGAGCGAATGATAACACCAATTCACAATTCAAACAGTAATGTGACAGTTGATAATTGGTTTAGTGATGTCACACTACTGCAAGTATTGACAGAGAAATATTGGTTGTCATTCGTAAGCACACTGTGGCAATACAAGTGTGCAAATCCCAAACGAAATGAAGGCAGTGAAAAATAGGGGAACTTTCACCAGTATATTTGCATGTATGAAAGAAGGAACAACGGTTTCTTATGTTCCGCAAAATGAGGACAAAAGAAACGTCCTTTTGATCTCCAGTCTGCACATGGACTGTGCAATAGACGAAAACACTGGTGAAAAAAAGAAACCTAAAATAATCACCTGTTATAATGAGCATAAAATAGGTGTTGATATGGTGGATAAAATATGTTCTTCCTACAGTGTCCACAGAGGCAACAGAAGGTGACCAATTTTCGTGTTATTTCCAATGCTCAATTTTGCAGGAATTAACTCACAGGTTATTTATTTAGGGAATGGGAATGATGTACCAACACGTCGGCTATTTCTTCGACAGCTGGGGCGAGGATTAATTGGTGGCCAGCTAGCGAAGCGATTGGTGCTATCTAACTTACCTCGGCCGATTTCGGCGAGAATTCAAGAAATTCTACGGGGTTATCAACAACGTGGTAACTCTGACAAGGTCACTTCAAGAGATGCATGTTGAAAACTACAGCGCCGCAAACCCTGTTTGGCCATGAAGACACGAAGATTGACCAAATATTCTTGCCAACCATGTGGCCAATATCTGTGTCTTCAAAATTGTACCATTATTTGTTCTGATGGCTCTGATTTGATAGTTGATGGATATAATGAAGAAAACAATGAACAAGGACCACATGTGACATACAAGGAATACGTTTACTATTTTATTTGTTCCAGAACTCAAAAGTTACTAAATGCGTATATAGTTTTTTTTTCCTGTGTTTGCTATAAGGGTTCATTCAAGTATGCATTCCGTTCTGTAAGTATTGTTGAGTTTACATATACTGGTTGGCATTGTGAAGTGTTGGAAGAGTAAAAAGTAACTGAGATTACTAGACAATTTCATACTTAGATTTTTTTAAATTATTTGCATAACATGCAGTAATTATCATAGCAATATAAGTAACTCTCATGTACATTTTCTAAATGTTTTGTTGCCAGATAAGTACACTAACAGAATGTAAAGTATCTTTCACCAAACTATGTCGGAATTTATTTTTTGGTTGTATTTGAATGATGTAACCTTTTTTCTTTTGTGTTTTGCGTATATTATCGATAAAGTTGAATTAAATTTCAAGTTACAACTCATACTTATTTTAGTACAAACATTTTAAGATCATTTATGATGTTATGGTCGATTTCATATTACGGATTTCTCAGATCCAGCGCCACCATTGGTGTTAATCTGGGGGGAGCGACTATCGGAATGTTTTAAAAGTCTCGTGAAAATGCCCTGTCACAGTGTTTTATGCAACGCAGACTAACACATTGCTGGACAGATAGCACCATTGCAGCGAGCAAATGACTACAGTCTATTCGCGGTAAAGGCTGTTCACGATAAAGTGAGCACTTTAGAAATGAACATTAGAAGAATAGTCACTGTCTCTGAATGCATATATTTTAATAGGCGCACTGAGTGATATTAGCCATGCAAAGTTGGTAACGATTGATGGAAAGTAGTTATATATCTTGACGTTGAATGGAAAGTGTTAGGTAACTATTTGTGTTACCTTAAATTTATTTATTCGCTTTCTGTTTTTTTTAATGCACAGGAAAGTAAAAATTAGCGGATTTTGTAAAGTATTTGCTTTTCTAATAATTTTATAGTTTTACTTGGCCAATGCATAAATAAAGTGATGAGGCCCATGGCAATGTTAATTTTACATAAGGCGGGGTAATACACAACGTGCATACAAGTAGATCTTAAGCAGGGCTTTCAAAACTGCTCGTTTTACAGCAAACTGCCTATATAGCTTAACACTATTGAATCAAATCTTTGGTAGCTTCTTAAGTATGTTACGAATCACAAGCGTCTTACAGTTCTGTTAATATTAAACTACCTTACTGTTGCTTCAACTGAACTTTTACTAATATTTAATCTACAAATTTTAATAATTTATTTCTAACTAACGTGAATCAAGGCAGCGAGAAAATATGTGTTTTGGTATATGCTGTTCACGATAAAATGAGCACTTTTGAAAGCCCTGCTTAAGATATACTTGCATACAGGTTGTGTGTTATTTCTCCTTATGTAAAATTAAAATTGCCATGGGCCTCACCACTTTACTCATGCGTCGATCAAGTGAAATTGTGAAGTTATTAGAAAAGTAAATATTCTACACATCTCATTTTTACACTTCGTAGCATTAGATAATACAGAAAGCGAGAGAAATAATTTAAGTTATCGCAAATAGTTACCTAAAACATTTTGTTCGGCGTTAATATGTGGAACTACTTTTTCCCTCCATCGTTACCAACTTTACAGGGTGCATGTCACTCAGTGCACCCGTTGAAGTATATACGCGACAGTTAGGCCTACTTTTTTCTAAGGTTGATTTCAAAAGTGTTCACTTCATCGTGAAAAGCCTTTAATGGCAAGTAAAAAGGAGTTCTTATACAAAATTTTATTACACTGAGTGCGCAAGAATGTGGTGCATTGGCTCTCTGGTGTGATTTCCCAAGCTTTGTTTGCATGAGGCGGAGGAATATCCTGGAAATAGAACTTTGCCAGGGCTTCAGAAAAGTTGAAAGTAGTCGTGAATGGAGTATAAGCGCTGTTTATAGTTAATTTAACGCTTTTTAAACCCCAGCTTAGGCTCATTTACTTCTCATTTTGTATTCTTGGCCGTATGTAAAATCAACATTGCGGCTCACTTGAGAACTCTGTGCCTGCGCCGTCCAAGTTAAGTAGCTACATTTTTTTAGTTAAACGTATGTTCATATTCTAATGTGCATAAATCACAAAATACTAGCTTCAGTCGCAATAAAATTAATCATTACACCTACATTACATCATTTTTTGAGAAATATATATTTTTTTAATCCGCTGCCATTTTAACTATAAACCTAAGTGTCTTTATCTATAATGTAGCTTGTGTGTAGTTATGAATGAATTTTTTCAAAGTTTTGTTTCAAAGGTGCTTACTTGATCATGAGCAGTCTACATAAGCAGAGTTCCAACAAAAGCTTACTAAATTAAAAATTACTTAATAACTAAATTCTCAGTTGTAATACTGTCTAAGGGGTAGCAGGCAGTAGACCTAAAATCGGTTTTCCTAATTGTCAGCGAAATGACCTTATGTCCAGTGGCAGTAGGTCAAATGCCATTTAGAGGAAGTTACTGAAGGATAAACGACTTTAGTTCTAGCGCCTGTCGTGTGAGTTAAATCATTTTAACGAACAGAATTTTCTAGTGTTCTAGGACAAACGACTGTAGAAGAACGCCTTTCAGTGAGGTCAATTTTAGACGTCATGACTTGAGGTTCAGTGCTTGTTACTGGACCTGTAGGAAAAATGCCTTTCGCTGGAGTTAAGTTTAGGCGAAACGACTTTCGGTTTAGTGCCTGTCGGTGAAACGACTTTAAGGCAAACTGCCAGCTCAAGTAAATGTGTAGGAGAAACTATTTTAAGTCCACCGCGGCATTGACATTCCAACGTGGTAGGAAAACGATACCGCACAAGAAGATAATTATCCATGGGAAGTGTAGTGAGTGAAGATATTTGACCGGATCTGAACAGCGAGGTCTTGAGAGCCTATGAGGGTGACTGATGTGAATATGGATCGGCGCCAGAATGAGGGGGCGGGGGAAACGGGAGATACCCGAGAAAATCCACCGACCAATGGTATCGTCCGGCACGATTCGCACTTTTGAAAATCCGGTGACCCGGGCGAGGATTGAACCCGGTTCGCCTTGGTGGGAGGCGAGCGTGCTAATCGCTCAGCGCACCGCGGCCCCAAACTATGATGTAGATAAGGATGAAGATAAGAACGTTGAAGAGTGTTATGTTCTTTTGAGTGATTTATGTAGGTATGGTATGCAAGGTGTAACTACGAATGCTGAAAGTGGACTTTTGGAACTGTGTTTTTTATTTCGTAAACGTCGTCATTCTGGAAACTCGACGCTTATTAGTTTAGATGAATTAGATCCCCGGGACATTATTCGTTGTAAGACAGCGCCAGTAGATGAAGGTCGCTGTTCGAAAGCGCAGCTGAACGATGCCCGTGGTCAGCGCGAGAGACCTTGAGCGGCCTGCAGGAGAGAGACCCAGCTGGGAGGCCGTGTAACCAGTTCTCCGTCGTGAGTCAGTGTACCCTGCGCGGATATCGCACCGCCCCGCCAGCGGTTGACTCAGACACGGGAGAGGGCGTATCCACCCTCAGCCTCTCTCTCTCTCTCTCTCTCTCTCTCTCTCTCTGTTGGGGCGAGGAGAGAGGTCCAGCGCGAGAGGACCTGGTATAAATACACCGCTGGTCCTCAGTGCCGGACAGTACCCAGTCAGGTCTTCCGAGCAAGTATCTTGTCCCAGCAGCTGCCAGCGCACTTAATTTCATCGCCATGAAGGTCCTGGTAAGAATGACATACTCTCTGCCAGTTTACTAGCGAAATAATGATCAAAGAGCGATGCGATGTAGCATCAGGTCTACATCCTTGATATTAGTGTACTCGGTCTCTCAGGCCCTGCACTGTACCGGTCTGCATCTGGCACTTTAAGTCTGGCCTATCAGCTCGTGTAACTTTTATTCTTAAGAAGGGCCATTTTTCTATTTTACGTGGCTTAAAATCGAAAGGGATGCATAAATTATCATCGCCAATGTAGGGTTGCAATCGCATTCTGCGGGAGACTGAGTATGTGATGAGCAAGTTCTCCGTGACTCCGGAAACAAGGATAACGTTTTAATTTTTTTGGAAAGTAAATAATCCTCGAATTTTAAAGATTTTTTTATATCTTCATTTTATTTAATGCTAGGTTTTGAATTTAAAAATTGTGCTTTAAATCATGAGCGATAGGTTTCATAATGAACTTATGTTATTTTCTAAGTATTTTATTTTGACATGAATGTACAACAATTTTGATTTAAAGAATTGTGACAAGTTTATTACTCTCACAGTACAATTAGAAAAATGATTTAATAGTTGACAACACCAAAATTAACATTAATTTTCTTCAGGCACATGCCAAATTTTAAAATAAAATTTCGAAAATAATTTGGGAAATTTAGAAGTCAATCCTAAACATGCTATGCAGAATCTTTCTAGCGATGCTTATCAGCTTCGTATCCTTATTGAGCATGGCTAGGAGAAAATAGTATGACTATATTTCTTAACTTCCATTTACAATATGTTATGCGCGTGCGGTAACACTTCAAACACTGCCATGTGACAGGGAGAAAAAAGTGTTCCTTACACCAGAGGGGTAGATCAAAGTTCTAGTCTTGTATGACACAAGTATATTTTTTGAAAAAAAAAAGAATTAGAAGATGGTTTGTGAATTATTTTATTTTTTTCCATTCCTTCCCTGACACATTTATGACATTCAACGAGCCCATTGTTTGGGATTGTCAGGATTATTCTGTGGAACTTTACTTACCATTCAAGGGAAAAAGAAAATGAATGTTAGAAATGAAAACAATAACATTAGTCTGTGAATTACAAATTGACAGCAAATAACATATATAGCTTGATGTACCATTGTTCAATTTATATTAGTTTTCAACTAATCTAACTCAGATATGAATTAGATACTAGTCTATAATCAGGGGTAACTCGCAGTGTTCTAAGGATTTTTTTTCTGTATAAAAACAATGTTCTTGTTTCATGTATTGCACATTTTTATGTGAAAAAATTGCTAATCCACTATTAGGTTGTTATATGCTCTTCAGTTTACCAGACGTGTCATTCGAAACGAACACGTTAGAATACTATACGCTGTAAATTACTTTCCACTCCTGCTTTAGCTCAGCAGCTGTTATTACAACTTATCTTATCAAGCATTAATGCGCTGTTCATGTGACAGATTTGGGCGCTGCTTAATACCTCGGGCCTATATGTCCGAGGGGAGCGAACCGAAGTCATGTTGGATCAGTGATGAGAAGCAATTGTAAAGGAACAGCTAGTAGCCCGAGAAAACTCACTAGTGAAAGTCAAAATATAACAAATATATTTCTGAAATCTAGGTTTAATCCGGCCAGTAATCGAATCTGGTACGCAAAGATATAAAGCAACTTTTTTTTTATATTCTGGGGAACAATACTCGATTGTAACATTGAAAATTTAGAAAATATTTCTTGAAACATATTATTAAGCATGATGTTTTATACATACGGTGGATTTTGGGGTAAAACAATTGCTAAACTTTAGTTATTGTTTGAACACGGAATTTACGGAATATTCTAAGTTATATGAGGGTACTTAGTAAACATTTTTCTCCACTGACAATATATGCTATTTAAATGTTAAATTTTTTTTACCATCATGGAATGGTAACAAGCACTATGCAATGTAAAAAATATATTATCTTGTTACATTTGGCAATATAAACTTAAATTTCGGTAACATGGTTATTGAACTCCAAATCTTCATTTATAAGAAACGACTTAAACATATTGCTTGATTACATTTAATTTTGTCAAAAGATATCCACGATATCTTAACTTTTAATTATATTTAACTTAACATTGTTTTCACAGAGGACACTTGTGATTAATGCATGAATTCCTAAAAGACAAAATTATTTTGAACGCTCCAACAATGTATAGTAATTAATTCTAGTAAACGATGTGTGCTACACGCATAGGGGCGATGTTGAGCAGGAGACCCAACAATGCACATTGTTCCAGGTTGTTTTCGCCGCCGTCCTCGCTCTTGTAGCTGCCGCCGAAGAGAAGGCTGAAGGCAAGGCCGCCGTGGAGAAGAAGAACGAGAAGAGAGGCCTTCTGGGCCTGGGCTACGGCGGCGCCCTCGGCTATGCCGCTCCCGCCATCGCCGCCGCTCCTGCTGTAGCCTACGCTGCTCCTGCTGCGTACGCCGCTCCCGCCGTATCCTACGCTGCTCCCGCCGTATCCTACGCTGCTCCCGCCGTATCCTACGCTGCACCCGCAATCGCCGCCTCCCCCGCACTGGCCTTAGCCGCCCCAGCTGCCAGGTTGGCATATGCTGCTCCTGCTGTAGCTAAGGTTGCTGCCGCCCCTGCGTTTTCCTATGCCTCCCCTGCCCTCTCCTATGCCGCCCCTGCCCTCTCCTATGCCGCTCCTTCCCTCTCCTATGCTGCTCCTGCCGTGAGCTACGCTACTCACGGTGTTGCGTACACCGCACCGGCTATTGCCAAGATCCACTAAGGAATGGAGGCGAAATAAAATTTTCTCGAATACACACAGGTGAGTCGACTTTCTAAAATTAAACTCTATCTGTATCATAAGAGATCATACATATGCTGCATTACTGGCGGAGCGTACAAACTACTGTTACATTTCTCCAGTGTCAAAATCTTAACTGTACTTCCTCCTTTGCCCAATTTTGTACAAGAAATATTTTAATTCTATATTCATGTTCAAGCTTCTATGTCTTATCACCATAAAATATTATAAGTTTACTTCATTAACATGAAGGTATTCCTCGAGTGTATCACGAACATATTTCCAATTTTTAGTTGATGCAGTTTAGTTAATAAAGAATCGTAATGTAATATGAGTATAGCTTTTTATGTTAGGACTGAGAGATACAAAATGTTGTAGTTTATTTCCAAATATCATAGAACTGGGAAATTTGTGTAAAGAAAGGCAAACAAGCAAAATTGAAAGGGTGAGGGAGAAAATAGAGGAAATTAAGAAATTCGATGTCCTTATAAATTTGAAATAGTTATTTATACTTTGTAATAATCGAAATTAAATTTTCAGGCATAATTGTTTACTTCAGTGCATTAAATTCCGGTGTACCTTGCGGATTTGTACACATTAAGTCCTAAAGGCAATGACCCTCTTAATTGTGATTTTTTTATTCCACGCTAATAAAGACTTGGCCAGTTTATCGAAGTTATTGGTAGGATAGGGACATTTCTCATTAGAGTAATATTCAAGATAATCCTAGAGCAATGTCATAAATGCTGGAAAATTCTTTCTATTTTACAAATTCCTCAAAGATTGTGTATGTGCGTGTTAGCTCTTCTAAAAGAAGGTCGCATATCTTCATTGGAATTCTGTTCTGTTGTAGTAAACACCCTCTAAGTGCGATAGTAATAAAATACATTTCCTTTGGAATATACTTAATTTCATTGGAATTTTTCTGCTTGTTTTTTCAGTACTGTAATGTAATCGCGTGACAGTCAAAAACTAGGGATATTCTATATGTAATATAATTTCAAATTTAAATATTTAATATGCAGGACATGGGTAATATACTTTATTTAATATCTGCTCTTCTTTTTGTTTTCAGAACGTGTCAAATTCCCTTCATACGAAGAATTCCGCCGCCTGTAAATGCGTATATGAATACTGCTGGGCACTGTTATTTTGAAACCAAGACAGCACAATTCTAAATTTGTTTTTGTCCAATGTATATGCACTCTTTGTAACAATATGTGAGCCAAATAAATTATTTAAACTTTATCAGTAACAATGATTTCATGAATAACCAATTCAACCAATAATTCATATGTGTTTTATTGATAAACCTTAAGTGGCTATAAGAAATTTCAATATCTACACTAAAATAGTATTTATAACCATCAAGCTTCCAATAATTTATATTCTTAAATTGTACCTCGTAGCCCACATATGAGTTGTTGAGGTACATGCATAAAGAATAAATAAAAAAAATCCTTTCTCATTCCCTTTAAGGAAGTCAAGAGCAGAACTTGAATTACAGTGACAGAAAAAAGAACTATTTCTGCTGTATTGTGATAGTATACCTAAGTATATTTAATCTAATATATTGGCTTACGAAACATAAATCACACTTGCCCGCTTTATAATGGCATAATAAAACCCAATATCTCAGAGGAATACATAGCAACGTTCTGATCCAACTAATTATTTGTAGCAGTTTTTTGTAGTGTGAGTTATTTGCTCAAAGTACATGCAATACTTGGTGATGACTGACTGTTAAGTTACTGAAACTATCAGGTACTTTTCCTTGAACAACATGGACAACCTCACTCAGATCTTAAAAAACTTTAATCACCTGTTATTCTAAAACTGCAGGTCTTTCCGATCTTTCGTATTTGGCTACCTCTCCAAATTCAAACAGCTAACACTATTCACAGAAGATGGTCTATAGTCCTAAACTCTACAGTCATAAAAAATCATTTAAAAGGAAACAAAATTGTCAGATTTTCATATTAAAGAATTACTTCATACATCTCTAAACTGCATAAACCAGTTTGCAATGGTATCTTTTATACTGGGCTTTTCATAGTGCCGGAAAATATTATTTTATAATTAATAATCGCACAATAGTAAAATATGTGTTTTAATAAAATATGCTTTACTCTCGATACATTGACTGACATCGTTCTTTAAGCATAAGTAGTTTATATTTGTCAGATTAGCGAAACATTTCACACGTGAGAAAAATTGTTATTGTAAATTTCCTTCGAAGTAATTGTGGGAAATTCTCCGACTCTTTTAGTAACACTCAACATGAACTAATCATCACAGGTAACTGCAATGGCAATATTTATTTCATTCAAAATAATATTACAGAATAAATCTTAAAATTGTATGGTATAACCTTTGGGGTCAATAACTTGAATCAATTTGGCCATTTGATATATGGAAAACTGCATGCTCGGATTTTACCAGTAGGATGTAGAATTAAACATATAGCATATATACATATATATGTATATATATATATATATATATATATATATATATTATATATATATATATATATATATATATATTATATATATATATATATATAACATTTACATTATTGAAAGAAAATATCCTTTTTCTCATGCTCATAGCACTGCTGGAAGGTGGACAAAGCCTCTTCAGCTAGAAAAATGTACAAGCTGGTGGCCCATGTCTTCCACCTATGTTCCCTGTGAACCGGGCCTAGCCAAATCACCTTCCCTCTCGGGGGCCGACCTGGGGGCTATTATCTGACCACTGCTGTTTAACTTACAATACGTTCCACGAAACAAAATCAAAAACGACCCAAGATATTGAGGTACTACTGAAAACTATAGAAAATGTCGAACTGCACACTGCATTGTTCCTGCCTCTGGAGCCTGAGCTCGGACCGGAACATGTTGCGATATTTTTCCCTTCACCCAGACCCCATGTGGACAGAGGTAAAGGTCATTCCATGCAGCATTCTGAATGTCCACTCGTCCAAAACAGAAGTGCAACCGCATTAAAATTGGGCCTTGTAAGGCAACCAACATACCGAATCATGGTAGTAGATTTCACCCTTCATCGCCTTAACTGCCATTCACTGGGGCCATCTCCTTTGTCACAGCCAGGTTATACTAGTGTTATTAACCAGTTTGAGTTATAATCAGGAAGTTTTTCGAATTCAGTACAGTCTGCTTATGTAATATCACATAACCCGATTAGCGATACGGCCCGGCTTCGCCCGGGTACAATATAGTTTTCTGCAGCGAGTGGGGGGCCACGCGTTCGCCTCTTACACATTCCTCTCTTGTACCTCTCTTGACATAGTATCGCCACACCCCGCGTCGCCACCCCCGCCCACGTATAGAATCGTGCGCGCGTGTCTCGATTTTATAAATTACTTTTTTACGAGACTATTCATAACTTTTAAATTACTGGCGAATATTGTATGATGCAAAATAAATTTTTATGTACATTAAACAGTTTCAATTATGAAATAATTAATTTTGATAAAGATAAAGTTCTTTATGGTTAGAAAAGACAGTGAATTTAATGTTTGTTTTTATTGTGTAATTTAAATTGTATGCACGCTTATTACTACCTATCTATTTAATATAGATATATACTACCGCTGTTTTTTGTCAATTATTTAATTTTACACAATTGTTTCGTACATGATTTTGTTATATCTCTAAAGGATTACATAGCGTATTCCATGAGAGCATGCTGGTGGCAAACTTTTTTCCCGACTTGATTCACTGATACCATTAATGCTCAGCTCCTATAAGTGCTAGGACAATTTTTAATACACACAAACCTTCCTCGATAGAGTAAAAATCACATCCATATTAGTTCAATGGTTCTTGAGGTAAGCACTGTCATATAGACAGATAGATGCGCTTCCAGGGACAATTTAAATTGTAAATATGCTTATCACTACCTATCTGTTAAAGGTAAATATATGCTACCACTGACGTTTATGTAGATAATTTAATTTTACACAGTTATTTCCTACATGACTTTGTCATATCTCTAAAGCATTAGACAGGGTATTCCATGAGAGTGGACTGGCGGCAAACTATTTTTCCCTGACGTGATGCACTAATACCGTTAATGCTCAGCTCCTAAACGTGCAAGAGCAATTAAATGCGCATTAACCTTCCTAGATAAATGCAGATGGAAACGGTAAAAGCCGCATCCAAATCCGTTCAGTGGTTCTCTAGATTAGCGAGGTCATACAGACAGACAGGCGCGCACCAGGGACTTCCTTTTATACTATGTATTGATAACCTTCGAAGGGATTCCTGTAATGAACATCATCTTACAGTAGTATATAACATCTTTCGAGAGTTCTGCAAGGTCAAACTTGAAACTTATCCTCGTGTGGCTCTGAGTCAACAAATGAAAAATTCAATGTTAATAAGTGGGCAAGGAACTCTGTAAGAGGATTAACATGCCCAAGGTCTCCATAAGGGGAAACACCACCCTTCCTCCTTCATCTGTTTGCTTCGCCAGCATTGTCAGCTCCGCAGTGAGTATGACTGTCTCTTCCAAGCAGGAAAGTTTGTGATCCCAATCCGTTTCACTGTACAGATCCCCTAGCTTGTCTGCTAGTACCTGTCGGAATGGTTTGAGCAGCAGCATTTACTCTGTTGCCCTCGTTTGGCCAGTCTATATGTATTACCCCATCTCCAATGCCAAAATTTTTCCTCCATCCACAATTTCGTTGCCATAATCTCATCATCCCTTCACACTTTTCTTGTCTATGGTCAGCAGCACTGGGACCAGGAGCAGTTCCTTCCATTTCCCTCTCAGCTGCTTGTTGTATCAGATTGAGGGGGGGGGGGAGTAGCATAATACTACTGATATCTTAACCATCTTGGAGTTGTTCTGGCATACACTAGTAAATGCCAAAACAGCTCCTGGAACAAGCATTGCCACCTATCTCTACGATTGTGCCTTCACACTTATCTGTCGTAACCATCGCTCAAAGACCCAAATCCATCAATAATCTGAATGGACCACAAAAAAATCAAACTCCTTCACCCATTTGCCAACATGTGTAAGGAATCCAATCAAGGGTCCTGCTTTGATATTATAATCTAAACAATTATGCCATATCTAACACAATGTCATTCCTTTATAAAACTTGGATCTTACATTTTTTACCTTCCTATACTCGCTAAATGTCAGACTTCAACAAACAACGCATAAGAGACTGTCAACCAGGAAAAAAACCTAATAGAGCTTAGTTTTAAAATTGCAGTGTCCTGACAAATACTGCCCAGGGTAACGGTCGATATTCGAAACACCTGCGTAAACAGACTTGCCGATACATTGGTAATGATGTCAGACTTTTACCTTCCTTACCTGGAGTTGTCCAATTAACATTTTAATTATGGTTAAGATCTTTTCCTTCTTTAATTTAGGCTCTTCAATAAAATTCCCCTTACCTTTACCACCAGGTTGATTGGCAGTGCCAATGCAGTCAGATGAAGGACGCAATTAAACTCTGCCCTGTATGTCCTCGTTAAAGCTAAACGTGCAGCTTTTGTTCACTATTATCCATGCATGATTATCGGAAGAAGCACACATGCGTCATATCCAATGTCCGATGATCCAGTCCCCATGTAGGAGGAATAAGAGCCATCATACTGCAAAACATTGTGACTACTTTGCCTGTCAGTTCGCGTACATAACCACCAGAAGTTCATTTATCACAACACGTCAATATTTTAATATTCTCACAAACTTCATCACCTGTCCATTGAAACGGTCATCTCAACAGATTATTGGATTTACACATCTGTCTTGCCACTCACAGATTTTAAGCAGAGCTTCCGCAGCTATCCTTTTAATCTTATAGGCCATGCACTCATACTAAGAAACCATCGTCTGCATAGCCAAAAGTGACTTTGCCCTCTGACAGACTGCAAAAAACTCGTCATAGAGCACATTCCATGGCACTTGAGCCAGTGCTCATCCTTGGGAACATACTTTACTGAGACCTGCCTTGTAGTAGACCAAACGAGAGTAGTTCAATTCAGTGATATTCGTGAGAAGGAGTGTGTGATCCACTGACTGTATCCCGACATGCCTTCGACGGCTAACTGCCTTGACTTTACGTTGCAACTCCAAGATAGGGACCTTGTCTTTAATTCAACATAGATCACTATAACCCCAGAGAGATTCACGATTTCAAATACCTGCTACGTAGTTGTGAACGGGGTGATACTTTTACTCGGTGCACGGGTAGCACGGGTAGTAAACTTCTTACTTTTCTTCCAGAGAACTGTTACTACACGGTCACGGTTTCATACATACCAATAGTGTTGACTCAAGTAATTATCATCAGACTATTTGGATGAGACAAAAATCATGTGCTCAGTGAAACAAAGAGCACGTTTTTATGAAGTACGGGCCAAAGTTGAAGTGTTATTCACACGAAAAGAAGAAAAATAAAACAGTTAACATGCTAACAGTCTGGCTGCTACTGGCACCCAGATTTTTTTGATTGAACTTCTGAGGAAGTGGAACAACCGCATTACGCTGCCATGGGAACAACCGAATGAAACGTTTGAGAAAAGAATGGAATTGCTCGTAAAATATCTCTAATTTAGCATTCGGATGACGGGAGACGTGGTGCTGATTAATAATGATACTCCACAAAACATTTCGCACACCCTGCTGAACATGCGCAATCTTTGTGCCAAAATGGTCCTCAGAAACCTCAGGAAAAGAAAAACATCGGGAAATATATTCGCAACGGGATCGTGAAAAGATTTTCAATTGAACATGAGTCGATGAAAAAACGCATTACGTGGGCCGGGAAATGGATTTTCCAGTGCAACCCAGTAACTAAAGAGAGCAGATGCGATGAAAAACACCCAAGTCACCGAGGATGACAAGCAAAAATAGCTAAGTCTAATGTGAAGGCAATGCTGATGGTTTTCTTTGATGTCCATGTCGGCCAGGGTTGAATGGTACCACTGCGGCAGACAGTTTGAAGCGTGACCTTGAGATTCCGTCCAAACAGAGAGGCCGAGGTAAGGAAGCAGGAGCATAAGTTGTAGAAGAATGGCAGGTAGATTATCCTTCGGGACACCTCCCAGCTTAATTAATTTGTGCCTTATTCGGTTTCTGGCCAACAAGAGTATCCAAATGCGTGGCCATTCAGTTCACCACATCCAGCACTTTGTTGCTTCAACCAGTTCCTTACAGTAAAATCAGCATGGAAAATAATCCGCTTCCAGTCTGTGAACGAGAAAACAGAGGACACGTTGGTGTTAATGAGAGAGCTGGACGCAAAATAACTTGAGACCGTGTTTCCGAAATTGCAAGATTCCTGCGCAATGGTATAAAAATATGCCGCATTATGTTGTGGAAAATTGTGGCTTGTAGGGTAAACAGATAAAACAAAACCACCTGTTTGTTAATCAAGTATGTCGAATACTAAATCCGCAGGGAACAACCCAAAAGTGCCGGAGAGTTACATTTTTTAATGCACAAATTGCTATCTAGCACTTCAGCTATAAGGAAGGGAACTTATATTGCCACCAAATTTTAATTTATTGTTTGCAGCTCGTCATTCAATAATACACTATACAGAAACTCAGATTTTTTATCTTCCGTACCATTTATGTTATTATAAACACATTACTTCTTAAGCTACCAGACAGTTTTATGACATAGGCCGTGTATATAGAATGTTATGGAATATGCGGATATGGACTGTCCACCAAGATCCTTTGGGTAAAACTATGTAGGAAATACTTTTTGGTAAAATTGGGTTCGACGCTTAGTTTCCGAGAGATACACCACGAATATTCTGGAAACAGTTGCAGCAAACTTGTGGTGTTCCCATATGGGAAGAGAGAGGTGATGCAGCAACGTTGCGCCTTACATTTGAAGTCGGCGGTAAGGCGTAGTGTGAGGTAAAGAACCAAGCTCATTATTGCTCAACGGGCCGCCGAGTACACGTACAGGGAGTATAGTCCCTTCGCAGCTGTTTACAACTTTGCTGAAGCCCTGATAAAGCTCTACTTTCAGGATATATACCTCCGCTTCATGCGAAGAAAGCTTAATCAACTCAAAAAAAAATTGCATCAAATAAGGAAATATCTGGCATTACCAACACACCTGTTTAATATTTCCTTTTTAAATATTAATTACAAATTAACTTGTGCAGTAAAGGTAAAGTATAAAACACAGTAAAATTTAATAAAAAAAATATGATACATTTATGTTAAAAGAAGTATAAAACGCGTGTGATACATAACATTTAGCAAACAGCTGAATACGCCATATATGGAGTAATTTTTAAATTGTTTTATTCAAAAAGTGTGAAGAAACTGCGAATATACTTAACTAAGACATGTTGCATGGCCATGGGTGCATTAGGCAGCCAAACTACAACTGCGTCATGATTGTAGGTCCTTCGCTAGCCCAACAGAGAGCACCCGAGATAAATGCGTTGCGTCGGTTGGAATTGCGTAGCCGGGGGACTAGTCAAATGGAACCAGCACTACGCGAGGGTGAAAGACGGCCACGCAGTCTGGCAACGTCGGTAGTTGAGGACGCTCCACTAATTACTATACAACAACAATCACCGCACTGAAAGGAAATATATCTTAAAGCGATATTGCACGATACCAGATTCCGTAAAAGCTTGTGCAAGGTCCGCCATAGCGGCCGGTATACGGGCTAGTGCGGCACCCGTCCTGGCATTTCCCGCCTTGTACGGCCATATTTCGCACCAGGTTTGGTAACTGGACACGTCCTTTCATTTGGTGGCAGGTTCCACACCAGGTTTCGTAAACTGGCCAATCACATCGCAGTTTCAGAGCGTAGGGCGCTCCCCGTGGCTTCTACTTGAAAATAGTTCATGAAGAAACCGAAAAGGACGCCTCCATCTTTATTGTACATCCGTGAGGGTGTATAAATTTAAAATACGACAACGACGAATGACATCGGCGATGAAAACTTTTAATTACTGTTTAAAACTGTTATAAATACTTAAAACATATCTATACCATATAAATTAAATATTTCATGTTAACTGACAGTAGAGTGGTAAGATGTGGCGCCCGCAAGGAAGATGTAGCTTTAGGTGTGAGTTCGATACTCCATTGAGACCAAATTTCTTTTATCTTTAAATTTTACTTGCGAATAATATCCCAAGAAAAATCTATATTTTGCAACCGCTCAGAAATTTGTGTAAAAATAAAAAATAACGCACTCGTACACTAATGTCTTAAATTGTTTTCAAGAAAATAATTGAAACTATACTAGTAAGTAATCAATTTATCTAAAAGGCGAACAGTAATATAGCATTATTAAGATGTGCTAGCTAGTATTTTCATAGGCCTACGCGAGTTACTAACTGGTAGCAGTTATGCGAAAGGGGTTCTTATTTATAACAAAACACACACTGTGCACCCACCGAGGGTAGCAAATGCTAGTACGCTAACTGCTGTCGTCTAATATGAATCTTCCATGGCGGCTCATATAGCGGCTGGTATACCGGCTCGTGACCCAGGTCTTGTAGAAGCATGTACAAGAACCAAGTACTGCTGCAGGTATCGGGTAATATCGGCTTTAGTGGTTACAAAATATTTTCGGTTTATGCTTTCCAGGGCGAGATTTTGTTGCTGCCAAGAAACAAATTGTAAACTATCTACCAAAAAGTAATTGGGCACCCGTAAAGATAGGTAATTCAGTACGTCAGTTGACTTGTGTTTTACGGCCCTCAGCGTAGGACCGCTGGTGTTTGTCCGTGGTAGCATGAACACAGAGGCCTATTGTAACATTCTAGATAATGAAATGCTCCCAACATTGTGGCGTTTTTACGGAATGGACCCGTGTTATTTCCAGGATGACAATGACAGGTGCCATGTTTCAAGAGCTACTATGCAGTGGTACACCGACAACAATGTTCGCCGATTGGACTGGCCCTCCCAGAGCCCCGACCTCAACCCTATAGAACATATTTGGGACGAATTGGATCGCCGGGTGAGGGCTCGTCAGGTGCGGCCAAAATCCATTGCTCAACTCATGGAATGGTTGCAAGAGGAATGGCGACGAATCCCCGTGGATGTCCTGCAAACATTCGTAGAGAGCATGCCAGACAGGGTGGTCCTACGATATTCCAACGGGGTGACAACCACCGAGCAAACATTGTGGACAGGTGTAGTTAGAGCAACACGTATAATGACAAGTTCTAAAGTCATTTAGTTCTCAGTAACATATTTGTTTACTGCAAAAGATGTTTATTGGCTGCCCCAAATATTTAGTTGGCAGCAATTTCATTCATGTCGTCCACAGCAAAACATTCCGCTGCGAGTCCAAAAACTACCACCGTTATATTCATGTGTATGAGCGCTGGAATATTGGAAGGGACCGCAAATTTGTTTAGCCACAACGCCATATTTGTCTTTTTGTTACCTCGTATCAGGTAACTAACTATTTCATGGGGGATATTCTGGGCAATTAATTTGAATTGGCAATTCAATCGAAGTAAGTGAAAGAGAAATGTATGACTCTTAGAATATAACTTTCTTCAGGGTAAAGTTTTCTGGGCTTGGTGTGTGTACTACTTTTGCGCTCTTAATAGCGAGAAAGGTTGCTCAGTGTTAACGCTCTGAGCTAAAGTAAGAGCAGGATCTACTTCAATTCCTGGTGTAAAAGATCTATGTGTATTTTGTTTTTACTTACCAAAACACACACATGTATCAAATCCCACAACCCACACGATAAACGTCTGTGAGCTCCACAAAAAACAATATTGCTACCATAGGCTGTTCACGGTAAAAGTGCCATTTTGAAAGTTCTGTTTAAGATCTACTTGTATGCATGTTGTGAATTCTTCCGCCGTATGTAAGATTAACATTGTCATGGGTCTCATCACTTTATTTATGCGTTGGTCAAGTGAAACTGCGAAATTATTAGAGAAGTAAATATTTAACAAATCTGCTATTTTTTACACTTAGGTACATCAAAAAACACATAAGGCGAAAGAAATACTTTAATTTATCATAAATTGTTGCCCTACACTTTATTCGACGTTAAAATACTGAACTACTGCTCATCCATAGTATCAAACTGACTGTGCGCATGTCACTCGGCGCGACCGTTAAAACATATGCAGGTAGGGGCAGTAACTTTTTTTTTTCTAAGGCTGATTTTAGAAAAGTGCTCACTTTATCGTGAACAGCCTTTGGCATCATCGTTAACATGTTTGCTGTGCGACCAACCAATTTTTTTTCATTGGCAACCACAATTCCCATGATTGCCACTAAATACTGAAACGATAACAAAACACGTTGTTGCCACAAAAGATTTTGTGATATTGATACTAACAATAAGTTGGTGGCAAATACAAAAAAAAAAATTTCTTTAGTCGCCACAAAATTGATTTTTTTTTTTTTTTTTTTCAGTGCGACAGGTAGCACATGCGAAACCACACAGGGTATGAACGTGTTAAGGTGGGCTTTTCATAATGTTCTGCGAGGTTATAGACGAAGTACACGCCGTCAGACCGGACCAGCAGATAGTCTGGGGGTCTGACGGCCGGGAAGCGGTCTTATGCCCAGTTGCACCATCGTAGTTCGAAACTCAATCCGAGATCGGATCTAAAATCGTCACAGAAAACTTTTTCACTGTTCGAGTTCAGAGCTGGACTGGAGATCGAGATGAAGTTCATTTCGAACTGCCGAAACTGACGGTTCGAAATTTCGATCCGATATCAGCAGCCATCGTCGACAAATGTAGTTTGATAGAACTACGTTCTAATTATCTTCTTGGGAAATTAAAACAATATCATACTCACTTGAATATTATTCACTAAATTTCGTACAACAATAATTCACTTAAAACACATAAAACATCGCACATATAATTCTATCTACAATAAAAAATACGCCTACTTCAATGACGGCATATATTACGAACCAATAGTAAAATTTTTCTCATACTTAACCTCAATCTCTCACTTTGGAACCAAGACCGACGAATCGGAGATCCAGAATCATGAAATATCGCTGGTGCAAGACTTTTACATTGGAACCATGATCAAACTTGATGCTGGTTCGGAACTACGATCATTCGATCTCGGATCGGGGATGATGTTGGTGCAACCGGGCTTGAGAGCGTGTAGGCATGTGGTCGGATCAAAAAGGTCAGGATTGATGGCACGGC
The DNA here is from genome assembly GCA_029891345.1 of Dryococelus australis. Lineage (NCBI taxonomy): Eukaryota > Metazoa > Arthropoda > Insecta > Phasmatodea > Phasmatidae > Dryococelus > Dryococelus australis. Next base: position 40,590,770 of record CM056993.1, read on the forward strand.
GGTCCGGCGGGAGAACCACACAACCATATCGCCCCACCCATTTCCGGTTTGGTCTCACAGTGTGTACCATTGCCGTCCCTACTTCCCCAGTCAAATTTCCCTACAGTAGGAATAAGTTTACCTAAAGTCTGTTCATGATAAAGTGGGCACTTTTGAAATGAGCATTAGAAAAAAGTTACTGCTACCTACGTATATTTTAAACAGGCTCACTGTGCGACATGCGCCCAGTGAAGTTGGTAACGATGTATGGGAACGTAGTTCCATATTTTAAAGTCAAATAAAAAGTGTTAGGTAACCATTTGTGATAACATATATTATTTATTTCGCACTATGATTTTTTGAATGCAAAAAAGTGTAAAAATGAGCATATTTGTAAAATATTTGCTTTACTAATAATATCACAGTTTCGCGTGTCCAACGCATGAATAAAGCGATAAGGCTCATGACAATGTTAGTTTTACATAAGGCGGAAGAATACACAACATGCATACCATCAGGTGTTAGTCAGGGCATTCAAAAGTGCTCAGTTTACCGTGAACAGCCTATATGCAGCGGCATCATTGCTTCCTCCATCCCCAATCCTCTGTTTGCTCCAAAGTGAAGAAGGGGCATTTTATTTTGGTACAGGACTTGCTGGGGAAACCCAGCAGGCTAACATTTTTGCGGGCGGGAGGGGGGGGGGGGCTCTTCATTGCACTACTATGGTTATGATGTAATGGGTTGTTTGGAGGTGGGCGGGTTACCTCTCCAAGCGAACTGTAATCAAATGATATCCAATTTGGTGGACAAAAGCCACCACCCCTACCAAACCCGGTGGCTTGTACCACCACCACGCTACAGTCTAAATGTGAATTTACCTGATGAATCATAATAATTAATCCAGAACGGAAGTTCCCCCCCCCCCAAAAAAACGCTGTTTTTTGATAGCCGCTGTGGGCAAACGGAAGGGAGTAGGGGGAAGCCGACGGCCCCCCCTTTTTTTTCACTGATCCCTCATCCTACCGCTTTGAAACCCTACCCCAACCCCTCCCCCCCCTCCCCTAGCAATTGTGCCACCCCATAGTGCCCCCCTCCACCACCCTGGGAGGAGTTACAGTGTCTGGTGGGGGGGGGGGATTTTTTCCACTTTGTGGGAATGGGGGCATGCTTTCCGCCATCTAATCGGCCTGGAAGGCGCATTTTTCGACCGATTTCCTTCAAATTTGGGAAATCGGTCGAAAAATGCGCCTTCCAGGTGTGGTGCCTTCCCGTGCCCCGCCCTCCCCCCATTGGCAGTTAGGCCCTTAGTAAGCCTAAGGCCTAAGTCTTAAGTCTTAAGTTTTAAGTATTAAGTATTATGTCTTAAGTCATACTTTCACCATAATTGCTACTGCATGTCGGGATGTGCGAGCGAGCACCGATGGGCGCGAGCGAGCACGTGCCGAAGTTCCCAGGCGACATTTCACCGTAAATACTAATTCCTACTGTTACCTGCTACATCTTCAGTGGCTCAACCCACGGTTTCGGTGGGCCCGACCCCTGGTTAAGAGATAATCAGCAACGTAAGTGCATGTATGCGCTTAAAATAAGACAAAGGCAAGCTTTTTTTTTTGCAATATTGTGTGATATGCCGTAATTAATAATACACAAAGTTTAACTCAAAAAATATATATTTTAGCGTTTTCTTATTCGGTCTCAGCGACCACAAACCACAAAGTTGGAAACGGAGCGTAAAACAAATCAAACTGCGAATCTGAGATATAAGAAAACGAGAATCCAGAGGCTGATGATGTAAAATGATGTATCAGTTTACAGTGTTAGGGATGGAAATTCACTTCATGTGCAGTTATTTTAATTATCCATTGTCCGCTTGGAGAAAACAGATTTGAGGACAGGTCTTAATTAATTAACGGATTACATGTGTTTACCTCTCAGTTTTTCTACGTATACAAGTATCAAAAGTCATAGGTGTCTACATATATAATGTGGTGGTTTCATAAGGAAACAACTGGTGTATTAATGCATTCGTCTCGCTTCGTAGTGTCGATCATGTTATCGATTGTGTTTGAGAATGCGGTTGCATACCTGAATTAATTCCAGACGACATATTTTTGTACCGGCTAACTGCCTTTCGTTTTGAATTCAGGACATAAATAATAATTCTTCAATGGCTAACATACCTTACAAACTTATGAAAAAAATGACGTTAAAGAAAATGTCTTCAAAAAGGCAAGTGTACGTGACAAAAAAGAATGGTAAACTACTCGACATCTGTAAGAAAGTGACATCGTCGGAACAATAATTAACTAGGAACTAATTGAATAGCGCTAAGAAGAAAACTAAAAAGGCGCGTAATAAATGATAAGAATATTAAAAAACGGGGGAGCCCGTTGAGTGTACTATTGCATACTTGTTGAACAGGGTTCGTTCGGGCTCGGTCGTCGCAGTTTCGTATTTGGATGCGCTCCCGACTGCCGTGACGAGGGTTTTTCGGGGCATAGGTGCTCCGTTGATGTTGGATCTCCGCTGCCCTGTCATTCCGGGTTTCGGCGCTCATATCTCACGTTCACTCTCCATGTCATTCCGGCGCTGCTCATAGCTACCTCATTCAAACTATCGTCTAAGACCTGTCCAAAGCGTCCATATGTTCATTCACTCAGACTAAAACGACGGCACTTCTTACCCATTTCCTGGTGTTTGATTTACAAAAAAAAGTAATTCGTATGTTAAATTAAAAGAATCTGCAGTAATGTAATATAGAACGCAACACCATAATACACAACAAAAATGCATCATTACGCCGGGAATATGGAGATACATTCAGTACAAACTTGTTCCTATTTGAATAAAACCCTGATTAGATTACGTGACGAATTTAGATAAAGACTATTGGTACTGTAATGTTTAGATCATCCGTTAAGTAACTAAGTAACTTAAGCGGTGAACACAATGATCAGCTGTCTCTAGCAATCGTCAGTTGTCTGCGATATATACTCATTTCTCAACGCATAGCTGCTCTTGTCTGTGATTCAATTCGCGTAAGGCGGTAGGAAAACTGGATCGCTTTGCGTCGCCTTTTATGTATTGAAGTAAGCCTACGATTACGTTGTTACGAACTGGTCAGGATGGAAATGCTGAACGTGTACGCTTAGGAATGCAGCTTCACGTCTGAACGGCAACCGTATACTCTCACACACGACTAGCAACCTTAGACACTCTGACTCTGCATCTATCATACACACTATAACCGAGGTATTTCAAACAACTTAATCACCCACCATAGGTTTTTTTTTTTTTTTGTATTTTAACAAGGAATTATTTGACAATTAGTTTCCCAAAAAAAAAAAAATTCTGCCAAAAGTACAGAAATTATTTACCGCAACAACTCGGACGATTCTCGCATTTTCCTCTCTAACGAAAAATATAGGTGTAGTTCATTAATTATTAGATATGATTTTTCTGACGCCATGCTAGAGTTCTACTTCCAGGATACTCCTCCGCCTCGCGCAAAACGAAGCTTAACTACGTGTATAGGCTGTTCACGGTAAAGTGAGCACTTTTAAAGGCCCTTGGAAAATTTTTCTTTCACCCAATTTCTATATTTCTGTTGCATTTTAACATAAACATTGCAATGTGACCAATAAACACAGTGTATACATTTCACAACTCTCAAAAGTTAATGCCTGAGGCTGCAATAAGATATATTTACAAGTGGTTGATGCATGTTGGGAGGGCCTTGAAAAGTGCTCACTTTACCGTGAACAGCCTATAGAAAATTACACCCAAAGGGACAACGCACCGCATTCGTGCGCATCCAACTTAATAATATTTTGCATGAGGACTATTTATTTCTAGGCATTACCAACTCACTCATGTTCTGACTGATTTTATTTATATTTATTATAAATAAAATAGTATTGTTTATATATTAAAACATAATTAAAATTCCAATTTAACCAAAATATTAGGTAATCTTATTTTAACAAAAAAAAATCTTGTGATACACGGCACATTTAGAAAATAACCAAAAATTTCCTACATGAGATGATTTTACAAAGATCATATTAAAAAAGAGTGACGAAACCGCGAATAGATTAAAACTATAAGATCAGCAAAAATATTTCAGTTCTCATCAAACTATTCCTCTTATTTGCTGCCAAATCATAGTTCCTTGTGATTTTCGAACGAATACTGCATCATCAAGAGAGGCGCTGAATGTTTGTCGTCATTCTGTCTGTGGATAATAAGTAGTCGTGCATTTATTTGCAGTTTGTATACGAGCAGATGTGTAAACAACATATTGATTAAAATAGTTTTAGAGGTAATCAAACAAGACTGTAATTTGCAGATCTGTGAGTGGATTTCCACTTAAGTATTAAAGTTTCAATAAAGAATGTTTTTATAATGGACTAATTTGTTAATGGTTTTACGTAGTTATAACTGTAAAAAAAAGTTTTGAAGAAATAAGAGATAGTTTCGTTAAATAAATAAGAAAATACCGATAGTGTCAATATTGTTAGTTTTTAGGGAAAATTGAAAAAGGTATTCCAGAAATAAATATAAATTTTAATCAGAATTTGCAGCCCCAATTTACAACAATGTGGCTGTAGCTTCAAGGTTTATTCAAAACACTAGAAACTGGGTTGTCCAGTGCTTATATAACTGTACAGTGAATATCTAACGCGCTGCTGTGAAATGTAATGGCTGAGCCAGTATCGGAAAATAATGTTAATTTCCAAAACTGAACTAACAGTAGAAATAATGTTATGTTTTGACATAAGTATAATAAAAATTAATATGTATAAATGTACTTCGAAGGACGACTGCAGTCCATAAATTAGATTTTTATAATCAATATAATTTTTTTTATGATACAAATTTGTATCTGATTTCTAGAAAACAGGGCGATCATTTACACTTTAGTCATAAAAATCAACCCGCTTTAAAAGAAAAATTTGAAAAGTGTTATATATGTTAGTTAAAACCCAAAAGTGAATCACTTTTGAACTGCAATCATATTTTTTAAGTTTAGATCTTGGGGTTCATTACGAAGTACTAAGGTGTTTGTTAATCTTTGATAGTGATGAATTTCCTTTCTTCGTTAAGGTACAGGTAGCGGCAATTATAATTAATCAATTAATAAAGAATCCCACTGTTTGTTAATTCATGCTGTCAGTTCGATAAATTCAATTTTGCAGAACTGAATGACTACCAACATGCAGTTTCGAGTTACATAATAAGTTATTCAGCACTCTGTGGAAGATGCATTATCAAGATTTCGTTGTCAGCATCCCGCGTATGTAGGTAAATCGTTGCACAGTTAAAGAGTTGTACACACATAAACACACACACACACATATATACATATATACATACATATATATATATATATATATATATACACTACTGGTGAGCTTGTAAATGAAGTACGATATATGAAATCCAAAGAACCATTTTTCTTTCAAAAATTAAAAGTTGGCGAACGTTTTCTTTACGCCATAACAAAAACAGAAAGTTGCCAAACATGATTAGTTTCATGACCAGGTTCTCTATACAAATAAGGAAAAAAAAATTCTGCTTTCACGGGGCATGTTTATAATATAGACATGCATATTAAGCAATGTGATCAACAGTAGACAATCGAAGGTAGTTGTGTAATAACTGACGATGTACCCAGACGTATTCAAAGTCTCGGTAAGCTGAATGAAGAACTATTTCTGGTGTCTAGAAGACATAATAATAAGAAGAAGAAGAAGAAGGGATTTATCTTACCAAAATACATAAACACACCCCCCTATTTAATTTAAAAAATTTATCATTGTCCCTTTGGATGGAGTATAAACATAAACATATTTATGCTACGTAAGCATAAATATGACGTGCTAAATTAGCATGTAATCTATCGAAATGTATTTTATTATCCCTTCTTGGTACTACAATCATATTATTATTTTTGTTTGGTGTTGTGACATCACATATAAAGTTTTGATAAAGTTAGTAAATGCATTGAGTTCAATTTCAGAAGATGATTTGTTACCTTGGCATATTATCACGGTGATAAAAAACAGTAAGTATATACTTAATCAGTTCTATTGTACCTCGATTTACCGAGCGACTAACAAAAATCGCTTTAATCAGCATCTTTAAATGATAGATTTTATTATCATTTGGTTTAAATAATTAATTGGTTGTGCAGTGTAGAAACTTAACTTAAAACTAAGGAGTCAATTACAAAAAAAAAAATTTTCTTCCTTGCAAAAAAGTTTTACTAAACATGAGATAACCCATCCAAACCCAGTCTTGCACGCAACTGAGAACATAACTCACAAGTATCCTTATTTGTCGGCCAGTGCTGTACGCTGCAAATCTCAACGACCAGTGAACTTTACTGTGACGGATTCGCAAACTGCACTGTAGGTTATTCACTGCTAATAAAGCACTTTGTAAATCAAACTTTTCAAAATGTCATTATTCCTACCTGCGGATATTTTAGTAGACACATTGCCTAACACGCACCCAGTAAAGTTGATAACGACGGAGAGAAAATAAGACTTTTATTTTTACGTTTAATTAAAAGTGCAGGGTAAAAACTTGCGAATACTGAATTGATTTATTATACTTTATATTTTTAATGTATGTAATTATAATGATTATCAAACTTGTAAAATATTTACTTTGTTGATACACTCATTTGCAAAAAAAAATTGATCACCCTGAAGATGCCATCGCAATGACCCATAAGTTGGTACATGCACAAAACGTGGTAGTATGTATACAGAAAACATTAAAAATATTTACCATACCAACCATTTATTGCAGGGTAAAGGCTGTTCACCGTAAAATGAGTTCTTTTGAAAGCCCTTCTTAAAATCTACTTTTATGGACCTTGTGTATTTCTCCACCGTATATAAAATTAACATGGTCATGGGCCTCATCACTTTATTCGTGCGTTGGTCAAGTGAAAATATGAAACTATTAGAACATTAACTATTTCACATATCTGCTTTTTTTTTTCACACTTCGATACATTAAAAAAACACAAACCGAATGAAATTATTTACTTTGCCACAAAAGGCTACAAAACACTTCTAATTATATATTAAGATATGGAACTGTTTTCCATCCATCGTTACCAACTTTACTGGACGCATGTCACTCAGTGTGCTCGTCATTAATATATGCAGGAAGTGGCAGTGAATTTTTTCTAAGGTTGATTTCAAAAGTGCTCACTTTATCGTGAACAGCCTTTACCAGAACCTACTGGATGCACTCAGTATGATGTTGTACCACCCGCAGCATGGAGATAGATGACGATACGATCCGACACAGAGGCATGCAGACGTCCGTTGTTGTTCGTCTGAGGAAGATCGCACCACAGCTGGCGTGACAGACCCTCCAAATATACAGAAGTCGCCGCTGGCAGAAGTTTCCGTCCAATCTGGTCGCGAACGTTCTGGACGGCCGAGAATTCTGGGGAACTTGCTGGTCGAGGAAGCGTGCTGCCATCACGGAGGCAGGTCAGAGATACCCGTGCTGTGCGAGGCCGGGCATCATCCTGTTGGAAATGGGGTTGTCGTTGAGCTGTTGAGAGTTGAGAGACTCAGACGTCTCTTAACAATGGAGGTCTTGAGAGCCGAAGGGAAGTGGGGTTTGCCAAGCTGAAACAGGAAGGGGAGAATTTCCTGGACGTATCGCCGCGCCGTCAAATATCCTTCATCCGACACCAACGGAGTGCGGTAATATTAGAAAATGGCACCCTAAGCCATGACACCTCTCGTGGTGTGGGCGTTGCATTTTTGCTAATTTTATTGTTTTTGTACGAACCATCCATAATTTATATCTGTAAATGCTTGACGCGTGACGTCGGGTGACTGATGACGTCACAATTGGGCAAGGTTTTAGTGTGTCGGTCAGAGACACGGAATATATACGCTTTGGCTGACTTTAATTGGCTGCTAACCGGACCCCGCCCGGTACATATGATGGGGATGGAAGTGCTAAAGTATTCACAGGTATCTTTATTAAACGCATTGCACTACGTGGAATATAGCTGTAGCGTGTATCAGAGGCGTCCAAGCGATATTAATGAGCGGTAATCCAGTTTTTAACAGTTGGGGAATTCAAGTCAGTAGAGAGTCATCGCGGCAAGTTTGATGTGAACGGAGAAACTTGTTATACACTGAGATTAGAAAATACCTTCGTGAATTCCCAATTGGAAAAAAAAAAAGTATTTTTGTATTGTCGGAAATAAATACAACACACGCACACACACTCACACACACTCACACACACACACCCACATATATATATATATATATATATATATATATATATATATATATATATATATATATATATATATAAAATTGCAAGTTATTTCTTCTTTGATATTTTATATGAAAGAAATATGATCAGAATTTATCCTTTTTGTGTACGTAAAATTTCAAACTATTCCTTTTTTTTTTAATTTTAGAAACAATGCTTCGAACTAGTTACAACTTAATTTCCATAAAAGTAACCCGCAACAAGAGAAAAATCGCAAAATTTTTGCTTTAACTTGAATGCTTTTTTCAGAGGGTCAATGACAAAAAAAAACAAACTAATGCATTTTCAATGAAAAATCAGAATATTCAATATTATTAATAGATGAATTCGGCTGCCGTTTAGTAGTAAGGAGGCTGAAGACAATTTTATTGCAATAGAAGTGTTATCCGTTTAAGCATATTTGTAGCAAATAATACATCAGCGTCTCTAGGAATGAAGGAATTACCAAAAACCGTGATTTGTATCATGTCTGCCGTTATGTTACGTATTGGAGATATTCTTCAGTTCTCATTCCCGAGAAGCACTTTTGTTGTAAATGACTGAACGTTTGCGTTAACAGCTCACATAACTCCAATCACTGTTTCAGGGCATTCAGATTATTCTGAAAGTAGCTGATTAGGTAGGCCTACGCGGTATAATTATGTTCGAATGTATAACATTTTCATTGCAATAAAAATTTGTTGTGATTCTTGGTAGCGATTGGTGACACTAGCCGAATGCAAAGATTGATAATACTGAAGTTTATTACGTTAAACTACAAATTCTCTATTTTTTGGTCACTGTCTACCCCGAGAAAAAAATAATCATGTAAAGTTAGACTTCGTGATATTGCTTGTATTGTGGCAAACTTTTACGGAAATTAAGTCGTAACTAGATCCAAGTACAGTTTTGTAAAGTAAAAATTAATGGTTTGGTTTTTAATGTACACAAGTAGTAAAAATTCTGATAATATTTCATGCATTTGAAAGTAGAAAAACGTGTGGAATATTACGTTATCTACTTCTGGGGAAATTAGAAGATTTTCCCAGTCATGAGTTAATGAGAGTATTTACTAACCAGGCAAGTTTGAAAATACAGCCTGCATACGGAGAAGAAGTCGTTACATCCATAACTGCATTACTCAGCCAGGCATACGATTTATATGTTAAGGAACAAATAGACGAAGCGCTAACAGCGATGATAGCTGACAAATGCAGTGCGGTATTACGTGAAGTCATTGATCTTGGGAGCAATATATTTCCATTGTGCAGCGTTCCAATACGGTATTTTGGAAAGTGTACAGAAAGTCAATTAATTTGTCTGTGTTAGTTCGTTACGTGTCCGATCAGTTCATTTGGCCTTAAAATCGTCTGTATGTGTGTGTGTGTTTTTTTAAGCCGCGTGGAAGTACCCCGGTATTTTTAAAGCTGATCACGATAAAGATAAAGTGAGCACTTTTGAAATCAACCTTAGAAAAATCGCGCTGTCCTTGCCTGCATGTATTTTAACGAGCGCACTGAGTGACAAGCGCCCGGTAAAGTTGGTAACGATGGATGGAAAATAGTTCCATAAGTTAACGTCGAATAAAAGGTGTTAGGTAATCATTTGTGATCATTTAAATTATTTCTTACGCTTTCTGCTCATTTTTTCTTTACTTCTCAGTGTGTAAAACTTAGCAGATTTATAGAACGTTTAAATTTTCTAATCATTTCACAGTTTTACTTGATTGACGCATGAATAAAGTGATGAGGCCCGCGGGAAAATTAATTTTACATAAGGTGTAATAATACACATCGTGCATACAAGTAGATCTTAAGCAGGGCTTTCAAAAGTGCTCATTTTACCGAGAACAGCCTATAAGTATAAATGAGTTCACTCAATCTCTGCATTATTTTCGTAACAAACGTACCAGGAACCCGTTGAAAGGTTCCGTGAAAATAAACACGAGTCTGAACCACAGCGCGGCGGCAGTCGAAATGGCCAGTAGGCGGTCGTCTTGAATCCAGGCTGGAGTGAATTTCCATGTAGCGTTCTGAGTGTGCGACCAAGGCCCGATCCCAGTTTGAGACGATAACACCAGCGGAGAATAATTGCTTCCGCGTATCAGCCCGAAGCCCGCAAAGTGCTCTCGCCCGAAGAGCGTGGAAGCCGAATTAAGACCATCCGGCAGTTTCATTGGTGGGAGATACGACAGGCGAGAGCTACACAATCGTGATCGTACCAATGAGCTGCTCTGAAACAACAAGTTGCCAGTATAACGAATAAGATACTTTCCTCTATACTGATACGCAAGTTACTATAAAATGGTCCTAAGATACTAAAAAATTGCGTTATCATAGACTTTCTGATTCAAACTACCACACATTTATACTGCTTATACCTAGCAAAAGAATTTAATGCATGTATATATAATAGTGGTTGATGGAATGATTACTGAGTTATAAAATAGACTTAAACAATTAATATTTTTGACAATACATTACAAAAATGGTGCAGGATAGAAGCATTAACGCTTAGAGTTTGAGGTAAATAGGTTATCTGTACTAGAATCATTGTATATTGGTTTCTTGTATTTATTTGGGTACGTTTTGTTGGTTTCCAGTAAATGATCTTAAAAATAAAATTTACGAAGGCATTATCTTGTGAAGACTGTTTGCGGAGTTGGGGGGGGGGGGTGGATAATAACAATAAATATTTTTAACTGTAGCCAATGAAAAACTAGCATGCAAAATTTCTTTCAAAGGAGTTTTGATATCGCAAGATAATGTATGATAACCTGAAATATTTGTATGGCATTCATATTGAGAATAAATATCTAACATGCTTATTTGGTTTACGATTATGGTGTACTAACGTTGCGCTGTTTATGTGCCGTGTTGGGTTGCAAGTGGTTCATAAGGTTACCAAAACACAATTAAAAAGCTTTTTTTAAATCCTAAACGCTATATAATACGAAAAGCGGAAATAGGAGCAATTAATAAGTGTATTTAATTTAATTAGGATTTTATCTTTATAATGCATTACCATAGCACAGTTTAATTCCAAGCGAGTGAAGAGATTTGCTCGGCTATTAACAGCGAGGTCTTGAGAGCTGAAAGAGGAGATTGAGGTGAGTATGGAGCTACACCGGAATGAAGGGGCGGGGGAGAGAGTAGATCCCCGTGAAAACCCGCCAATCAGCAGCACCGTCCTACATGCGATTCCTGCATGCGAAAATCCGGGAGTGAACCGGCCACGGAATGAACCCGGTTCGCCTTGGTGGAAGGCGAGCAGGCTAACCGCTCAGCCACCGCGGGACCGGGGTATTTAATTCCAAGTTTGGCAGTAATCGGTCAAATAATCTATCAAGGTATGATATGTACTATTTTCCTTTTCAGGTGCTATAGTTAAGAAAAATGAATGACCAATGAAAAATGTTTTTGAAGTAGTTTAGTAATTACAATAGCTCAACATTTACTGCTTGTTTACAATTTGTTAAAATTAATTCGGTAACCATGGCGTTTTAACCGAGAATATTTTCAACCTGTAATTTTTAAAATAAGGTTACCAAAAATTATTTTTAATTCTAATTTATCGGAAATAGGTTGTAGGGTAGCCAAGTATTAAATAAATGAGTTCTTAATGGAAATACGAGTCGTTGAATTTAATTTGGACAGTGTAAATCATATAGGCTCTAAATTCGGTCACAATCAGTTGAATAGTTATTGATATAGGATATAAATTCACAAGAATCAAAGTTGCTGCGCTTTTGAGATATAACCAATCCGCATTGTCGCAAAGGGCAAAAGTTGGTTGTATTTCCTTAGTAGTGTAAGTGTACCGAGCGTGTTGAAATTTAACGCACTGATTCAAATATTTTCAGGGGCACACTATTACACACAAAGACACGTTAATGTGAATTCATAAAGAGTCTCTTTTTGGAAAGCAGGCAGAAACTTTATAACTTGAGGTGATTAATTGTTTTAATAAAAGCGACACCTGCGCGTTAGCAAGAAACTGAATGTTATGTATGTTAACAAATAATTATAGTCTATTCGCTGTTTCCTCGCACTTTTTTAATTAAACCTTTCAAAAGTCACCCCATCTGTTACGTATTTAGTTATTTTCTAAATATGCCATGTATCACAAGCCCTTTTTTTGGGCTCTGTTGTCATGAAAGTATCTTATTCTTCGTTAAATTGAAGTTTCAGCTGTATTTCATTTATAAATACCAATATTTCATTTATGACAAATATGAATAAAGCAGTGAGAAAACATGAGCGTTTGTAGCGCCCAGTAATAAATAGTTGTCGTACAACTTATCATTACAGCTGAGTGCGCACGAATTTGGCACGTCGTCCTTTGGGGTAATTTTCTAGACTTGGTTAAGCTTAGTTTGCACGAGGCGGAGGAATATCATGGAAGTAGAACTTTAGCAGGGCTTCAGAAAAGTGTGACGTAACCGTGAGTGGATTATATAGTAGGATCGCGCTTAAATGAGCACTACTGAAAAAAAAAAAACATATGTATGACTTTTATGTGTATAACTTCATTGATTTAAAAAAAATGAGTGTGGAGGAGACAGGAGATTTGGGTAGTTCTTAACATCTAAGTCTTGAGATCCGATGAAGGTGATCCACGAGAAAACCCGCTGATCAGTGGCATCCTTCGGGTACATGCGAAAACTCAGCAGAGATCCAGCCTGGAATCGAACCTTTGGTTCGCCTAGATGGGAGGCGTGTATTCTGGCCCCTACGTCTCCGCGGTCCTATTTCAATACGAAACACTTACGGGCACACGCCCACTAAATTTGGCGGCGATTTAATGGTGTGGTTTCATAACTTCACTTCGTACTTAAAGAGTAAATACTGACAATTAAATTATGTGCTTTTTGTTTGTGTTATTTTTCGGCATTAAACTAAGGAATGGCATATATTTGGCATGTTCGTATTTCTAATATTGCATAAGTTTCACTTATATGACGCATAAATATTAGTCACTGGATTTCTGATAAAATTAAATGTTATAAAAACGGCAGAGAAGGTCTTACCAAACAGAAAATTGAAATGTTGTCATTTCATAGCGCACATATTACTGCAGTTTTGACACTACAGAGAAATACAGGAACTCTAGTAAACCGGGGATACTTCATAGCGCACATATTACTGCAGTTTTGACACTACAGAGAAATACAGGAACTCTAGTAAACCGGGGATACGTCATAGCGCACATATTACTGCAGTTTTGACACTACAGAGAAATACAGGAACTCTAGTAAACCGGGGATACTACATTATAAGTTGAATGTCTTATAAGTGTTTTTTCATGTCTGGTGAAACTCTATTATGAGATTTCATCTCAGCCGAAGAGTCAGTCGGGACTTGCGACGACAAGCGAAAGTGTAGTCTGACGTTTAAACATAAATTTAAAATCGCCTGCATATATCTTGTTTGCAGAGCGTGAGTTTTGTACTGGCTGTCACGAACATCACATATGAAAAATATTGTTATAAAATTACGAAAATTTGCTTTTATTTCACTATAACTGCGGCATACACATGATGTCTCTTACCCACTGTAACAAACTTGAGGAGGCGATTGCTGGGATAAAAAAAAAGACAGAAGTGTTCCTGTGAACATATGCGCTACAACGCGTTGTAATTGAGTTACAGGACGTACACTGGCGACATCGCAGGAAATGCTTCAAATGTCCGCCATTGGCAGCAATGCATGTGTGGCAATGCCTCTGTTGTTCCGTTCACAACTCGCTACACTATCAGAACTGCGTCCTCATTCATGTACAGTACGTTTATTGCTGATAACGTGAATTTACTGTAGTAGTAGGCTTATGGGTCTCCGGGGGCAATGAATGTGGGCTGTGGCGCCGTCGCGACGTCCGCCATCTTGAATAACGTCACAGCCACCATTTTGTATGTTGGTGATATTGACCTTGGCCTGTGGCCTTGACACCAGTAATATTTGACCTTGAACCCCCCAAAAATTAAAAATATTATAAAAAATACAAAATATTTTTATTACAATCAATTTAAAAATTATAAAAATTTATTTTAGAAACATTAACAAATCGTTAAAAATTATTTTAAAATTTATTTTAAAAAAAAACTTACATTTCGGAAATCCCCACCAGCACCATCCGTGTGCGGGAAACTAATTTCACCCCTGACATACAATTTCAAAAACAACGTAAACTCTCATGTCGTAATGCATTCGCGGGGTGGAACATTCGTCTCGAAACCAAACCTAACAACACAGTACGTGGTGGTACTGATCCTTTTTAACACACTGTTAATCGCCTGTAACTCAATAGCAAACGCTTTGTGGAACTATCTTCATGGAACTATTTCTGCTGGATTTGATCTCAGGAATCACCTCTCGAAACTTGTCAATAATAGTTTAGGTACACTATGTATTTACTGGAATTCAAGACAAGCTAGAAGTGAAGTGAATCAAATACATCCATCACTGCAGAAACACCGTTTATGTTGGTCACTGTACCCCCCACTCATCACCGTACTATTGGTCCACACCGACCATGCTTAAAGGCTGTTCACGATAAAGTGAGCACTTTTGAAATCAATGTTAGAAAAATGTCACTGCTCTTACCTGCATATATTTTAACTGGTGCGCTGAATGACATGCTCACGGTAGTTGGTAACGATGGGTGGGAATTAGTTCCGTATCTTAACGCCAACGAGCTACATAGTAAACATAGAGAGGGTGACTGAGTGATTACAGCGCTCTTAGCGGAAGCCTTCGGCAAACTGTCCCGTTGTTTTCATCTCAGTCAAAACATTGTCAGCTGGAGCTTATTGTCATGTTGTTACCGTGAATGAGACGTGATAAGTTTTTTGAATATTAATATACTGTTACGTGTGTTTCGTTAACAGTTGCGTGTAAAGTGACGTTGCTGTGTTTGTGTGTGTGTGTGTGTGCGTGATTTCAAATATTTCATGTGCATTATTTATACGTTTTAATACTGTGAACTGTTCTTATGACGAAGTTAATTATTTACATCCACGTCTGTTTATTTATCACAACGTCGTACCTTTGCCCTAGGTGTTTGAAACACAGTCGTGTTACGTGATTTGCCACAATACATAGAAATATGAGCGGAACAAAAGTTACCGTAGGCTTATTTGTGAGCATGTTCGCCGCTGTCGTTTAAGTTTGTATGACAAAAAATAAGCAACACGAGTTGCCTGCTTGAATGTAATGTGCCTTTTTCTTTTGACTGGTTGTTCCTTCGTTCTAATATTTACTCCAACTGAAGCCGTCCTTTTAGAGAAATAACGGAACACATATCAATAACAAAAGAATAAATATTACAGTTCTTTACCTCGCAGTTGTAACAGTCTTAAACACAGTCGTGGTAAAATATTGACGTGCATTGCGTGTAATGTGCTATGTCGTGGAAAACAAATGTGTTAATTAAAAATAACCGTAAGAACTATCGTCAATTCAAGCATTTTTAAAACGTCATAAAGCCGACCTAAATAATGTTGGTGGCATAAACTGGGAATATTAGTACGGAATTGTTTTTGAAATAGGCCTATGACAATTTATTAATCAGGGAAATTATGGGGTAAAACGAGTGGGAAATATGTACTTAATAATAATATTTACACCTGGAAATACATAAATTGCCAAAAAGACATAACCAAACCAATACGAACACCTAAATTGATAGTGGGGAGGGCAATGAAGATCAGGGAAATTGTGGGGTAAAAAAATACAAAATATGTACATTTTCATTATAAACTTTTACCCATCAAGTTTCCTCCACTTCATAGCCCTCCCCATCAGGTGAAATAATTATGCGCCTCATAAAATCTGCGTTGTGTATTAATAATAGAGTGGATTTACACCATTTTCGGATTTATTTTTTCAAACAAACACCTTTGCTTTACATTACCTCAACGTTATGTTTACATTTACCGGAACCTGCTTTCCGTGAGAACCCACAAAATATCATTTCCACGTCTGTCTCAATACACGAAAATAATGATTTGGTTTACGAGGTCAATCCATCAACTTTGTGGTTTGACGCCAGACTGCTGTAGTGTATAAAATATTTGCATTGCAGTTTCGAGCCGAAACACCACAGCCCATTGCACGTTTAATATTTCCGAGCACTCAATTAAATGGATACATTAATCGCTTACATGCTCCCATGCATATGCTTATACACTGACATCTCAAACAAGCAGGCTGGCTTGATACTAACATAATTCTTCACAAAAATAACATTCACAGCCCTACACTATACAACTTCCCAGCGGTTTGTTTTATGCCATATTTAACCTTGCAAAACAAAATCCACTAATTACACTTTATTTCCAGCCAAAAAGTGCGTGAAAATGTCCAATTGCATTTTATTTGTCGATTATTTTGGGTAATTATGCGTGACATTCCTTACTGCTGCACCCTACCATGGACCTTTGTTTTGACTGAAATGAAAATGTTGGACAGAGTTTCAAGTGGCCTCAGTATGGAAACGCTTCCACCACTCTATGTTTACTATATAGCTCGTTGCTTAACATCAAATAATAGCTGTTAGGTAACCATTTCTGATAACTTAAAATATTTCTTTCGCATTCTGGTTTTTTTTATGTCTCAAAGTGTAAAAACGGGCAGATTTATTAAATGTTTACTTTTCTTATATGATTTCACAGTTCCACTTGACCGATGCATGAATAAAGTGATGAGGCCCAAGACAACGTTAATCTTCCAGAAAGCGGAATAATACACGAGGTGCATAAGATCTTAAGGAGGGCTTAAAAAATGCTCATTCTACAGTGAATAGCCTATACTTCATGGTACAACGTTCATAATTGGCTGACTGCCAGCCAATATACGGCCGATTTGAGAGCGCCACCAATGAAATACCCCTTGCCGGGTAACGTGGTGTTCAATCCATCATGTCCATTTCACACTTCCGAGTTCTGCCGGAGCAACAGTGCGTTGCAGTCTACTTAATGAAACTTCTGGTGACGTAATAGTAGGGCATCAATGTGCTTAAAGAAAGCGGGGCCTCGTGATATTACAGCAAATTCCATGAAATTTGGTTGAAATCAGGAAATGTCACATCATGTCTGTAGTAGACATGATGTGGCATTTTTTTTATTTATATATATAATTAATACAAAAATGTATAAGAAATATGTTTAGTTAATTTGCTGTTGAAATTGAAAAATGACGGCGTATAGAGGACATTGCCAATGAAAAAAATTGTTATTATATATTTATACACATAATATGCTACTTGTAGATGTTGTCTGTATCTACTTTATCCAACAGACACAACTGCTTAGGTCACCTGGTTTTTTGCAAAATGGCATGTCAATTCCAACGTTTTACAGATTTTTTGTAATGGAAAAAAAAATTTGCAGGAATTTTGATAAAGATAATTTAAAGACCTTGCATTAATTAATTTTGAGGTGTAACTAGCAGAAGATACTGTACAAAAAATCAGGGCTGTTAAAAAAGTAAAAAAACCTAGAATTTTCTTATTTCGGCTTTTTTTTTTTTTTTTTAATTGTAAAATTATTTCCTTCCTAAAGTAGCACTTGGCAAATTCTTTCAGTGTGAATTATCCTATTTCCGTACGTAAGTTGCTTTTCATTATTTGTACATTTTTAAAACCGCTTAAAATGATGATTTTTATCATGTATTTATACAAAAAAAAAAAACGTGCCCAAACATTTATTTGCAAGGAAAAAGTAATCATAGATAATGTATACATTTTGAACAGTACGTGGTTCAAATAATAAGCTGCAAATTTTTTTTTTCTGCCCAGCGTGTTTCAGGAACACGTCTGTGGACTGGCGCCAGACCACCTTGCTCGCACGCCTTGTCGAAGTGAGAAAGTGCTTCCGCGCCACGGACACGCGTATCTCTCCTTCCTCGACTCATGAAACTTCGTCTGCAACGTGGGGTGAAATTAATTAGCACAGGTGACATTGATCACGTGAATATGTCGTATGAATATTACTGTCAGATATGGTACCCGACCTAAACAATACAGAAATCTCACCCCTGCTAAAGGCCGTTCACGATAAAGTGAGCACTTTTGAAATCTACCTTTTAAAAAAGTCGCTGCCCCTACCTGCATATATTTTACCGGGCGCCCTGAGTGACATGTGCCCCAGTAAGGTTGGCAACGATGGATGGGAAGTAGTTCCGCATCTTAACGTCGGATAATAAGTGTTACGTAACAATTTCTGATAACTTAAATTATCTCTTTCGCATTCTGTTTTTTTTTAATGCATCTGTGTAAAAATGAGCAGATTTGTTAATTATTCACTTTTTTATAATTCCACAGTTTCACTTGACCAACGTATGAATGAAGCGATGAGGCCAATGGCAATGTTAATCTTACATAAAGCGGGAGAATACGCTATTTGCATACAAGTAGAACTTAAGCAGGGCTTTCAAAAGTGCTCATTTTACGGTGAATATCGTTAGCCAATACACATTTTCACCCACCTACGTACCTGGCCTTAATATGTGATCGTGTAATGTCTATATTGTTTAAGGTATATTTTCTCAAATTCTCAGTATTTGCGCATGATTCTCCGAGAATGGCATGGACCTGGGTAAAGTGAAACTCATTCGAGATCTAATAAACCAAACTCTTCGACTTTTACAAGAATTTCCTTGAACTTGGTAGCTGGCGAAATAAGCAACAAAAAAATCGAAACGGTTTGTTGAAAAGGAAATTTCACAAAACATCGTATCCCTCGTAGTATTTTTCCAGATTTAATTTTTTTTTTTTCCGGCTTCATAATTCTACAACAGCCCATCCTACTGTATAATTTTTAAGGCTTTAACGTGAACCGAAAAGTCGGGTGAAATTGATCAGCAGAGGTGAGATCCCTCCTGGAATGATTCATTAACTTGTATGGTACTCATTTGTTTTAGGGCAGTGTCGTATTTCAGGATGTCGCCCGTCATTTGCACGGAATGGACACAAAATCCGCATTTCCCTATACGATAATGTAATTAAAGTCCATATCTGTGTACGTGTGTGTGTGTGTGTGTGTGTATATATATATAAAGGTGGACCATGCCACTTAGAAATCCGAAACATCGGTTTGTGACCCTCCATAGACTCTGCAAAGTTTAATGCTTCGCCAAGTTTTGGTTTTCATGTTAATCAAAGCTTTGAAGCCACTTTCTCGATGGGTGTGCCCGCTGCATTTTTGAGCTGAAAGTTGGCTAAAAAAACAGAGCTTCCGCACATTTTCTTTGACGAAACCCTAGAGTGCATCATCTGGCGTTGTCAGATCAGAGCTTCTTGAAGGTCAAGAAAGAGGAGCTGAACAATAGTTCGATCTCCGTCCGATCCAACGATTCCTAGAGACTGCGTGCAGATGTTCTCAGTTAATCAGTTCAGGTATATCGAAATGGTTGACCACGGACTCATCTCACAGACGCAGAATTTGGGAATCCTGGTCATTGTTTGGTTTGAACATGATAGGGCGCTGGCACACTACGCACTGGCTGTTCGATAATTTCTCAAATTGTACGTTCATGCATATGGACTTAAGGGGGTAGTTTCCTTAATTATGTTTCTCATAGTTGAAGTTTTCTGTTTATTAGTTTGATTAAATTCACAATAACTTAATAGCTGAAGGTTAAAAATTACAATTATCAACACTTAAATTAATTTTTTAATGATTTAGAAAAAAAAAAAGCCCATTTTTTTCAACTTAAACATGAATTAAGTACGTGTTATCTCATGAATTATAGTTTTCTCTAAACTGTGAAACTATGTTCTTTGCCATATTTCAGGCATTATTTTTTAATATCCTCCAGAATACTTTAAGCAATTCGATATTTCCATACCCCTTGAATCGTAGGATTTTTCGCTTTTCTAAAAGTAGCAGTTGCAAATTAATGGAAAAGGATTACAAAGAAACAAAGCTACAGTAAAATGGGAAAAACCTTGTGCATTTCATAACATATTTGATCATCGAGCTCAAATAACATATAATGGGAATATGACTGAGATAATATTAATTGGCAAATAGTTCCTGAGAAGTGGCGCACTCCTCGCCAGTGTGGCTCGTCGTGGAACTACGTGGGCTCGTGGAGAAAAACAAGGGGGTGAGATGTGGTGGGTAGGGACCAAAGTGCCTAACTGTAGGCCACCTGCGGTTTCAGAGCCAGGTAGCTTACTTGTATGAAAGTGATGGGGAAAATGCCTCCTTCCTACCAGAGAGTTCTCGGAACCGGCAAATTCTCCAAATATTCGCTGTTTTTTGAGCGTTTAGTCCGCCATTTTACATCACTGGGACGCTACTCCCTCAGCGCGGGGGTAGATCGGTCCCTTGTGAGGGACCTTGTCCACCCAGTTGGTTGTCAGTTAGCTTGCGGAGGCGAGGAGAAGCTAACCCCCTCCCCCCCTCCGCATCCATCAAACATATTTTACGCTGCAAAGCTAGCATTCTTGTACAGGATTCCCAGGGTAGCGCCTGGGAGCTGTTTCCATAGCTGAATTTTACTCTCTTTTTCCCTGCCTGTACGGGATAAAAGAGAGTGGTGAAGTGAGCGTTTAGTAAACTTTGTCTCCGTACTTCGAATTTTTCGAAAGCCACGGTGCCTTGAAAACACTAAATACTCTTTTAAAATTTACAAATTAATTTAACTTTACCTTTAGACCGGTCAAACTAAAGACGGCATTTGGAATAGTATTTTTATCTTTATTACACGCCATAATCTTGTGTTTTCTTCTCCCAAGATAATTCAAATAATTGTAAGGCGAGAGTTCAGTGTGTAAATAAGAAATATTGTAAAGCGATGTGCTATTTAGCTTTTATCTCAAACAAAACTGTTGACACAGACATCTAAATACATGCTATAAAATTAATGAAACCTTTTTATTACTGTACTGAATCTCAATTAACAGACAAAAGTAAGTTTTATAAGTCGTCTATAGTAACTGATCTTTTTTTTTTGTTTACGTATTCAGTATACAAAACGAAAAAATATTTTTCAAAACTTAGGCCTAAGAAAATGGTTCAAATCGGAAAATGTGTGAAAAAGTAGCCTATGTAAAAACAACAGTTGCTAGTGATGATAAATAGTTTGCGCACATTTAATCAGACATTTTCTTTTGTTTTCGAATCAAAGCACGTTTCTGAAATGTGGTGTATAATAATGCCTTAGTTTGCGAACATTGTTACAATATTATTATAACAGAATACAATTAATACGGCCATTTTGACCACAGAAGAAAAAAAACAATGTATCAAATCTGTGTCTACATGCACATTCAATAATGATAAAGACATCAGGAAAGTCGAGCGCCTGTACGATTTCCCTATTGCGTAAATTAACCTTTCTCGTGTAAAGGCGGACGTAGTTCACGTGACATGGTCTGTCACACTTCTAATGCATATTTTGCTAATAGGTTGTGTGACTATTCGAGAAGCAGCAAAGCCTAAGAAATTCTTTGTTGAAGAAAAAAATGGGATACTACATTAAAAAATAGCACAAGTATTGTTACTAAATACGCGGGCAGCTTCACATAGCAGACAGGAACTTGTGTGATATAGTAATGTATTGAGATAGTGGGGCCCAAAAAATCAGAGAACTAAGAGACGACGAATTCTGGAGAGAGAATATGTTCCCCAAGCTACGTAGATTTTATATAGAATGCTTGTTACCGGAATTGGCAGACAGTCGAATAAGCACAGGAATGCGTGTATAGGCTGTTCACGATAAAGTGAGCACTTTTTAAGGCCCTCCAAACAGGCATTAACCACTAATAAACATATCTTATTGCAGCCTCAGGCATGACGTTTTTATGGTGGTGAATTGCATACACTGTGTTTATTGGTCGCATGTAATTTTTATATTAAAAAGCAGCAGGAAGATGGAAATTGGATGAAAGGAAAAATTTATAAGGGCTTAAAAGTGCTCACTTTACAGTGAACAGCCTATACGGGAGCCACCGTAAATACTGGAGGCACAAGAAAGAGCCAAATAAAAGAAACAAGTAGGAAATAAAAATGTTACATTGTAAAACATTTTTATTGTGTCGCCTAGCTTAGAAAATCAATTAGTAACATACCCTGAAAAAAAAACGATATTTCTGTAAATAAAATTCATCTTAGTCATTCGTTAAAATTATATTCTCTATAAATATTGTTTTTGTAGGTAATGTCAAATATATAAAAATGTATTTTAAGTTAAAATTAGTTAAGGGACGATATAACTTCTTTGTTTTATATGTACCGGTATGTTATTTAATTGTGGAACCTGATATAAGGGATTTCGTATGAAGCAATAAATTATGGCACTAGATGTTATTAAAATAAAGCATCTTATATCTTATGACATTACAAATATCATGCAAGGTTATTTCTTATAACAACATCAAATTGGGAAGAAAATTTTTCATTCCAGCAGTGATGAGAAGTGGTGTGTGACCAGAAAGGGGGAAAAATTTACTTTGTTCACAACATTTTACAAATGGTACACGATTGGCTAAGCGGTTTTGTAAGCTCTGCTCTGTTTAATTCCAAGCCCCACTGTGCAGCCTTCCAAACTAAAGGTAACAATTAACGTTTCCATGTACTTAATAGACCTACCTAGAAGGCGTAAACAAGCATAAATGAAAGAGGCACGAAGACATTTATAGAAACATAAACATGTTTCTAGTATGCGAATTCTTTCTTCCCATGTGTTATGTGCATACAATTACACCAGCACACACTCGCGCGCAACACACACACACACACCAACACACACAAGGAAAAAAAGTGATCTGATTTGCCACTAATATAAACATCACTATTTTAACAAAACAGAGTCTGTCCGCCTCACAATTCACACAAAAATTCTAACTGAATCATTAGCTTATTGGAATGGTTTGGTAATGAATTTGGTATCTCGAAGGCTGGCACTTGATTGCCTATCCACTCCTGAGCATCGTGAAGGTGAGTGGTCAGCGGAGCAAGCAATACTTCGCGAATGGATTTCGCGAAAGTGATTCACCTGAGAGTACGGAGAAAAGGCGTCCTATTTTGGTTCGTTACGATGTGCTGGTTATTAAGTCATGCCAACAAATCGCCTACAGCTTACTGTTCATATATGTTGTGCAAAAACTGGGTGGCAACCCCTATTTTCATGATGACGGGGGGGGGGGGGGGGGGTAATATTACCAACCCCATTTTCATAGGTGTAAGATCTCCGTTTTACAGTTGACCGATTTGTTGCTTAATCACGAGTAATTCCTGATATTTTTTACTCAATTTATTCACAGCCATGGTTTTAAGGATTGCGTAGCTCCCTTAATAATCACATTAAGGGAAATGTGGTACTGACATTTTGGTCTTATTTTTTCATCAAGAATAACTTAACGTAGTTCGTCGGTGATATACACGTTGTATATCAAACGTCTCGCTTATTTTTATTTGCTAATTTCAAGAGAAATAGTACCATAAAAAGTTATTTTATCGAAACGTAAAAATTTTCTGAATTTCTTGGGTTTTTAATTTAATATTTAATATTTTGAATTTATATAGAAAACTAGCAGCCGACATAGATTCGCTCACGATTTATGGAGTTATTAAAATACATACCTATATCTATACGAATACCCGTGACTACCTGCAACTACTTGCGACTACCCGTGACTACTTTCGACTACCCGTGACTACTTTCGACTACCCGTGACTACTTGCGACCACCTGCGACTAATTGTGACCCCGTGAGTACCTACGACTACTTGCAACTACCTGCAACAACTTACGACTACTTGCGAATTTGTAATATTTAGATAATGATAAGAACCACTGAATCACTGTGGCCTCACATGATATATTTCTATCCACTGAGCCACTGCGTCCCCACATGGGATCGCTCTAGCCACTGGGACACTGCGTCCCCACATTATATATTTCTATCCACTGAGCCACTACCTCCCCACTTGGGATCGCTCTAACTACTGGGCCACTGCGTCCCCACTTGATATATTTCTATCCACTGAGCCACTGCGTCCCACTTGATATATTTCTATCCACTGAGCCACTGCGTCCCCACATGGGATCGCTCTAGCCACTGGGCCACTGCGGCCCCACTTAACATTACTGTACCCAGTCGGCACCAGTGGCCCTACTTCATATATGCCCATGTCCATCTGGAATAATGTAGTTTTGTTATAGTGAAAGAATTATAAGTATCAGACCTGTAGTTTTTGTAGAGCATGCTTAGAAAACAGCCAAGTAGCTCAAGTTTCTCCGATATGGTTAGCAAATTTTGAAATTTATCAAGGATTTTTTTTTTTTAAATCTAACATACCCTATGTCTATCTGGAATAATGTAGCTTTCTAATAGCGAAAGAATAATAATATTCGGACGTGTAGTTTCCGAGATACCGGAGACATATAAACAAATGAACAAACTCACATTACCTCTTTATAATATTAATATAGATGTTAGAGAAATGGAGTACAAAAAAATTGCGGTATTGCATTCTTAACAGATGAATGTCGATATATCCCAATTAAAACCTTACAAATTACTAAACGTGAAATACTTCCAAATCCATTGGAACATGGCCTCGCTCACTGATATAACCAATACGTGTAGTAATGTAACCAATTTCGGTTTTAAATTTGGTTACCACTTCCAAAATTTATTTCATTGTCACGTATCTTAGGTTACACTACTATTACACGAGTTACTTCTGGCTGCAGTCTTACAACATATTTTATAGATAATACTTTGCTGGAGGAAATGGGATCACCGCGAGAAAACGCACGAACAACGGCAGATTCCGCCTAGTGTTCCACATGCGGAAATCCGGCAGGCACTTGGATCGCCCTGGTGGAAGGAAAGCGATCTGACTACCACATTATGTGTCCTCACAAACGAAAATTTAACGAGTTAACTAACGAGTTATGAAACTGTTGTAAATAACTACTTATTTCCCGAATACAAATTACATTCTATATTATTTAAAAGTGGTAAACGGTATATTTTATTAATTTAATATTTTTGTATATAATCTTAGATAATAATCAGATATAATATAACGTTATGAAACACAAACGATCCAGGTCGATCAATGGTTCAATTTGAATCACTGTCTCTAATACCTTTGAAGTATATGCAGGTATGTTGATCATAATCAATTCCCCATTCTTATCAAACAACAAAAAAAAAAAAAAAAAAAAAAAATTTTAACCAGTGTAGCATGTGAAAAAAAAAAAATTAAAAACTTGCTAATTTTCTATAGTATAATTATTTTAATGCGAAAGGTCCATGGAGCAAACGTTTATGCTGAATAATGATCAAATGTAAATATCAATGTCAGACATCTTTTTTTTTTTCACTTTGTTGGCCTTCTACCTGCTCGACTTAAACTGAATATAACATTCAGGCCTACTTCAAAATTTTAAGTGCACCACAAATAATTTGTGAGGTCTATCATAATTTCTTCAGCCTTTATTATTAAAAAATTATCTCTTATTTCACAGTTCAGGAAGAAAGCAAATACATGCCCAAAGAATTATTGGGCAATACCAGTTGTTTCCTGTAGCTACAGCTGCTGATAACTGGTAGGGGGAGAGTTGGAAGAAATGTGGTCATCATCAACAAGCATTTCCTACGAACCATCGTGCTGTGACACTGCAGGAGAGTAAGCACTTACCTCCACCCCTCCCCCTCATCATCATAATTTACTCATCATTGGCCACAGACTACCTGCTGATCGCCGAGTCTAATAATTGCAGAAGCTCAGAGCGGGGGTGGACTGGGCCCTTGTGAGGGCCCTTTACCCCCCAGGCGGTTTTCATATTTGATGTGGTGGTAAGGAGAAGCTAACCCTCTCCCCCCCCCCTCCTCAAAATCAAAATATTTTAGTCCAGCTGCGTTTGTTTTAGGGAATGCTGAGTTTCCCCAGCAAACCCTGGTTCCCAAAGCTGCCCCCCCCCCCCCACACACACACACACACACACCGCTGCCTGCACAGGTTCGTGGGAGGAGGTAAAAGTTATGCTGTTACCTGTTGTCCCTTAAATACGGCAATTTAGGAAACTACAAGTTAAGCTATAGAATGTACGAGAGTTTGTTAGACTCCCGGCCAGTCTTTCCTTGAGAAAGTGGAAGCTAAGCCTAAATAATCCCGTGAATTTACTCGCGAGAGGTCTGGGTAAAGGCGTTGCCTGCAATGATATGAGGTGAGGTGATTGTGTACATGAGTTGGTAGTTATCCTAAAATAGTTGTTCAGTAAGTTATTTGTATTACAATCAATCTTTCTCAATACCCTGAGGCGCTGTTAGTACCCGGGTCCTAGGACAGGCTGGAAACGAACGGTGGCAGAAAATTTGAATTATATTATAGGTAAAGTAAGAAGTTAAATCGGAGGCGGTAATTGCATTTTACTTGCGCTTCGCGTAAAAGAGGAGACAGTGCTGCCATCTCTGGGTGGAGAAATCAAGGCCCCGCCGCCGGGGAGCCAATCAGAGCACGCCCTGCTAGGAACAGCGTTTTCGGAGCAGAAAAAGGTGTTTTTACTTCTGTATTTAACTTAGTAACGCAAATTTATCTTTGTAATGGCTTGCAATTATACTGCGGTATTGATTTAATTAAGTGGTTGAGTAGAGTGACGCTTAGAAAACTAATAACTTCCATCTGAACTGTGCGGTGTTTGTGGGCAGAATGAGCTCCGAAGTCGCCGCCGCCGCAGAACCCTCGTACGCCACTGGATGGCCTGTGTGTCGTGAGACCGGGAGCCTAGACTCCCATAACTCACAGGGTGTTTGTAAAGACAAAATGCACCCCGACACGTACTCAAATCATTGGGTGTGGCGGCGGGGCGCCGTGTAGCTGTGGTTTCTTGGGCACCGGACCCGTGTTAAGGCTGTTTAAGTTGTTGCCTATTTTTAAATTATGTTACGCGTGGTTGTATTTGGCGGGGGAGTGAGGCTCCCCTCCAGCCTCATGGCTGGAGTGAATGTTAGTGTCGTTTTGTCTGTCTAATATGCTGGTCTGTTGTTTGCAAGTGTGCTAACTTAACTCGCATTTGTTGTATATGTGTGTCCCTAGTCTCCCGAGGGCAGCCCACAGGGTACGTTTCATCGTTTCAATGTGTAGTGTAGGAGAGAATTAAAAAATTCACAGTCAAATGTGTTTGCGCTGATGGCGCTTATTCAAAGATATGATATACGTATTAACATTTACTTTTACTTAAACTTATGGCACACTTCTGATTTAGTGCTGATAGCACTTTAATTTTTTTTTTCGGGGCGAAATGTGACTCAAAGTTGATATCTTATCAAAAGCTGATTGTAGTGTTAATTGTGTGCCATATTTTCTCATTCTCCTACCTCAGAAGAAAAATAATGTTTTCCCCTATAATTAATTGGAGGGGGTGTGGGGGGAATTCGGCTCCGTCTTTCCCGGGCTGCGTGGTAGTTCTAAACTACCCACTTTCATTGCACGAGCAGCTCTGAGAACAGCCACTCGACCATGTGTGTTAACTTTCGCGCTTTGAAGCTGTCGCTTTGCGGCTCACTGCTCTCCGACTGCCGGATTTTTTGGTAGCGCGGTCATATTTATAGCCTTGCGGAGCCGTGCGCTGTGATTGGCCGGCTTCACCGGCCAACCAGCGGGCGGGCCCGTTCCTACTTTCGCAGTGTTCAGATCAGTTTAGGTTTTTTTTTTTTAATTTCTTATGCCTGCGGGATCATAGTTACCCAAGTTTTTAATAATTTTATTGTTATGCCCTTCTAAATTATTATACAGATTTTCATTTTTGTCTACAATTATTTCTTTAATGTACTTTGCGGGGAGCAGTTCATGGGTAGTTTGATTGGGTGTGAATCTGTCTTGGTTAGTTATTACTCTCAAATATTTATTTTGTACAGTTTGCAAATCTTTTAATCTGAAATTTTCGGCATGTCCCATACCTCACATCCATATAGTATAGCTGGGAGTATTATTTGTTTTATATTAGAAGTTTTTTGCAAAAAGGGAAGTTATCTGCATTTAAAATGGGGTATAGCAGTTTAAGTTTGCCTAGTGCTGCATTTCTTGCGTTATTTATGTGTGGCTGCCAAATTAACCGATGGTCCAATGTTATGCCTAAATATTTTGCAGTTTTAAGAAACGGGATATTCTGATTAAACAGTATTAGTTCTTTAGGTGATATTGGTAACATTTTAGTGATTATTATTGTCTCGGATTTTCCAGGGTTTATTTAAATTCTCCATTTGGTGTACCATTTTTCCATAGTTGCTAGTTGTCTTTGTATGGCTGCTAAGGCATATTTTACATTATAATGTTGTTTTATTATTGCAGTGTCATCTGCGTACATTTGAATATTAGCGTTAGTTCTGGTGTCTGTTATAGGGAGGTCAATCATGTAAATACTATTTAAGAAAGGTGGGAGAGTGCTGATCCCTGTGGAACTCCTGCTGTTCTAAATTTTGTATAGGAGTCTACTGCGTCTAGTGTTACGTAAAAACGTCTGTTATTTAAGAAGTGAGCTAGTAAATTTACGTATGTGGCTGGGAAATTATAGTTCATCAATTTATGTATTAATCCTGGTAGCCAGACTTTTGTAGCCAGAATTTTATCCCGGACCAACAGGAGAATTCTGGCTGTTTTAGATTAATTTCCTATGTTGCAGGGGAAAGTTAATGTTTGATTAAACTTGTAATCTAGGCATTATAGGGCGTCTGTTCCGCGATTGTATGTCTGTAGAATATCTACCTATTCGTCTAATTATTTGGTTAATATGTAATAGAATTTATTTTTTTCAGAGATGAGTTTTTTTTTTTCTGATGTAAGGAACCTTTAAAACATTATGCAAAAACAACTTATCTTGTGTACCTACGGGCATGTCCTATTATTCTAAGATACTTATTTTGTATAACTAGAGAGTGGTTTATTGATATTTTAGCTGGATTTCCCCTGACTTTGTGGGCGTACATCATAGCTGATATGACTATTGCAGTATATGTTAAAAACTTTAATCTCGTGGGGAGTTTAGGATGTTTAAGTAGTGGGTATAGTTGTCTGATTTTACTGATGGCTGTATTTTTAATGTTATTTATATGTACGCCCCAGTGAAGTTAATTTTCAATAGTAATAAGCTAACAAGAATAATATTTACGTGAATACGTCTTTAAATTTGTTACCATAGTGGGAGACAATCCAGAAAATCTGAGGATATAACAAAATCGGGGTAAACAGTCTGGCATTGCAGCTCCGAATATATAGTCTACATTCAAAATTTAATTACACCACTCGATTGACAAGGATCATAGAATATGTTACGTTGAGTGAGGACTGCGAAGTATTGTGCGCGGCGGACTTGGGAAAAAAATTTGTTGGGGGGGGGGGGGGGGGGTTGTGCAAATTTGACTTCGTTTCCCCGCGTCTCATAAATTCCGCGCAGTATAACTTCTGACTTCGAGAAGCTACGACGCTCGTTTAGGTTTCAATCGACAGCTCTCGCCAAGAACAATCGATTGTCTGTATAAAAACATTTGTTTGACGTGGTTATTGTGAAATTGTATGAGTTTAATGTAAAAGACTACGAAAACTTAACACAATTTTCGCCTATACGCGTCAAAAAGCCTAGTCGAAATACAAAACTCTTATACAATTGGAACGAGCATGTCAAAAGCAATCCAGTGATACCCATATAACCCCGTATGATCGAGTGAAGCGGTGCCGGGAACGTAAAATAAACATCAAGGCTTCAGAGCGCGTCAACGTAGACGTATTCACGCAATAGAAACGGCCGTGTCCCCAACACAGCGAAACCCATTTTTTTTAAACTTATTTTATTTCAACACAAAAAAGACTATGTTTTACATCACTTACTTAAAAAGCCATTATTGTATCCAGTCCGCATGTTTTCCGGTTGCCCTCTCAGTGACAGACGTCGCAAGTTATACTTTACTATGAAATATTTGTACGTGCAAACGAATCTTTTGATATTGAATAATTTTATTATCATATTCAACTTCAGTAGTAACTAAAGTCAGCTTCATTTTTAATTCGTATGCCTAACTCATAATGAAAGAAACTGTAGTATTTTATAAAACAGAAGTAGTTTGTTTTTCTTGGTGAATTGAATGTAACGACGTCAAACTGAATGGCGGCCTTAGTTTAGGCCCTGATATTTGTTTATTTTTACATCGTTCATAAGCGTCATTCATAGTTATTTGATTCACGATTTAGGTAGAGTTGCACGCTTGGCAACCAGTATTTAGCGTATTTGAGACCCATTTGAGTGGCCATCGGCGAAATATGGAAGATACGTTAGTATAGTCTATTCGCGGTTTCGTCACACTTTCATATCAAACATTTGAAACATTACCTCATGCATGATGTGCTGCATGGTTGTTCCTTAAACATGTCATTTATGACAATCGTTTTATACTTGTGTTAACATAGATCTACCTTATTTGAGATTCAATTTAACTTTTACTTACAGTTTATCTATAAATGATAGTATTATATTTATAATTAATATGAATACAAACAGAGAGAAAACAGGTAGGTTGGTAATGCCCGGTAAGAAATAGTACTTATGCGAAATATTATTACACAGAGTGCGCACGAATTCGGTGCGTTGTCCTTTTGGTGTAATGTTCTAGACTCGGTTATGCTTTGTTTGCATGAAGCGGAGGAATATCCTGTAAATATAATTTTAGCAGGGCTTCAGAAAATTTGGAAGTAACCGTGAATGTAATATAATAAGTAATGGCCATATAAAATATTAGAAGCAAAGTTGGAGATAAGTTATTAAGAAATAATGGGCATTTCAAATAGGCAATGAACTTTTAGATAATCTATTGCGACTGTAGAAGTTTGGTGTTTTTTCCGAGTCATCCGTTGCCATGGTTGCTAAGAGGTCACCTTTACGTTGTGATGAATTTGAACCTGCCGATACTGGAGCCCACCCTCAGCATAAAACATTGTTTGTTTGCAGAGTGCTGCTGTTTTTAAAATGGTTCGGAAACAAAACCGTTGTGACGACCTATTAATTTGAGACATTCTGTGCATAATCATTATAGTTGAAACCCATACGTAGAATACAATTTCATGTAATGTGCAAATGACCGTCGCGAATGCTCTTTTGACATTCGCATCATATTTGATTGGCTGGACGTTTACTTCTTTAATGCGTCTGGTAATTAGCAGGGCCTGAGATTTTCCTGCATTTATTTTAATTTTCCAGCGCGCGCACCACTGACCGAGTTCGTCCATTTGTAGCTGTGTAAGTAATTGTTCGAATGGTAATTTCTTATCTTTGGCACAAATGAGGGTGTCATCGGCATATATTTGAACTGTTGCATCGTTATTTTGAATGCCAGCTGTATGGACATTGTATAGGAAAGGGGTAAGAGCGGATTCCTGCGGCACGCCTGCGGTGAGCGGGCGGGTAGAAGACTTCGAATTTTCTATTGATATATGAAATTGTCTGTTTGTGAAATAACTGTTTGGTAAGTGAATGTAGCAGTCGGAAAATTTAAAATTGATTAATTTTTTAAGTAGGCCCGGGATCCAAATTTATCAAAAGCTTTAGCTATGTCAAGAAATATGACTATTGTGGATTGTTTATTGTTTAGACCATTGTATGCAGCCGTGACAAAGTTGGGGCGTGAGTAGTGGAATGTCCAGCTTTGAAACAAAATTGAGTTTTCTGAATAATTTTTTTACGTTCTGCGTGTGATTTTAAGCGTGTAAGTAGTTCTTTTTCCAATATTTTACCAAGCGAACTCAGTAGTGATACCGGGCGTCGGTTCTGAGGGAGGCAAGGGTCCTTACACGGTTTCGGGATTGTGATTATTTTAGCCCGTTTCCATTCCCCGGGAAAATAGTTGTACTTTAAAATTACATTAAAAATATTGAGAATTATGCATAAAGCTGGGTACGGTGCATTTTTTTGGGTGGACTGTTTTTAAAATGCGTAATAGTTCGGGTAAAGTTACAATTTCCGGTTTATTCCTAGGTTTATTCGCTGGAAAGGCGGTAGTAGTTGTATTTATATCCAGAGTGAAATTGGGGTCTCCGAGGTCTACATTTGGTGTCGACTGGTCGGCGAGAGAGTCTACTATGGATCCTGCCTTATATATCGGCGCATATTTCAATCCTGACGGAGCTAAAATGGGGGACGAAGTTGCCTTTACTTTTTTCCTCGGAGAGTTTTCGAAATTCGCCAGAAACGTTTGATATTATCTGAAATTTGTGTTATAAAAGTTTCCCATTTGTTTATACGTTGTTGAGATAGTTTATTGTGAAGGTCTTTCTGTAGTTTATTATATCTGGCTTTTAAGTCGGGGGTTCATAATGTTTGATATTTATGCCGAGCCTGTCATTTCTCAGCTAGCAGAAAATCTATGTCCGGATAGTTTTGCTTTAGAAATTACCTTCTGGTGAAAAACTGAGTTTTCTTCTGAAGCTGTAATTTAATTGTATTTTGAAACACCTCTAATGCCGGTTGTATGTCGATTTTATTATTAATATCTATTGGGTGTTCCGTAAATATTTCGACCAGGTCGGTTTTAAAATTTTCCCAGTTAGTTTGCGGCAGTTTATTGACAATTGCTTCGGAGTATTTTACTAAATGAGTGCTAATTTTGCAAAATACCGGTAGGCGATCAGAATCTAATTCATTGAGGACTGTTAGTCCTGGTATTGGGTTGGCTATGTTAGTTAAGATAATGTCTAGTACATCTGGCTGTAATCTGCATTGTGGTCGAAAGTGAGTGGGCCTGTCCGGGGCATGTATTAAGTAATTATTTTGTTAGGAATGGGGTAAAAGAAGCCCGCTTTCCTCATTAATCATACGACTATTCCAGGCTGTATTCTTTACATCTAGGTCCCCTGCAAGTAAGAACGGGTACTGCTGTGTAGTTATTTTACCTAAATCTAAACGTGTTTTACGAGGGATTGGTATGCTGATATTAATGTAATATTCCCGGAATCGGTTTGTATATTAATGGAAATGGATTAGCATTTAAATGGCGGTGAATTTTATTATGTATTATAATCATAGTACCACCTCCTTTAGTTGCTAGGTCATTTCTGTAAGAAACATAATTTATAATCGCGCAACTTTTAGTGGGTTATAGCGACTTCTATGCCGTACGTTTCCATTCATTTTGGCGTCTAACGGACTGGTCCGTGTTTCTTAGACGCGAGACACGTGCCTTCCAATGAACGGCGATTGTGTTTTGTTACCAAAACGTGTCGCTGCCGTCGCCATCTCGTCGAAAAGCTGAAATAACAGGAGAATGTTCAAGCTCCGACTCTGATGTCTGTCAGCAGGTGCGACACTTGCCAAATCTACCTGCCGGCCGACAGGGAAACCAGCGCCTTAATGTGTTAGATAGACTTAATGCAGGTATAAGGACTTCGTGTACATCCTATAGAATACACATAACCAAAGTTCAATACTGATGTGAGGAAATATGCTATAATCGATATTTTATGTCTGGGTGGCAAGGTGAGTGGGGTTATGACATTAGATTATCATGGATTTCTATAATTTTGTTGGCCAAGAGGAGTGAGGGGATGAGGTGAGTGAGAGAGTGGTGAGGTTTGTTGATTGTGGGAGGGGGTGTGGAGGTGAGAGGGTGAGGGGATAAGTGGGTGAAGAGATTCGGGCTGCTCTTAGGAGCGAGGTCTTGAGAGTCGCTGAGGGTGATTGAAATGAGTATGGAGCGGCGCCGGAATGAAAGGGCGGGCGAAACGGCAGATTCCCACATGCGAAAATCCGGTGACCCGGCCGGGGATTGAACCCGATTCGTGGGGGTTTGAAGGGTGATTTATAAGTGATGGAGGGGTGAGGGGAGTATGAGTGATGAGGGCTGGTGATGTGTTTTGATGGGTTTGGGACGGGGGGGGGGGTGATCGTTAGAGAGCGCTAGGGGAACCTCTTTGAGCAAGTCAATGAGCGAACGTGCAGTTTTTTCGTTGGAAACTCACACCAATGAAAGCTTTAATCAGCGACACTCATTTCAAGGGGTAATAGAATTATAAATGCGTTTATACGAGTCTCTTACAAAAAATCTTAGTTGTCAAATTATATACAGAGAAAATTAAATATTTTGTTTCATAATTTTGCGTATTTTTACCGTTGCTTGTAAGTTTTTTAGCCTAATCCCAAAGACAGATAGTCTTATCCAACCACCAGAATGTCTGGGGATGTATGTACCTCCCCTCCCCCCTATTAAGTTTTAAACCCGACAACCGACTTTTACCAAAGTACTTCGTAATGATATTGATATTTTATAGTCTTCAACCGCTCCGGGTGCTTATTTTCAAAATGATGGCAATCTTACCATATATAACTATATTATATCTCGGGAACTATTAAACCGATTTCAACCAAATTTGGTACAATTATAATGCATTGGTGTAATCATTGAAATAATAAGACGATAATATGGTTAATCTGCCATTTTGGTAGATAGCGCAAATTGAAAAATAAAGCTTTCCCAATATAATATGGAAACAATCTAACCAATTAAAACTAAATTTGGTTCATTGACAGTTCATGATTTAAGTATCGAATTAAGAAACCGATAATGCTAATTCTTCGTCATTTTGGAAAAAATGCGAACTGAAAATAAAAAAAACTTTTGTATGGGGTACGTTGGCACTGCATGATGTAAGCATATAGAAAATAGAAAGTTACAATGTTACTATTTAGATATTTTATAAGATAATGCAACAAGAAAAATTAAGCTTTTACGTTATCTCTCGGTTATTACATAATCGATTCCTTCCATATTGGGTATAATAAGAAATACCTTTGTAGGCAATTTCCTTATATGAAATTTTTATCAATACGATATTTATTTTCTAAATAACGGCAGTATAAATGTTTGAGGTTCATTTGCAGGATCTAAAATTCTGTATAACCAGTTTCGAACGAAATTGTTAAGCTGAAGGTATTTTTACAAGCATCAAATGTGTCAAAGCATAGCCTCTTTTGCCCGCCCTTTTGTAAGGTAGCGCCATGTAATATATAAAGTTTTAATGTCAAATCTGGGGAAACAACCAACCCATTCCTACTAGATTTGGCACTCGTATTACTACAGTACGTCATATAGACAGACATGTTTTAGTGGGTCAGGCTATTTTTTTTTTTAAATTACGGCTACGAAAATATTGTGGACTACTATGCTCTGTATATTAAAACATGTCACCAATTACAATTTAAATTTGAACGCCGGCTGTATCTATGCAAGTATCGGATAAGCTAATACTTAAATTCATTTGTCAGCTAATTTGAATCATGAAAAATTAAGCTTTTGTGTCCTATCTCGGGAAACAAATAACTGATACCCACCAAATTCAGGTAACAAGTTATATTTTTCTGGTCCATCTAAATTTATGTGGCTTACGGAGGTAGTCATATATTTTCGAAAAAAGAAAAAAAAAAAAACAGTCATATAAATATTTTGGGTTTGTAAGCCATACGTCCAAAAAACAGTTCAACCTACTTAATAATGTAGCAGTGTGTATAACAAACATTGAATGTGCCAATAAAATAATAAAAGGTAGCATCACATGAGCATCTGGCGCTATTATGCCATATCACCAAGGTGAACCGGGTTCGATTCCCGGCGAGGTCGACCACGGATTTTCGCATGTGGGAATCGTATCGGACGATGCCGCCGGTCGGCTGATCCCGTTTCCCCCGCCCTTGCATTCCGGAACTGCTCCATACTCGCCTCGCTTCACTTTCATCGGCTCTCAAGACCTCGACGTTAAGAGCCGTCCAAATCTCTTCACACACTCTAATGTCATATGTCCCGGAACCAACCATCTGTTTCCCACCGTACTTTGCACGTAAGTAGTTCTACAGAAGGTCATGTTTTCAGTGGGTGTATTTACAGTGTGACAGTCATAAATCATTCAGATGAGATTCTCGTATACATTAAATAATTTAAAAGCTATCATTTAAACTTGGTATGTTGAAAGTAGCAATTAAAAGCATCAAATATTTTTTATAGAGATCATCTTTTGCCGACTTCTTATAAGATAGTGCTAGGTGATAAAATGCAACATTTATGCCTTATGTCGTAAACCAATTATAATATTCCCAAAAATTTTGGCACACGAGTAGAACTACGATCGATAATGTAAACTTACATTTTCTTTGAAATGTTTCAATTTTATATTTATATAATTTAATAATATATCTTTAATAGTATGACAAATTTCAAAACAATTTTTTATATTGGCCATATCCATGAACGAATCAGTTATACCTATAGAGGACCTGTTTTTAGGCCTTTGTGTACGATAGCGACAAAAGAGAAACGGAAGGTTTCACGTAATACCTCGGGAACCACTCAGCCTATTTCTATCAAAGCCTGCACACAGGTAGTGCTACTATAGGCGAAGTGATTCGCACACTTGTTTTCAAAACGATTTCCCTGTAGATATTTGAAGTTGCTAAATCTAGTTTACAAAAACTTTAGATTGATTACTACTGAAGTTGAGGCTCCTAATCCTGCCTTTTTTTAAAAATGTGGTTGGCTTTCACCAGTTTACTGTACGAATCGTTCTGTGGTTGGCTTTCACCAGTTTACTGTACGAATCGTTCTGTGATTGGCTTTCACCGGTTTACTGTACGAATCGTTCTGTGATTGGCTTTCACGAGTTTACTGTACGAATCGTTCTGTGGTTGGCTTTCACCAGTTTACTGTACGAATCGTTCTGTGGTTGGCTTTCATCAGTTTACTGTACGAATCGTTCTGTGGTTGGCTTTCACCAGTTTACTGTACGAATCGTTCTGTGGTTGGCTTTCACCAGTTTACTGTACGAATCGTTCTGTGGTTGGCTTTCACCAGTTTACTGTACGAATCGTTCTGTGATTGGCTTTCACCAGTTTACTGTACGAATCGTTCTGTGGTTGGCTTTCACCAGTTTACTGTACGAATCGTTCTGTGGTTGGCTTTCACCAGTTTACTGTACGAATCGTTCTGTGTTCGAGTACCAGATAAGGAACGTGCTTATCTGTAATTGTCTCACTACTATTGCATTTGTTTCTGGTTGCAAATATAATTTCATCTCTATCAACAAAAAGTCAAGACCCAGCTACCATATAATTTTTACAAACTTCATAAAAATTATTTGCGTCAATGTACAAGAAAGTGCGCTCATTGGTTGTATTGATAACGTCTGGTTTAATTACGTTATACTAAACTGCGAAAAAAAAATTATATTTATTTTCGCAGCAGTTCGGACATATTTCTAGCGTTCTGCGCATGTGTTAGTATTAATGAATATTAGAGTTGGCTACGTCTTTCAAATTAGGCGCTTTTGTGATAATCGTTGACTACATGTTAGTATTATTAAATGTCACAAATATGTTACACTATCGATTATTAAGTGCCTAAAAATATTTCCTTGACCGCCTGATTAATTATTAATTATTGGCAACGCTTGTGAATGTTCAAGAGTGACAGATTATTTAATAAATTTTTAGCATTTCGCCAATTTTTTCTTGTGACATAAAATAATTGTCTGGTAAAAGTTTGGAAAGGGTGTAAAATTACTTAGAATTTAATATGTAATTGCCAGGAATTTGCAATTTATATATTTTTTCTCACACATCTCAATATTAATTTATACATGAGCCTACTGCTCAATACGTCCTTATCACCAGAGTGTCACGAGAACATATTTTCTTGGAAATTTTGTTTGCTGTTCAGGCGTATTTATATTTTTGCTACTGAGATAAATTTTAATGGCAGAAAATCGCGAAAAGTTAAAATCATTATTATGGGTCAAGTATGTGCTGATTTCAAATAAATTGCTTTCTTACACTGCTGTGACTGCAATAAGCAGTTAAATTTAAACCAAACTTTTTGTCAAGATATTTTTTTTAAGCTTATACGAATACATATTTGAATTTGTAAGTCTCGTTTTTTCTCAAAAATTATATGATGAACACAATTTTTCAAATTATTATGTATTTTTATTAACTCATCGTTGATTTAATTTAACGAAGGCATACGATGTAATCAAAATAACTTGTTTAAATTTAAGAACTCTAATGCCCGGTTGCACCAACGTCTTTCCCGATCCGAGATCGAATGATCCTAGTTCCGAACCAGGATCCAGCTTGATCTTGGTTCCAATGTAAAATTGTTGCGCCAACGAAATTTCATGATTCTGGTTCTCCAATTTGTTGATCTTGGTTCCAAAGTGAGAGATCGAGATTGAGTATGTGACAAATTTTGCTATTAGTTCGTAATATATGACGTTATGGAAGTAGGCGTATTTTTCACTATAGATAGAACTAGATGTACGATGTTGTATCGGTTTTAAGTGAATTAGTGTTGTACGAATTTTACTGAATAATATTCAATTGCGTATAATGTTATTTTAACTATCAAAAAATTCAATCCAAACGACATTTGTCGTTTGGATCTCAAGCTCCAGTCCAGCTCTGAACTCGAACGGTGCAACAGTTTCCTGTGTCGATCTTAGATCCGATCTCGGATCGAGTTTCGAACCACGGTGGTGCAACCGGGCATGAGAGAGTTGCGGGATGTACGACGCACACCTCACCGGGTCCAAATGAACCTCTTAACTGAGAGAGGAGTGCCTTATAAATACCTGTCACACGTTTAATTGCCATGTCTGATAATGCAGTTAGACCACTATCACGACCTGAATAGCGTTATGGACGTGGGTCTCGTGTTCGTCCTGGCGAGTAAGTAATTATACGTGTTTCGAAAGTAAAGCTCCTTGGCATTATCCAGAGCGGTCAGTGCGCTGGCGCTCGGAAAGTCATGAGGACTTCGGACTGCTCCGAGGCAATCGAAAGAGGGTTGTTTGGAAAGGGGGGGGGGGGGCAATTCCGTTATTGACTGGATACTTTGCACACCTCCGTTTTTCTCTCTCTCTCTCCCAGTTCGTTGCTCGTATAAGGTGCTATGCGAAGTCAAATAAGGTTGAAGTAAGTGGACAATGAAGGCAACGGCAGAACAGCTGCAGATTGTACGTGTGTGTGTGCAAGAGAGCCCTGGGAGCATTGCTGATCATGATTCCGGCCCGGTGAAAGTGGAAATACGACATTTTCCTTGCGGGAGCAATAGGGCAAACGCTTTTGCGGGGTTTCGTCAAGCTGCAACGCCGACTGTGCAGCGAACCTGCACTAAGTATAACTGGTCGGTAACTCGCCACGCGTCGTGATCGAACTCGACCATTCGTCATTCCGTAATTCGCGGTTTCTGATCGGACAGTTTCGACTGCAGTCATTAGGTCTTTTTTTTTTTTTTTTTTTTTTTTTTCGCACGTGTGAACACACGCAGGCGTGGTCGCGCGCGCGCGCGCGCGTGTGTGTACACTGTCCTCGAATATGTGCACATATTTTATACAAAAATTCATGCCGACGGTCGAACACTTCTTGAATACTGGATGAATGTGAAGGCGAAAGACTAAATGTGGACTCGCAAACATCCGTCAGTCGCCCGTCCGTCCGTCAGGCGGTCACGTGATCTTCGACCAATCGCAGGGTAACTTTTTTTTTTTTTTTTTTTTTTTTTTTTTCCGACGGGTCGATGGACGGGCAACCGCGTTCTGCCGAAATTCCATAGACGCGAACACGCACTTTGTAATAAAATGCAAGGCGGTGGATATGTGTTTATTTATGTTGGTGGTAAATTCAGGCATTTAAATCGTATACAACAAATCTGTATAAATTGATATCATCAAAAAAAATTATTTCGCCAAAATGTTTCTCTCTTGAAAATACACTTCACCTCCCACGAAAGTTAGGTTGTCACACTGAAATATTGCCGGGCAGAAGGTTCGACGGACGACGGATTGTTGCGAGTTGCTTTCAACTGACGGACGAAAAACAGACGGATGACTGACTGACGGGCGGGCGAATGACGGGTGTGACGGATGTTTGTGAGTCCAGCTTTAGTGACACATTTCTATCCTGTTTAAAATTACTTCCACAATATGTCAACACTGCATGACTGATTGTGCATATGCTGCTGTTACACGCCTTACAGTATGCATACATGTAATAGCGTTTCACAAATTGTGAATACAAGCAAATAATAAAAAAAAACCGTATTAAAGTTAAAAAAAAAATGAAAGGGAAACAAATGCAATCATTAATACCCAAAAACCTGAATAACTACCTTTCAACAAATACATTTCACTTAATAAAACAACGATTCTATATTATGAGTTATTACAGAACTACAATGATCCGTACAATTAATAAGGGCCTAACAAAAGTACAATTCACAATAAAGTATTGCCGACTTATGCAAGTGAAATTAGTCTTTAGTAAAATAACTAATTTTGTCGTGAAGATAAATTTCTTTATTTTCATCCACAATTCACACGATAGATGTCTTAGCGTCGAAATTTGGTACAAACTGTTAATGTATGTATATTATTATAAATATGAGCTTAAATTTTTTATAATTGTTTAGAGCTACACCTTTACTTAATGACACCTTATTCTTCATGCAATTACCTTATTTATTCCCCTGATAAAAATTGTGTTGTATGAAAATAAAATTTATACGCGAAATTGTTTTAATACGTGACAGTTTATTTCAGTTACGTTATTTCAAGATGATATAGTTCTCATAATTTTTGTAAGCAAATATTTATCCAAAATATGTGAATTACACCCTGACGTATGCAGATAGTCTGATGATTTCGCCATACCCATTTTGTGAATTAAGCATTTTGTTCTATCGGTTGTATACAAAACATTATTTAATCAGCTAGTAGGTAACTCGTGGTATTTGGTCATTCATTTAGTCATGTTACCACTCTGTCAAAAAAAAATTTTCAAATAAAGTTTGGCGTATGTCAAAAGTGCATTCGTGACGGTCTTTTGTACAGTACATGAAATTGCATTTTACGTATGGGTTTCAACTATAATGATTATGCACAGAATGTCTCAAATTAATAGGTCGTCACAACGGTTTTGTTTCCAAACCATTTTAAAAACAGCAGCACTCTGCAAACAAACAATGTATTATGCCGAGAGGTGGGCTCCAGTATCGGCAGGTTCAAATTCATCACAACGCAAAGGTGACCTCTTAGCAACCATGGCAACAGATGACTCGGAAAAAACACCAAACTTTTACAGTCGCAATAGATTATCTAAAAGTTAATTGCCTATTTGAAATGCCGTTTTTTCTTAATAACTTATCTCCAACATTGCTTCGAATATTTTATATGGCCATTACTTATTATATTCCATTCACGGTTACTTCCAAATTTTCTGAAGCCCTGCTAAAATTATATTTACAGGATATTCCTCCGCTTCATGCAAACAAAGCTTAACCGAGTCTAGAACATTACACCAAAAGGACAACGCACCGAATTCGTGCGCACTCTGTGTAATAATATTTCGCATAAGTACTATTTCTTACCAGGCATTACCAACCTACCTGTCTTCTCTCTCTTTGTATTCATATTAATTATAAATATAATACTATCATTTATAGATAAACTGTAAGTAAAAGTTAAATTGAATCTCAAATAAGGTAGATCTATGTTAACACAAGTATAAAACGATTGCCATAAATGACATGTTTAGGGAACAACCATGCAGCACATCATGCATGAGGTAATGTTTCAAATGTTTGATATGAAAGTGTGACGAAACCGCGAATAGAATATACTAACGTATCTTCCACATTTCGCCGATGGCCACTCAAATGGG
Source organism: Dryococelus australis (assembly GCA_029891345.1). Classification (NCBI taxonomy): domain Eukaryota; kingdom Metazoa; phylum Arthropoda; class Insecta; order Phasmatodea; family Phasmatidae; genus Dryococelus; species Dryococelus australis. The sequence continues at coordinate 40,632,756 of CM056993.1, forward strand.
TCTCAAATACGCTAAATACTGGTTGCCAAGCGTGCAACTCTACCTAAATCGTGAATCAAATAACTATGAATGAAGCTTATGAACGATGTAAAAATAAACAAATATCAGGGCCTAAACTAAGGCCGCCATTCAGTATGACGTTGTTACATTCAATTCGCCAAGAAAAACAAACTACTTCTGTTTTATAAAATACTACAGTTTCTTTCATTATGAGTTAGGCATACGAATTAAAAATGAAGCTGACTTTAGTTACTACAGAAGTTGAATATGATAATAAAATTATTCAATATCAAAAGATTCGTTCCCACGTACAAATACTTCATAGTAAAGTATAACTTGCGACGTCTGTCACTGGGAGGTCAACCGGAAAACATGCGGACTGGATACAATAATGGCTTTGTAAGTAAGTCATGTAAAACATAGTCTTTTTTGTGTTGAAATAAAATAAGTTTTAAAAAAATGGGTTTCGCTGTGTTGGGGACACGGCCGTTTCTATTGCGTGAATACGTCTACGTTGACGCGCTCTGATGTCTTGACGTTTATTTTACGTTCCCGGCACCGCTCCACTCTATCATACGGGGTTATATGGGTATCACTGGATTGCTTTTGAGATGCTCTTTCCAATTGTATAAGAGTTTTGTATTTCGACTTGGCTTTTTGACGCGTATAGGCGAAAATTGTGTTAATTTTTCGTAGTCTTTTACATTAAACTCATACAATTTCCCAATAACCACGTCAAACAAATGTTTTTATACAGACAATCGATTGTTCTTGGCGAGAGCTGTCGATTGAAACCTAAACGAGCGTCGTATCTTCTCGAAGTCAGAAGTTATACTGCGCGGAATTTATGAGACGCGGCCAAACGAACTCAAAATTACAAAACCCCTTCCCCCCCTTTTTTTTCCAAGTCCGCCGCGCGCAATGCTTCGCAGTCCTCACTCAACGTAACATATTCTATGATCCTTTGTCAATCGAGTGGTGTAATTAAATTTCGAATATAGACGACATATTCGTAGCTGCAGTGCCAGACTGTATCCCCAGATTTTGTTATATCCTCAGATTTTCTGGATTGTCTCCCACTGTGGTAACAAATTTAAAGACCTATTCACGTAAATATTATTCTTGTTAGCCCATTACAAATGCTTCAATTTCGGGGTCGAATTTTTACTTGCAGAACTAATAATAGCAAAGTTGCCCTGCAAGAGAAAGAAGCGGCTTAGTTATAAAGTAAATAAAAATAAATGACAAACAATTTTTTTTATTTTATACCGAAATTTTTTTTTTTTTTTTTTTTTTCGAGCTTTGCAAGTGCGCCAACCCATTGATGAATTTTTGGCTGCAATGTAGTATGATCCTTACTACCCACTTAAATAATTCCCTCCTTGTGTTCACTGCGGTGGACACGTCGCACACGAAGAAGATTTCTGACCTGGACTGTACACAACGACGCTCACTGACCAACGCAGCTGCTTCATAAACTGCTGATTACGTGGTTGGCGGGCGTTCATACGATTCTGGATTATGAATGCCACATGCCAATGTTTCTTAAGCACCAAGCACGAAGTTCACTGGTTGCGAGAACTAAGCGAAACGAAGTGCAGCGCGTATCAAAATATTACTCTATTGCAACGCCTTAAATCAATGCAGGACTGAATAGCCCCAGTCGTACGACAGGACAGATTTACCAGCGCAGCACTGATATGGTTCCGTAGTACTGTTTATAAGTTCGTTAAAGTTTCCCATCTCGTGCCTGAAAGATGATTAATTTCGGCTAAACTGTACACATCTGTTTACAATCACTAACACCTGTATTTTCGAATTTTGAGACCGCAAGCAGATGAGGTACAAACAAACTTAACTCATCGCACTTTTCCACCGAGTATCTACCTAGCACCGAACATAATCTTTAACAATAAAGCTGGTTAAAAGCTGTTCACGATAAAATGAGCACTTTTGAAATCAACCTTAGAAAAAAGTCACTGTCCCTAACTACATATATTTGAACGGGCGCACTGAGTGGCATGCGCCCAGTAAAGTTGGTAACGATGGATGGAAATTTGTATCGTAACCTGGAATAAAAATTGTTAGGTAACAATTTGTGATAACTTAAATTATTTCTTGCGCGTTCTGTGTTTTAATGCATCGAAGTGTATAAATAAGCAGATTTTAAAAATATTTACTTTTCTAATAATTTCACAGTTTCACTGGACTAACGCGTAATGAGGCACATCGCAATGTTAATTTTCCATGAGGCGGAATAATACACAACGCGCGTACAAGTAGATCTTAAGCAGGGCTTTCAAAAGTGTTAATTTTAACATGAAAAGCCTATACACACGTTTGTGATCAACTCTCTTTTGGAGCATTATTTCATGCTCAGTTTGGGTTATGGCGTCCTTCAGTTCGTAATGAGAGTTTTGTGACTTGTACAAGACTACACGAAGATGCTTACTTGTCGATCGTCAGAGCGGTGGCCATTACTGTTTCTATGTCGTTTTTTTTTTTTTTTTTTGTCCTCCAGAGACAGCGGAAATTTAAGCACGTACGGCAAACGTTATAATGTCGGAACTGTTAAGTGACGCATTTTTAGACTATTCGCGCATGCTGTGGAATTCATGTTGAAGCCACGCGAGTTGGTGAACACCTCCATCAACGTAATATTTGTAAAGTATTTAAGTATCGTGCGATAGTGAATGAACGTTCGTCATACGAGTGCGCCGGCAAAGCTGTTTTGTGTGACATATATAAGAGATACTCAGAACAGCGCGTGTGATGATGCGATACGCATCGTCTGATAAGCATTAAGTCTAATACGCATGGCGAGAAGACGTACGAGACAGCCACGTATAAAAATAAAATATTCTCTGGAAGACTTGGCAATAAGACTGAGAGTGACAAAGAAGGAGGAGCTTCGAGCTACCCGTCATTTCAGTGTTCTGGACTTTACGGTAATATCGAGCTGGGGTTATTGGAAACATGTAGATACTCACGCACATTTGACTGGTCCTATAGTGCTTCTCACCCTTATATCGCAGTGGGTAGCTAACCAAACAATTTTATATTTATACACTACTATACATTTCACAATTTTCGTTACATAAATTTGTTGGTATGAACTTATTCTGCCAACACAACATAACCTCTCGGCTGTTGATAACTCTAGCTAACTGGAGCTAGCGCGTGTCATGCACTCTTTACTGCAATTCAAGACTGACACAGAATGGTTGTCTCAAGGGATGAAAATTTTACTGTCGGGAAGGTACTAAAGGAGCCAGCTGCTTCGTTGTATATCATCAATCAACATGCGGTAGCGTCACCAGAGGCGCGATTATCACTTACTTTTCCGGAGGCTGCGGTGGTTGAGCGGTTAGACTGCTTGCCCCCCCTCTCCATGGCGAACCGGGTTCAATCCCCTGATTTTCGCAAGTGGGGATCGTGCCGGACGATGCCGCTGGTTGGAGGGTTTTCTCGGGGATCTACCGTTTCCGCCGCCCTTGCATTCCGGCGCTGCTCCTTTATCATTTCATTTCACCCTCTTCGGATCTTAAGACCTCATCGTTAATAGCCACCCAAAGCTCTCCACTCAACTTACTTTTCCGATTATAGGGAGACAATTACGTGAGCGTCGCCAGCCGCATAACATGTAGCATGACACCGTCGGCCATCTGTGGTTTAACTGTTGAAACAGCTGGGTGACTGCTGGCACGGAAAAATGAGAGCTTGCACAATAAGCCTTGGTATGGTTAACTGCATGCAACATGACCGTTGGCATGCCATCCATGGCCAATTTATGGAATTCTGATGGATGTGAAATTGATGACTAAGAGCAGGGAATCTGCTAATGGTTCACAAATGGCTCACCATCTGCATTCCAGCAATGAAAACACAGAACTGATTTAAATTTTTTGGCCACTCGTGGCTGTGAAATGGAACACAGATGGAATGTCACTGGTTCAAAATTGTCTGGGACTTCTATAAGTCAAATTATGACTGTGAAATGGAACACTGATGGACCATTGCTAGTACAGACATGTCTTAGCCTTCTGTAGTACAAACGATTACTGAAATGGAACTCTGATGGACCATTACTGGCGCATGCATGCCTAACCTTCTGTAGGCCAACTGATGGCTGCGAAGCGATACATTGATTGATTACTAATCTTGAAAGCTTGGGACGTTGGTATTCTCCACTTGTGGTCCAAGTATGGACCCAGCAATGCTGATAAGTGTTGACTCATGATCCAGCAATTGCGACGGGCGCATTCCAGCTGTTGGCCAACTGATTTCCAGCTTGGCGTGCGACAGTATACCACTAATGGACCACTTGTATGTTTTACATGGAAACGTTTATATTCTGGCAGGGATGTGATCACTACCCTTCGTGCCATGTCGTATTTCCCCCACTCTTATTGTTTCCACGACCTAAATCGTCTCACAAGTGGGGAAAACGAGTTATAATCACGCCCTGGAGCATCGTATTTCTGGCAGAAGTATTTCCGGAGCCCTGGCAGAGACAAATATGCGACCCTGAAATACATTTACATATATTGCCATTTAAACCTCAAGATCGTCGCTTAAGTTTGCAGAGGTGACGAATGAGGTCCACGAACTGCTAACGAACCACAAGTTTCTTCGAAAGTCATGACCATCGTGCCGAAGCTTGGAGGTCCGGTAACGAGCGCCATAGTTTATGTCATACTTTACACTCACGCACATCCTGCACTATAGTGTATTCACAATTTATCAATTTATTCACCCTTTTTTTAATTAAACCTTTTTGGTTGTTCCCAAAATATGTCATGCATTTCAAGCGTTTTATACTTGTGTTAACTAAAGAGTATCTTACTTTTGTTTAAATTGAACTCTTGCTTATGTTTAATATGTAAATTAGAATAGTTTATTTGATCACTTATATGAATAAACCAGAGAGATAATAGGCGTTTTGGTTATACCTGGTAAGAAATAGTTCTCGTGAAAAAACATTATTAATCTGAGAGCTTACAAATGTGGTACGTGATCCGTTTAGTAATATTTTATAGACTAGGTTGAGCTTTATTTGCATGAGGCGGAGGAATATTCTGGAAGTAGAACCTAAGCAGGGCTTCAGGAATTTAGAAAGTATCCATTAACAGACCATGAATACACAGTAACAAGCTGACGACGTCCCGTGACTCCATGAGTTACCTTTCTTGGCTAGGAGTCTAATGGATAAAATAACATACATCTTAGTGGCCTTCAAGCCAGCCTTTATCGAACTTCCCTTTAATTGAGCTATTTCATTAATCTCAGTTTGCCAGGAAGTGTGTTAGCGGATCGCTAAATTATAGAAGTCTCCCGGAGCTGCAACATTTTGTTTAGCAGGTTCACTGGCGTGAGTCCATCTTCTTATTTACGTACGTCAGGATCTATTGTAATACGAATACAATGCTCCCATGTTTGACTCACCTTCTTTGGATTGTAATATAAGACGAAAGCTCAACACATTTTCTTATGTTTGTTGCAATGTGAGAAGATATAATTAGAACGACACATAGATGTTTACCTACGAAAAGAAAGCAAATTCCATATGACAATAGAATTGCAATTTCAAGACATTACGCACGTTGGAAGAAAGTATTTTCATGTCCTCCAACAGAGTTACAAACAGTTCTTTCAGACTGCAGTATCTCATGATATACGAACCGGGTACATGCATGGGACTTCTCTAGAGTCGCGTCCAATAAAATATTAGGGTAACCGCTTAAAGTCGCCTTCAGGCTTGTCGCCGACGGAAAGACTGCACTCCAGTTGAACCCCTTAGGAGCGATACTGCTCTATATACGCCAGTCAGTGTCGCCCTTAGTGCTTCACTGATTTTTGCCTCACTCAGACAAACTTACCCTTCACTAGGTGGCATCCTTAATATACAACATATATGTTATATTTTAGAGTGCTTGTAATTTGTAAACGTGAACGGTGGTCGTGAGTTTTAGGTGGATAAGGCTTTAAGAATAATTGCTAACACTATCGTTTTCAGTTTCTAGTGGCTGATAAAATGTTTTTATTTACGTGTATTGCTTCCTAACCATTAAAATAATGCTAACAATTTGAAACTATGCATCAATTCCATAATACAATTCGGTTTAGTATTAAAAAAACCCGCGAGCCCTTGGAAACTTACTAATAAAAATTCACGGATAAATAATTAAGGAGGTTGTAGGAATTCTCTGTTTTTTGCTTCACTTTTAAAAGTCCTGCTTAAGATCTATTTGTATGCACGTTGCATATTATTCCGCCAGAGGTAAAATAACACTGGCAAGGGTCTCATCACTTTAGTCATGCGTCAGTCAAGTGAAACTGTGAAATTATTAGGAAAGTAAATATTTTACAAATCTGTTCATTTTTACAATTTCCTGCATTTGAAATAAAAAATGAAGCGAAACTAATGATTAAAGATATCACAAATTGTATCATAACACTTTTTATTGGATGTTCAGATATGGAACATTTTTTCCATCCATCGTTACCAACTTTACTGGGCGAATGTCACTCAGTGCGCAAGTTAAATTATATGCAGGCAGGAGCAGTGACTTTTATCTAGTGTTCATTTCAAATGTGCTCACTTTATCGTGAACAACCTTTAGTTTTTTAGCTTGCAATATTTCTATTTAATGCACAACACTGCTTGGCTGATGTACTTACAGTGTATAAAAGGAAGTCCCTGGCGCGCGCTTGTCTGTACAGTATGACTGCGCAAATCACGAGAACCACTAAACGAATTTGGATGCAGTTTTTACTGTTATCATCTGCATTTATCGGGGAAGGTTTATATGGATTAGAAACTACCGTAGCACTTATAGGAGCTGAGCTATAACTGTATTAGTGAATCAAGTCTGGAAAATGAGCTATTTTGCTTCTTCCTAACAATGCTCTACCAAAAATGCAGGGCCTATTGTTATAATTATTTCATTTTTATCAAGCTGCATTCTTCCATACAGTTATAGACATATATCAAGTGGGGCCACAGGCAACCTCCCCTTAAGTCTTATGATTTAAGTCTTAAATCTTAAGTATTTTCCCATTTTATTTAATAGTGTACCGCTGTAAAAACTGAATTGTACCTGGGCGAAGCCGGACCGAATCGCTAGTTTATTATAAACTATATTTTACAATCTATAGAGAAAGTATAAGTAATTCAATTCTAACCGAAAATTGGGTACTTTTATGATAACCGAAGAATACAAAGCTTGTAACTGATGACATGTTTAGGAACCAACGAATCACTTCATACATGGGGTTGATTTTTCAAAGGTTTGATTCATAAAGTGTGGAGAAACGGCGAATGTAACTATAAGCAGGTGCAGGACCAGTGATTTAATTCTCATACGTCAATACGCCCAAAAATTAACAATCGAATGAACTCTATCCGTCAGAGGTGCCGTTCTCAAGGGGAGAGGGGGGGGACGTAGGCAAAGGAGATACTGGCCTGCGACGTGTGACATAACGACGCGCACGATGTGGCGACGCCGGCCACCCCGAATATTCCGTCGAGGACAGAGCGCGTGGAGAGGAACGCAGGATAACATTTTAACTTCTGGTGTGGGGAAGGAGAGAGAGAGAGAGAGATATATAAAGGAACGAGTTTTGGGGAGAAGGTGACGTACGTGACGGCTTTCCAACGAGGAAGGCGGCGAAGCGACCCTAGCAGCCCCGGGTGCGAGTGGGAGGGAGGGGGATGGGCGTGTCCCTCGCCCCGATGAAAGGCTCTCGGCGGCTCGCCTGATATAAAGACGCCACCGGTTGCCTGTTGATCATTCCGCAGCCAATCGTCCAACAAGGCACAACCACAACCACCCCTCGACATGAAGGTCCTGGTGAGTATCTCGACGAGGTTAACCTCCACAGGGCAGCAACACCGGAGGTCTTGCGAGCCGACGAGGGTGGTAGCGAGGTGAGCACGGAGCAGCGTCGGAATGCCAGGGAGATCCCCCGAGAAAACACGACCCTGGTTCGCCTAGGTGGGCGCCTCTAGCCGCTGGGTCACAGCGGTGGTTCAGCGGTCAGGCAACCCGGCCCCCACCGCAGCGGGCCGGGTTTGACTCTCGGCGGGTGTCGCATGCCTCTGATGGCGGGGACGTAGCGAGCACCGCAGTTAGCCTGCAGGTTTTCTCGAGGCACTCCACCTTCCTCCACCCCTTGCAACCCAACGGTGCTCCGTACTCACCTCACTTCACATTCATCTGCTCTCAGACCCAATCTATTAAAAGCGCAGGTCAGAAACTTCTCTACTCAAAATTCTGCAGTGCAATTATTATTATTACTATTACTATAATTGTGATTTTGTTGGCTTGAGGGGATAGGTCAGACTATAAAACAGAGCAAGGAAAATTGTAAAACTTTACGTTGAAAGGCTAAGGGGAAGCTCAAAGGTTACGGGACATTCACCTCTATAGTGGTTCCAAACGCACATTGAAAAAAAAAAATTATTTTGGAGAGGTTAGATATTAGAAATTAAAATGAGTCGAGAAGAATAGTAAAACGCAATAAGACTATTTTTTTTCTTTTACTGAATAAGAAATAATATATGTCATATTTTACATATATATTATATAAAGTACTATTATTTAAAAATAAAAAATTACGACAAGTATTATTTAAACGAATTACTACATAAAAATATCTCATACGAAACGAAATCATTTAAAACCTGTGACTCAGTTCGGTATTCAAAATCATTCAACTATCGTTAGTCAAATACAAATAAACATAATGTGAATTATCATTTCATTAATGCACTAACTTAAAAACGGTTGATATGCCATATCAAACCCAACACCGCATTTCAATTCGGGGTTCGCACCTGCTTGTCGTCCTTTTACGACGTAAGACAGTGGGATACATTCACGCGGAGCGGCGAAGGAATGACATGGCGAGGGGGAGGGAAAAATCGAGAGCACCCGGCGTAAACTGAGTGAGCGGCGGGAACAAACCGGCGTGTCCCAGTAGGAAATCTGACCCTCGGTGAGAGGTCGTTGCGCTGACCACACGATCCCAGCGGCCCCACATCAGCTCGCTGACTGTGTATGCTGCAACCTGGAAGACGAGAGAGTGTAGACTGTAGAGCAGGGGTTCCCAAACTGTAGTTCTTTACGCCTCCTTTCTGCAAAAAAAAATACTACCCCCCCCCCCCCCCCCTCTTCCTCTGTGTAGCTACTTCATTGTTATAAGGGTAAAACAGGAACAAATAGAAATCTCAAATGTTTTATTTATTCATTAAATTTTAATGCTTATTGAACACAAATGGTGGTGAACATATCTATCAATGAATAACACGGATGATCTTGCACATGTTTAACAAGATTCCCAATACTTGGTTAAATAGAAGAAATATCATAACGTAAATCTCTGGTAATATCGAGTTTGCTTCTTCTCGGCTACACCTGGTTTTGTCGCACCTGGTTTTGTCATTTTTCAACTACTCTAGGTATCTACACTACAGTCCGATAAAAAAAAGTTTGAATTCTATTATTTACTAACTGTACAAGTGAACAGCTCGGCGCCCATTTCCCCCCTCCCCCCCTTTTTTTTTTTGCATGTCGTCCCGCGTCCCTTGGTGGGCGCGACACCCATTTTGAATATCAGTGCCGTAGAGAATGTGTGAGGTAGTGTGGGCATTTCGTCTGCGTAAATATTAGAAACACGCGGCTTCGGCTAACGTGGCAGGGGGCCGCTGTGGTGTAGCGGTCAGATCACCCGCCTCCCAACACTGCGAACCGGGTTCGATCCCCCGGCCTCTAGCATGCGATGAACGTGGCAGACGCTTCCTTCGCTCTCGCATTCCGCCGACGCTCTATCCTCATGCAACCGCACCCTCCCCGGCATTATGACTTCGTCGTTAAATGCCGAAATTGCAATTTTTCTGTGATAAATCAATGTGTAGTATTATAAAACTGGCGAGACATTCTCCGTAGATGACAGTGGGCTCAGGAGCACATTATAATCGACTAACAAAAATAATAATACGTATTGAGATGAGAGATGAGCTCTTGAAAATGAAAAACAAATGGCATAATTATAAACAAAAACAGTGTATGTTGCAGGTGTATTATAGTCTATACGCGGTTCAAACTATTGAAAAATCACCCCAAAACTAAGTGTTTGGTTGTCTCATAAATGTATCGTGTATCACATGTGAGTTACACCTGTATTATCATAAAAGTACCTTATTTTTGGTTAAATTAATATTTTATTTATAATTTATGTATAAAACATAACTTTCCATTTACACTTATTATGAATAAAAACAGGGAGAAAATAGGTGTTTGTAATGTCTATTAAGAAATAGGTAAAATGTTTTGGTGTGATTTTCTAAACTTGGTTAAGCATTGTTTGCACGAGGCGGAGGAATATCATGGAAATATGACTTTAGCAGGGCTTCATAAAAGTGTGAAGTAACCTTGAATGAATGACCTTACTTCGAATTTCCCCGCACAAGATTTAGTATACGTAAAACGATTTTGGAAACGTCCATTTGAACCATTTTCCTTAACGGCTTGTTCGTGAAAAGACACCATTCGAATGTTACACGGCAGCGTCAATATTCAAAAATTCAAAGAAAAAAAATTTTTGCCCACAAACTTAGGAAGTTAGGTGAATCACTATGATCCAGAGTAAACCTCAAAGAGTGAGCTATTGCCAGTGCTACAAATTTGTCCGTTATAGCGTCCTCCTTCACAAGTACACTGCATTTTGAAAAACTGCGTTCGGTTCGAGGACCCGCGCATACTCACGTTACGACACAGAAATTAAGCACCGGATGTTTAATAACCCACTACGGTCTGTTTTTGGCCTTCCTGAACGTAAACAGTGCGACGGAAAGTCAGACACCGTACATTTTGGAAGTTTTTGGTTTGAATCCGCATCCAGAGCACTGGGCTTGAGAACTCTCTTTCTAATACCACCTTTGACGCAAAAAAAAAAAAAACGTTCAACCAACAACCTCTACCACGAGAAGAATTATGTAATCTGGTTGGTGTTGAAGGTGGATGGAAATTTCCTTAAAATACAACCCTTATAATAAATATATAAAGCGAGATCCACCACCTCATTCATGTCAAATATTAATAACTTCTAAAATTACTTTGTTTCTTGTGTAGAGGGTAGGCTTGATCGTTAATTTGGAGCTTGGCTTATCGTTAGATGGCGTCCACAAACTCCTAGAATTAGTTTATCATATTTTTGTGACTTATTACGCTTTGGTAATTTATTTTTCATGCACTTATTCTCATCATTTTGGTGCACGCAGTGCATAAATATGGTTGCGATAGAGCCCATGAAATAAAATTAGGTGAAATAATGTGTACGACCTCCGGGATTTTCCATGCCTTCCTACCCCTTCGGTAATTGATAATCCTGCTCATTTGCGTGCGGTTAGGGGATAAATACGGCCGCTGATCCACTCTCCGCCCACGTAGCCCTCCAGGTAATACAATTTTCTCCCTTCCGCCTTCGATAGACCCGTAGTGACCTTAACAAGAAGAATCTGGCGTTCGTATCCAATCATCTTTACGGTTAGCCTTCACCTCTTGTGCAGAATCTCCGCATATTCGTGCATCATAATTTCTGTTTCGGAGTAATTGTTGAGATTTTCTGACTTTATGAAATTTGCATATTACGAGCTGCATAGCAGTTTTTACTTAATTTTACCACGCGTTATTTGGTAATTGTAATGAAAGCAAAAACGTATTGCTATTTAGAAGTTTATATTTTACTATTTGTAATAAGGGTATTTGTAATAAGCATCAATCCGGAATACATTTCGACTTTTTTTTTTTGTTTTTTTGCACTGAAATATGAGGCGTAAATGAGTATATGTGCACGTTGACACATGGCCAGTTACAGAGGAACGAAAGCCTAATTAGCGGGCAGATGTTAGCGGGTAGCGTGTGTTCAATAATTAATATCAACAGATTCAGGAGACCTGGTACAGCATCGAGTCGGTTAATCTAAAAAGTGTTATTATTTTTTTCTTTCCAGCAGAACCATAGCTGGACATTTATGAGCTACGGTTTCTAAAATAGTTCGAAAAGTATTGAATTGTTTTTTAAATTATTATAATTAGGAACGTTTTTTTTCATTATTTAAATTGTCCGTATTCAACTTAACATCGTCATGTGTACGTAAGTGAATAATATAAAATATCTTATGGGATCCATAGGCACATAATTTTTTTTTTTTAATTGATAAAAGTTTTAATAACATAGACAAATGTTAATATTACAGAGATACTGACGTGGCCTATCTTAATTATGTTTACCAACTCTTGAGTAATTAGCACATATTTTGATAAAACTGAAATACCACTTACTAAGGTATTAGTTTTCAGTGCGGACTAACGCTGACATGTATATTCTTGGGAAAGTTACTCACTGTTGGAAATGTGACCTCTCGCTTTACCGACCAATACACTGGCGAGACTGAATTTCAGAGTGCTGCGTATTATCACGTAAGGTGGTTACCTACATTTCCAAGTAATTACACGTAACTTATGTAAGGTACAGTAACCTGTTTTAAGCGTGTGATCCAGAAAGTCATAATGAAAGCCTTGAGTGCTTGTCCTTAAAAAGCAACTGGAAGTGGTCGCAACGATCAGTTTCCCCGAGCACGTTTCACCTGGTGAATACCATACTAAAGGAGACTTCAGGATCTTGCTTATTACGAGGCTACACGTTGGAATGGGTACATATGAAAATCCACGTGTATTTAGGAAAAGCGATAACGGTTCTCAGTAGGTTCCCACTATAAAACTTTGTTTCTGCAATATGGTGTAAACAATTTAGATCTATTTCCACACATTCAAACGCTAACTGTCCACGGCTGCCGATATAATTACACATTTTAGAATTTATGTATTTCTTACCCTTTAAATAACTGGAAAGTAAAAGCGTGAACTTATTACTTCTAAACCACATAGACGATAATTTAATGCCCGCCAAAGAAATAATTCAAATTATAACTCCATAATTGCGAGGCAAACGTACTACAAATCACCGCAGTTGACATATAAATAAGTTTGTTTTTTTTTTTTTTTAGTAAAATGTTACTCAGTGGCAAAAGAGTAACTAAGCTAGAGTTGACAGAAAATCGTTGCCTGCAGTAGGTCTCACATTACGATTATTGAATAAAAGAAAATATCTCCATTTAAACTGCGAAATATACCTTCTTTAGTAAACTGTTGAAAAACTCGTTTTCTTCTATTTGGTACAAGATATCTTTGAGTATGTAAATTTGTATGACTTTCTTCTATACAGTATATACAGCGCGAAATATAGAAAGCTACATACCCGAAATATGCAAGAATGCAAAAGACGTTTTAGTTTATCAACGTAATATACTGGCTCCAGGAAAGTCAATTTCAAGAGAAGATCCCCAGATTTCATGTAGGCCCATAAATAAAAATTTTGGAGAATCATTTTATTTTCTGCACATCCGCGAATTCTTCTGCCTATTAGATTTTCCATTCGAAACATTACAATAATTTGGTTAAAATGACGATAGTATGTAAAAACCGCAGTCGTAAACGAGATTTACCTATTTAGATGCGCTAAATTTTTAGATTATTCTGAATTACAGAATTACAAATGCGAAAGCTTCCATCTGAATAAATCAAGGCAATAATCGCCATAAACAACTATAGTACTACTCAGGATTTGAATGCTGGGTCTTGTTACTTGATGGACCCGCACATTTAAAAGCTAATCGGTGAATAAATAAAATAAACGTGTTTTAATAGCAGACATGAATTGTATAGTGACTGGGTTACGACTTGAATTTAAACGAAAATGCATACTTCCATTTTATATTCGATAAAACTACAATCATGCATTGAAGCAAATTTATTACTGGTTGTTGTTTAAAAGCCATTTCCGCATAGTCGATATTTCGTGGATTAAAAATAATAAATGTGAAATATTAATTTACCTCAAGTAATTCATTAATTCTAAACACGCAATAATATTCCTTTTTATGTTTTCTTATATTTTAGGTTCGCTGAGGTGACAATATAACAAAGTACAGAATTAAACCCTATTTTCATGAACTATATAACTGAAAATAATTCAATACAATTAATAAAACAACTATCTCGTACCTAATTATCATTTTCCCTATTTCAAGAATTACGCACTGATAAAAGTAACTTTATACATCCCTAAGAGTAATTCTGAAGTATGGGCCAAAAGATGGGGAAATAATATCACGTCTCCAGAAATAGACATATTAATCATGCTACAATTACCTTAAAAATAATAAAGTAAATTTATGTAACTCTGTAGTGGAGATTGTCTATATTATGTAATCTTGTCTATATATCTTTAATATATATTGTCTATATCATATAATCTTGTGTCACTTAGTTGGGACCATACCTTCTAGTGAGAAAGGCCTACAGTAGGTTGTTTCATACAAGCTGTCGTCAGGATTGTGTCACACATTCTTTGTGACACAATCCTGACTGTGTAGGCTAGTACAGCAAAGTTGCATCACAGATGTGTTTCTCTGTCCAGGCCGTAGTACTTCTTGCTGTCGCCCTAGTGGCCGCCGAAGAGAAGGTTGACAAGAAAACCCAAAAGCGAGGGTTGCTGGGATTGGGCTACGGTGCAGGCTATGGCACAGGCTACAGTGCTGGTTATGGCCTTGGCTACGGGCTCTCGGCATCTCCTGCCTTGAGCTACGCCGCACCAGCCCTGGCGGCAGCTCCAGCCATCAGCTACGCAGCCCCAGCCATCGCTGCAGCCCCAGCCATCAGCTACGCAGCCCCAGCAATCGCCGCTGCCCCAGCGGTTAGCTACGCTGCTGCCGCTCCTGCCATCGCTGCCGCTCCGCCATCAGTTACGCCTCCCATGCCATCGCTGCCGCTCCTGCCTACTCCACTACGCTGCCGCTCCTGCCTACTCACCTACGCTGCCTCTCCAGCCCTTGGTTACGCTTCTCGAGCACTTGCACCCCTGCCTACTCTGCCCACCCTCCTAGCGCACCCGCCATCAGTTATGCTTCCGCGCCATCGCTGCCGCTCCCGCCTACACAACCTATGCCGCTGCCGCTCCGGGTCTCAGTACGCTTCCCGCGCCTTCGCTGCCGCTCCGGCTCTAGGCTACGCTTCCCGCGCCATCGCTGCCGCTCCGGCTCTAGGCTACGCTTCCGCGCCATCGCTGCGCTCCGGCTCTAAGCTACGCTTCCCGCGCGCCATCGCTGCCGCTCCCGTCTATACATACGTACGCCGCTGCCGCTCCCGCCATCGCTGCGCT
This sequence comes from Dryococelus australis, assembly GCA_029891345.1. Lineage (NCBI taxonomy): Eukaryota > Metazoa > Arthropoda > Insecta > Phasmatodea > Phasmatidae > Dryococelus > Dryococelus australis. The sequence continues at coordinate 40,648,040 of CM056993.1, forward strand.
CTCCCGCAGCCTTCAGCTAGCCGCTTCCCGCGGCATCGCTGCCGCTCCCGCCTACACATCGTACTGCCGCCTCCGCTTGCTAGCTCCCGCCATCGCTGCCGCTCCAGGCATCACTACGCTTCCCGCGCGCATCGCTGCCGCTCCCGCTCCTCTATCATCGTACGCCGCTGCTGCTCCCGCCCTCGCTGCCTCAGCTATCAGTCGCTTCCGCGCTCCTGCCCCTGCCTACAGCATGGTAGCCGCTGTCTGCTCCGCATCCTGCCGCTACAGCTATCGCTACGCATTCGTATGCTGCCGCTGCTACACGATCGTACGCATGCCTCGAGGTAAGTGCGACTCTTCTGCCCTCGTACGGCCTACCAACTAGGCAGCGATCAGTGTACCTTCCCTTCCTCTCGTACTCCCAACAGTATACTGACTATTCTCAGTATCACTATGATCGTCGATCCTTCTTCTAGCATGCACAGGTTAGGTGAGTACTGGTGTTGTTTGAATGTTGCCAGTTAATTAATGTACTCATTTCGTATTAACTATAGAATGTTGGAGATACCATCTACAAAAGTAAGAGATTTCCAGTCGGCTCAGGGACAAGTGTTTTCTTTAAGATATTTTCTGAACATATTTCTACTATTCATATCACTTATTATGTAATGGTTGCATACATTTCTCTACAAGTATAAACATTCCTATTTTTTGTGGAAATAAACCTTATAGACACAGTTTAAAAACATTTCCATTAATTCTCTTAAAATTTCGATTAAAAGATGAAAGAATATGCCATAATTTCCTTTCAAATATTCTTTTATTAAACATAATGCATAATACAGTAATGGAGGTTACAGAGATGGTACATGTTGATATTCATAGATTAATAGCATTCCTCAAATCTTATTTGTCTTAGATGTGTTTAATAATATGTGATTGTTCATATTTTAGAATCCTGTATCTTCAAATCATTAGAAAATGCAGAGGATCTACTTGAGAGGAACATCTTTTGTGCATACAAGTACATCATCCACAGTTTCGTGCCATGAGGAATCACCTTAAATAATTTAAATATTGTAAATTCAAAAATTTAATAAAATTTTGTAAATTAACATTTTTTTTATTCTTAGAATTTATGATTGTATAAATACGTTACAAAAATTATAAGATATAATACCACAGTATTGACTCATTTAGTCAAAATGATACAACAGGGAAATCATATGGTTCTGTGGTTATTTTCTACGCTCAAAATACTAAATTTACTGGTTTCAGGCCTTGGTTGAATGAGTATTTTTCAAAAGGTGATTATAATGAGGGTATTACGACAGAGACTTACACCATGTGCTGTTTTTATTTTTTTCAGGGCATTCAAATATACTTTCAACTTCATTCCACTAATCGTAATATTTATTTCGTGTTAAATAACCCAAATATTTATACTGGAAGGATAGGCCAAGTCTATGTCTGATTTAAGACAGAAGCTTGTTTAAAGCTATTTATATTTCACCTTAGCAATTATTGTAAGCCATGTCTAGAAAAAAGCAACTTTTGTAACAAAAACTAGGCGTTTTCTGTACTGCTTGATATGTTCTCGTAATTATTGAGTGTTTTCTTTTTATTGCCACTTTCGTAAAGCAAAGTGTGGATCTTACTTTTCTATTTGGGCTTTCTTCAGTTTCTATTTCTAAAATTGATTTAAAATATAAGTTTTATGAGTTATTTTTATATTACTTCATGAGGAAACGGACATATTATCAAATTCAATTTAAAAATATTTTTATGCAGTCAAAATGTTTAGACAGTTTGGCGTTTTCAAGACCATACAACTATATATTTTTGAGACACAAGTTTTTGTTCCTAACTGTCTGGAAATATCCTCCTGTTACTCACATTGTGTTTTATATGCATTTATTAGTTTATGGAAAGTATTTTCCTCAAAAAATAAGACATTATTTCCTCTAATTTCGTTTGTGATGGTCTTATCGTAATACTAAATAATTTTTCAGCATAGCCTTATTCAAAACTGCTGTGCACAACTTAAGGAATGTAGAGTAAAAGCAATCTCTATCCGTTATGTCTATGCTCATAAACACTGTCGAGTGCCCTCTTCTTCAGGTGAAGTTTTCGCAAAATGTTTGGCCACACCAAAATCAACAGACGTCATGCAAAAGTCATTCACTTGTTCAGCTGTTGTTAACATGAGACGGTTGCAAGTGGTCCTTGAATCGCAATTGGCGTGGATAGCGGTTTGATTGTTTTGGCGAATACTTGATAGATAGCTGGTAACAAGCTGATGGGACAGTAATCCTGTTGTTTCTTGTATGCTGCAGTTATTTTTGTTAAAACTATTACGTTTTGCTTGCATCTGACTGGAAAGGCTATTCTTCCTTCAGAAGCTAACACAGGTCTATATTGGGTAGACTGAAAAAATCCTAAATTCAGCACAAATAATTTATGGTTTCCCATTAGTTCAGTTGATCATGCCTTCATGTAACAAAGGGTTTTTGGAAAACCATGAAGTCTTGGACCACTACTGGCGATGATTCGTTTACAGCCTACTGCACGTGTCAATTTATCAGAACTTGCTTAAAGGCACACTATAGTCTTGTGGCTGTCGCCATATTTATGTGCATAACCGTGTGACGTAAAACACGAACGTAATTTATGTAGCAATTTTGTTAGATTTCAGGTGGGATACATCAAAGACGTTCGTGGGTATAAAGTTTTTATATCTACATTCGCCGTCAGCCCTTTGTTAAGGTATACCCGGTCAAGCTCCCATACTTCATATCTGAATGGTCGCTGGTTGGGATGAAAGACGAGGTGAGAGGGTGGCGTGAACTTCAATGCGGGCTGGTGGGAGTATAACATGCCGTCACATCCGCCCGAAGACGGGAGCTATTGTCAGCTCTCGAGACGTTGCGACAAGCTCGTCTAAGAAAACCTACTGTGTCCTTCTGTGTCGTCACCGTCGTGTCTTCCAGTCTTGTGCAAAATTTCTGTCTTCACCGGATAGTTCATCTGTGTCATCAACCTGGTGTTTTCCTCGGATCTTTTTTTTTTTTTCCAGGTTTTTCGTTTGATATATCGTTCTGCAATTACATTTCTTGTTTTCCTATTTTGTTACAAATCTGAAATAAATTCATTTTGGCATATATTGTACGGTTTATGTATACAGCGTGTATAGAAAACATGTGTACAGACTCGGGCACGTGATTCGTGACCAGAAAAGAGGATGATTGATACGGGACACCCATGGTCCATCTCAAATAATAAGGGCTGTAGCAGCCCCAAAAGGCGATGTGCGACAAGGACATTGCGTGGGATATTAGACAAAGTAATTGCATTAGAATAACACAAATTGGTATACGGAGCAAGTAAACCAAGATATTGAATACACGGTAGGTATGGTCCGTCGTACACACCCTCGTCATGTAAATAATAGGGGTTGGCAACCTTTGATTGCATGCAACATGTACACTGCGAGGTTAAATTGATTGTGGGTACCATGGGATGAAGCAGGGCGATGTAAGTGACAAATAAGTCCCCTTTGTTGCAACTCTCTAGGACCCACCATTTCCGGTCAAATCGCAAACGGAGGGTACATTGGTAGCAATAGCACGGCCTAGTGAGTTGGCAACCCTTCTTGCACCCGGAGGAATTCAGCGGGGAGTCCCCACCGAATGGGTGAAGAGAGTGTGGCGGCATATAACAGCGATGTATTGAGAACCGATGAGGATGATTGAGGTGAGTATGGAGCTGCCCCGGAATGAAAGGGCGGTGCAAACGGGAGAACCCCGAGGCGGACCGGGTTCAATTCCCGGTCGGGTCACCCCTGAATGTTCGTATGTGGGCATCTTGCCGAATTACCAAGAAGGACTGTCACCCGTATCCAAATAATTAGAAAAAAAAATTCAATGGGTTGCGTGTTGTATGTGAGAAGACAAACTTGTTCCACGAGTGATGATATGGGTGGCCGAATCGGGAAATGCCTGGACATATTTTTTTATGTTTTAGCTCTGGTGAAGAGCCCACACTCTTTTAGAGCTCCGACGTTTTTAATGACCAACTACCGAAGATATCATAGTTTGATTCTCGCACCAGTTATGTTTCTATATTGCGTTTGATCTTTATGTATTGTCCACAACAATTTTTATTTTATATTTGTAGTATATACTTTTCAACTTTTTACATCTTATCTATGAACACTCTTTCCTCGCAAAACAATTTTTGAACGCATATTTTTATAATAAATACTGTAAAACTCGCGATTGTCCTGTTTTAGGAACGCAGAAACAATGAAAACTTTTTTACGCACAGAAATGAAATTCTTCAAAGTGACTAGAAACACCGAGAGCTAATTCAAGACGTCTATAAAATCGTCCAAGGAAACGATTTTTTTTTTTAATATAATTTCAATTGAAATTAAAAAAAATTCTTGCATATTTTCTATTTTTGGCTCTAATTGAATTTTTGGAAAATAACGTTTACTAAACATACCTTAATATTAATTATAGAGTTGTTTATTTTATATTTACAACAATAAACCAAGGAAAATTTCGACTTTGGCATGTTATTTTGCACAAACCAGGCAATCTACCAAAAAATTGTATCTGAGAAAACAAAATAGTCACAAATAATATCTTCGAGTAGAACAAAATTAGGTACAAATACAAAATAAAAATATTTTCGTGGTCAAACGCCTTGAAGTCGTTTGTCTATTAGTATAAACGATGTGCCTCATCTATGCACAGTATATAACAATGTCGCCCGGCCGCGTGTGTATTCGGATGAATTTTGATGCTGTTTGCACCGTCATTTAGAAAATTTCGTGAGAAAGGTAGTATATAAATGTCGAAATGTTCTAATAAAGTCGGAAAAAGCCGCTTTTCGGGCGCTTACATGGCTTACGCTGACTAAACCATAAGAAATACGCCAAATTTATGTACTACAGAATTGTAGATCTCAAAAAAGGTCTACAAAAAAGGTCCGCTACAGGATATGTGTATCTTTTACGGATGACCCGCAGTAACCATTTTTTGTCACTTACGAAGACTTTTTGAACAACATAGTATTAATCTTGTTAGTTACCGGAAGCATATATTGTATATACTTGCTGTAAACCTAAATAACGCCGTATTTGTAAATCGCACCCTAGCGAGGCTGGGGTGGGTCTTTCAAATTTATACAAATCAAACATGTAATGTGGGCAAGATACATTTTGTATATGTTGAATCAATTCTTCTAGGGCAAGAAAGCTTTGAAGTGCGCCCAGTAAACAATAATTTACCTTCGTATAATGAGCATCGTTATTTTCGTTCTGAACTGGCACGAGGTCGTAAGGTTCCGATTATTACAAACATTCGGGGCCTGCATTTCACGTTGCATGAATCGAAGGCAACGAGGCTTTCCGACTGCAGTGGGCTCGTAACGACTGGTTGCTCATTAATTATCATGGTTCGTGCCGTGGGTCGGCGTGGAACAATCGCCCTTTTGACCTCCTCGCCTGCCGAGCGTGTGATACCTGAAGGCGCTCACGGCCACCCCCCCCCCCCCCCGCCGCATTTTCTCTACCTGGTACGCGCGTGAAAACACACGTTTTCAACAGGAGCTACTGAACGTGTTCACAGTTTACCTTAATACGAAAATATGTAACAATTCAGACGAGTATGGAAAAAAAAAAAAAAAAATTATCAGCACATCTCATATATGTTAATAATATTGTCGTTATCGACATACTCAACTTTCAAAAACCCTGCTTAAGATCCATTTATACGTTGGGCCGCTGTGGCCAAGCGGTTAGACTGCTCGCCTCCAACCAAGGCGAACCGGGTTCGATCCCCCGGCCGGTTCACTCCCGGATTTTACGGAAGCGGGAATCGTGCTGGATGTTATCGCTGTTCGGCGGGTTTTCTCAGGGGCCTCCCACTTCCCCCGCACTTTCTTTCCGGCGCAGCTCCATTCTTGACTCATTACCCCCTCATCGACTCTCAAGACCTCGCTGTTAAGAGCCGCCGAAATCTCTCAACTCTCAACTCAATTCTCATTCTACTATATGTAAATGTATCATTGCCATGTACCAGATCACTTTATTCATACGTCAATTAAGAGAAACTGTAAAATAATTAGAAAAAATAATAAAAATAAAAGTTTTTTACATATATTTGAATTTAAAAAAAAATAATAATAATTTCACTATTCACAAATGTATAGATAAAACTTGTAACTAAACGTTAAGGCATATAATTACTTTCACTGCCGTCGTTATCAACTTTACTGGGAATATATCAGTTAACGCAACCGTATAATTTATATTCCGTCTGGTGAACGGGACATATTTCGAAAGTTGATTGCATAAGTGTTCAATCAACTGTGAACAGCCAGTATGATCATTATTCTGGAAGTCCTTCAACACTTCACGATACGGTATTTCCCAACAACTATCAAAACTATCTTCGTAAATATCAACGAATTATTTTATATTGAACGCCATCTTTCAACGAATGTTTCGGTGGGGAAATGTGGTTGAAAAATCTGCTATATTATATTCATTGTCACTTCTAAATGTTTCTGAAGCCCTGCACAGGTTATACTTTCCAGCTTCCAACTACGTTTCTTTTTGCTACGTAAAGGAGTCTTGAAGAGAAGCCAAGTAGTAAACAACGCATTGTATTTTTGGGCTGGGTATACACTCAAAAACTAGCGCTGGGTACACACTCAAAAACTAGCGCTGGGTACACACTCAAAAACTAGCGCTGGGTACACACTCAAAAACTAATGCTTTTAATTCATAACAATTTTATACGCAATGAAAACTTTAACACGTCAGTAAGAAACATTTCCTTTAAAAATAGCATAGTAAATCTCAACGTAATAACATCGTGTACACGAGAATGGTTTCTAAATCGCCTTTGTCAACTCGCCTCTTTTCTCAAATTTTTAATTCATATTATTTGTGAAATAAATGATCAAATTAATTTGAATATTTTATGTAAAATTCAAATAATGCGCTATAGTGTTACCAGAAGCATAAAATATTCGGGACATACGATTTGTTTAGAAAGAAAACAAATAGGGTCGTATGTGGGGTGATTTTTCAACGGTTGTATTTAAAAAAATGTGAAGCTACAGTGATCAGGCTATATTTTATACACACGTCATTGCAAAGCTGTACTGTGTATCGGAAAAAAAAAAAATATATATATGGCATATAAAGAGATTAACTACCACCAAAAAAATATCGGATCAAGTTTATCTGTTGTCAACAGATATGCGAATAACACGTAGAGAATTCTGTACGTGAAATTAGCTCAATTAATTAGCTCAATTGTCGCGAAGCGGTGGGTAAAATACGAAAGTGCGGGCAGTTTAAAAGCGGGTTAAAAGGACGGGATATAAGGATATACACAAATAAGTAAGGACGACACATTGTTGAGAATAGAAACGAAAACAATAGAATCTTTTCGACAACGTCAGCAGCTGCGACACACCGAGGATCGAAAACTCTTCCATCCTGCCGTCACACATACACAAGTAGGTTGAAGAATGAACTGAACTTCACTACAGACTCCCTGCCAATAAAATGATAGGGTCATCGCCCAAAGCTCCGTAAGTTAGAAGCTGCACGACGAAGAAGCTGCACCCCTGTTCAGTGTTTTCGGGTTAAGTCTTTTGAGAGCCAAAATCTCTTATAAATTTTGGGAATATTTTATTGTTTCGCGACTTGATATCAATGCCAACTTAAGCATTATCATTGGAAAATAAATTTTTTATAGAAAGCATTGGTATTTCAATTTTAAATTTTTATTCATAAGAATATTTAAAAAAAAGTAATTTTGACACGAATTTCGGTGTAACCTGAAGTGTTTCATGAAGTGACGGGAGTGGAATTAAACGATTTCTAAAAAATACTACAACCCGATATTTTAATTAACCTGCAATAAAGCTTGACATATTAGCAATGTGACTTTAAAATTTTCCCTCGTACTTATGTACGTGCTACTGCCACTTCAAGTCCTCCCTTGACTTCTTTTTTGAAATGTAGAAAACATCTCCGGGTAGGTTGGCTGTACACGTAATATGTACCCTGGAGCAAAGTGAACACAATTTGTGGTCTACCCATAATACGTAGTTTATATAGGTAGGGTTTTACATCTCGTCGACAGCAACAGAGAAGGAAGCAGGAATGGGGAAATTGAGAGAGCGAGTGAAGATATTTGGACGGCTCTTAACCTCAAGGTCTTGAGAGCCGACGCGGCTGATTGGAGTACGTATGGAGCAGCGTCGGAATGAAAGGGCGGGGTAAGCGTGAGATCTCCGAGAAAACCCGCCAACCAACGGCATCGTCCGGCATGATTCCCACATGCAGAAATCCGGAGCGACCCGGCCGGGGGATTGAACCCGGATCGCCTCGGTGGAAGTCGAGCAAGCTAACCGCTTAGTCGCAATGGCCCCTACACTGTTATAAAAAAAATTCCCTTCATTTTTACGGAAAAGTGCTGGTAGAGATTTATCCAGAGGTGTCCATAAACTCTCCGTAAAATTACGGACGCATTGATTTTCACAAACGAACTTACCGTAAAATTCACGGGACCTCTCCGTTAATCTCCAAGTTAGTTTTCTGTACTTTCCGTTTAAAATAAAAAGAGATAATGAAAATGTCTTTTATTTTCGATATGTGGGTGTTCTACCGAGTATAAAAGTTATATTAAAAAAGTTAAAATATTTTGTACTTAAGAGGTTTAAACCCGAGAAAAAAAAAATTCCCGTCTTCGACGCATTCGATGCACCTACAACTCTCACTTGAAAATTGAAGTATAACTTTTGTATTTATATTCAAAAGACAAAAGCAAAAATTATGTTTTTATAAAATATGGTGTATTATTATTGTTGCCAAATGTTACAGACGCCTGATACTGTACTTTAATGTTTGAAATAATAGGCCATAGTCGCATGGATAACCTCAACTGCTGCAGAAACGATAATTTTCTTGTTACAGTGAGGAAGAAAGCTTCGTGTAAAATCGGCATTGTTCGTCCCCGTAACTCGAAGCCAAAGGGAATACGGAGACGTTCCGTATTTTGTATTTACGGACTTAACTCCGTTTTTTTGTCATTACGGATTGCCTTTCCGTATACACACTGTACATTTCCGTAAAATATTCAGTAAATATACGGAAATTTTTTACAGTGTCGGAACGAGAAAAGAATCGGCCATCACCTGTTTTAAGAAACCATCCTAGTGGCATTCGCCGCAATATGACGTAACCGAAATCAGAATGGCGGGACTGGGATTTGAACCCAGATCTTCTCGAGTGCAAGTCCAAAGGTTTACTACATGCTACACCTCTGTGGTCCAGGACAGTAGGGAGGTATAGGATGTCCACTTTAAAATGAGCACTTTTGAAAGTCCTGATAAAGATCTACCTGTATGAACGTTGCGCATTCTTCCGCCTCATGTAAGAATAACATTGGCATGGGCCTCGTCACTTTATTCACGCGTCGGTCAAGTGAAACTGTGAAATAAAAATAAAAATAAAAGATTTTATATATTTGCCAATTCTTACTCACTGGTGCATTAAAAAACCAGAAAGCGAAATAAATAATTTCAATGATCACAAATGGTTTCCTTACACTTTTTATTCGACGTTAATATACGAACTACTTTCCGTATATCGTTACCAACTCTACCGGGCGTGTATCACTCGGAGCGCCCGTGAAATTAAATGCAGGAAGGGCAGTGACCATTTTTCTAAGGTTGGTTTCAAAAGTGCTCACATTATCGTGAACAGCCTTTAGTAGGGCATGACGATCCTCGACAGCGAGGTCATTCGAGACGGAGCAGGTTGGTCTAGTTACTCAGGGACGAGGGAGTGGAGATGGAACGGGGAGGAATCGGCCGCGGCCTTGGCAACTGACCCATCCCGGCATTCGCCTGGAGTGATTCCTGGGGAATCGAACACCGGTCCCCCCCCCCCCCCCCGAATGCACTGCGCAGTGCTCGGTCCCAGGACAGTAGGGCGCAACACACGCCCGCGAGCAAAGTGAAGACAATTTGCGGTGCATCCATCGTCAAGGTAAGGGAATATGTTTGTTTGTTTTCACTTATCCAAACTCACAGATGCGTTCGGATTCTGGGGAATGTTCGATCGCGGATATGTCAAGCAGAATTTTCCGATCGTTGCGAGCGTGTTGCATGACTTGTCTCGACGACAACGGCGCCCTACCTCACCAGACATAAGAGTTGCCCCACTTTCACCCGTGCACCTCTCCTACCCGACGGAACATGTAATCTTTGACGAGCGCATTTTTTGCACTTTCTCTTGCCCAGCACACGTGCTTGTGTACGCTTTTGCGTCTGAAAATCAGTGGCGTCTCTATTTATATCCCGCTGGTGAACCCACACGCACGAAGCTCTACAAGGGAACAAATGCCAGGAAACTTGTGGTCCATCCAACATCTGCCTTCATAGTGAAATATTTAAAATTATTTGATCGGCAAACCAAATACAATTTACCTTTTTCTTCCACACGAACTTGTCTTTTACCAAACAATACTGCACATGGATTAATATATATATAACCTGCAATAAGGTTAAATTAGGTTAGGTTAAGTTAGGTAACCTTAGCTTAAATCAGCTTAATAAGCGTCGATGGGTTTAAGTGAATTCAGTCACCATATACCATTTGTCACAATAAATTTGCCAAATTAATGGGAAACACACATATACATTTTCATATTGATTATTAATTAAAATTTCTTACTAATTCAAATAACAGTAACAATTGCAAACAATGTGATCTATGGACAGGTTCAATTTCCTAGAATGATATTCTCATTCTCGTCAACTTCCGTGCCCAGTGTTAAAATCTTTCACCCGTTCGGTCATGGATTAATTTCTGAGTTAAAGTGTTACAACTACTTTTTTTTTTTTTTTTTTTTTTTCCATGTGAGAGCTATTCTCGCGTTCGGCACTTGTCTTGCAGTCAGTGGACAACACGCTGCGTTATCTATGGTTTTGTCGAAGATATGTAGAAGATTCCACGTACCAGACTGACCACGAGGATGAGAGGACACTGATACTTTGCTGTGTACAGCCACTGTCGTAAATATCATTCATGCGCGATGACATAATGGAGGCTTAACTGGAGATTTTTTACGCGTTCGTGTCTTAAGCTGGAGTCGCAATAGCACGACGAACATGCCACGACAGACCGGGATGACGTCATAGCTCGACGGGATTTCATATTTTATTTATTCGGAGTTCACAACGCCCAGACGAAATCTGCACGACAAGTGTTTTAGTTGGCTGTTGAAAAAAATTCTAAAACGGCAAATTATCCTTATAATATTCACTATATACTTTCTTAAACTCGCGTAAAGTGAACGATTATTTTGCTTTTAACAATAGTTGAATTTATACGACAGATAAAAAGTATTAAAAAAATCCCGGAACGTTATTTTGGTGGCAAGTTGATTTATTATTTACTATAGTACGGAAATACGCACGACGTTTTGTTTTCTAATGTTTTATTCACATTATTTGCGCACCCGAACGAGTGCGACACGACGGAAAGTAGAAATAGAATTTACTTTTGTCGGGCTGTCGGGCCTGCGATTTTGTCGGACTTATGTCACAGTGACCTTGCTTTTCATAGGCTGCTACTAAGGTTTGTCGTGTCGGGGTCGTCGTGGTGTTGTGGCTCCAGCTTAAGGCGTAGGGGAGCGATAAGGGCGAAGCTGCCAGCCACATCAAATGTCCCATCGCCGCTAAGCGCAAGGCTCTGAACTGGAGTGCTGTGTTCTCGCTATATTGCGTGCACCAGCGGTAGGTCCTCTAAGGTGTGTCGCTATCATTTGATTGGTGGGAATTATGAAGTGATATTCAATACATGGTCCTATCGTGGTTTTACCGAATTTCAGATAGGCCTAGAATGATTTAATACATAGCCAGTCTGATCAGACAATTATTATTTACGTTAATGGACTTCTCCGAAATAATTATTATAACATGTTATATGTTTTCGAAAATACAACTCCCGCCTCGTCTTGGCACGTTTTCTTTACAGAGGTAAACATAATGGTGATACGTTTAATAGTTTAATTTTTTTTTAACCGTTCAGTGTAATTTTTTTTTCTTGAACCCTCGTTCACGTTTCCTTTTAAAAATTACTGGTTTTCAGGCTTTTTTTAAAGTACTGTATTTTATGTCTCTGCAGTTTTCCTTGAAGATAATCGGGGAACTGATCACTTACCTAACGGAGGTATACTAAAAATGGCTCAAATAAAAATAACCTACCTGTAATTCTAACTCAACGCCCACGTCACGATACCCAGACAGGCAATGCTGAATTCGTCAGCTCGACTTACCGAGGAGTATAGTAACTGCGTTATAAACATGAAATATTCCCCGTGGCTTTGGCAACTGTTTCCGCAGAATTCTTTGCAATGAGTGTGCACGAACAGTTCGCTGTGTCCTGCGCACGTGGCCGACTACCATCCCTACGTCAGCGGTCAGTAATCGACACCGAGCTGCAACGCCTCCGTGTTGCATCATGCGATCGTTCCAGCCAAGGTTCCGCCCCGGTAACCGCACCGCCCGTTCACCCCGGGGAATTATGCACGTTCGACGTGGTACTTCTGTCCGGCTTGCATCAGACATGGCAGTAACACGACCTCCTGGCTGCTGGGTAGTAGCTGCTGCCGTGGTTGCGGTAACGGGCTATGATGCAGCTCGCCTACCCACCAAGCTTGCGGGCGAGGGGAGGGGCCGGATTTTCGCGCGTGGCAAATCGTGCCGGTGCGATGCCGCTCCTCGGCGGGTTTCCTCGGGAGATCTCGCCCTTTCCCCCGCTCCTGTATTCCTTCGCTGCTCTATTCTCGCCTCATTTCAACTCCTCGTTAAAGGGTCGCCCGAACTTTTCCACTCTACTATGAGTTTCCGCATGCTCAAGAAAGTTTTTAAGAAAATATACAGTTGATATACGGAAACGTGTTCCCAACGGTTTCGGGTATATATATATATATATATATATATATATATATATATATATATATATATATATATATAATTTCTGCAGCATTTGGGGTATATCACACCTGTTAAACTTATTCGTTAACACACCAGAAAGTAGCACGAGTCACCTGCAACAGTTAGCAGCATCTAAAACACTCCAGTTTTATTATAAAGTGAAAAAAAAAAAAAATATATATATATATGCCATACTCCACTTACAAAGTAATAGCATGTTAACACTTCATCCTTGACTCGGGATGTAGCTAGTAACAGCGTGAGAGTAGTGGAATGCTTGTGAACTTTAAGACTGCTGTCGAAATCATTTAGCCCAAGAAATATATTAATTTTTTTTTTAATTATTTAAATTTCAGTTTTATGCAGTGGTAAACACCGACGTAACGAAAATTTAATTTAATTTCGTAATCTCTCTTTACAAGTTGGCAAAAAAAAGATATCTCGTAAATTTACATAAGTTTGAGTGAAAATTGCGTAACATCCCATGCTTAAGAAACAAAGTGCCTTTAGTGCGTATCTAAAGGGAATTTTCCACAAATTAACTGAAAATTATAATAACGGTGTTAGTGTCCCAATTCAAAGGCGCCATACCGGCACTGAACTTATAACGACATACAAAAGCAGTTTAATCGTTCCTAATGCCCGTGGTTTCGCTGTGTTGCAAAAGAAGTACTAGATTAGACGTCATTTCCTCTTTATTTCCTGTCGGATTCAAACACATGCATCACCGTGAACAGTGAATGAGGAGGAGGCCGTTTTCGAGCGTCGTAAAAAAAAAGGGGGAGTGGGGGGGTGTCTTGTACAGTCACATACATGTCCGTTTTTCAACGGCATTACGAGCTTTGCAATGCAACGACTGAACTCCTGTGAGTTGGGTAAGATAACACTGAAAAAGCGAATTATTTTATTTAGTGCCGTGTTAACGTTCAGTGTTACTTGTAGGTAGGTTCGTCTTGCGTTCATTCCTCTTTCCTCAAGCATGCGCTCACGAGCAGTTGAATTCGAGTTCCCCGTCTACTAGAGTGTAGCGCCCACTTTTGTCCTAATGACGGCGGTGGTGCGTCGTGGCATGGATTCCACTAGGCACCGGAAGTGGCTGGAAGCCATACTTATCCATTTCCGTTACACAGCCTCCCACGACGAACGCAGATCGGTCGGATGAGGATCTACGGGCTAGCACATCCCTCTCGACAGCATCCCAAATGCGTTCGATAGGATTGAGGTCGGGTGACCTCGGGGGCCAGGCAAGCGACCTGAAGTGCGTGGAGTGTTCATCGTACCACTCGGCCACAATTCAATAGCGGTGGGCAATACATTGTGTTTGTGTATCTTCGGGTCTCCTGCAGTATAGTGCAGTCCCAGAAACAGGTGGACTTCAACTATAGGCTGTTCACTATTAAGCGAGCTGTTTTTAAGGCCCTGTTAAATTTTTTCTTTCGAACAATTTCTAGTTTTGGGACACTTTTTAATATAAACATTGATATATGACTATTCAGCGCAGTGTATAAATTTCACCACTCTCAAAAGTTAACGTCTCAAGTCGCAAGAAATTATATTTATTAATGGTTAATACCTGTTGGAAGGGCCTTAAAAAGTGCTCACTTTACCGTGAATAGCCTATACCAGCAGGTTACTGTATAGTTTGCTGGTGAACGACGAAGACACGTGTTCGAGGGGAACCATTTCATCCCGCGTAAACAGTCTCCACACGAGGATACCAACCACCACAACCTGCCTTGAACTCTACCCTCCGACAGGAGGAATCCATCACTTCAAATGCTTGGCGACGCACTCGTATAATCCATTCACGGTTATTTCAGCCTTTTCTGAAGCCCTGCTAAAGTTCTGATTACAGGATATTCCTCCACTTCGTGCGAACTATGCTTAACTGAGCCTGGAGAATTACACCAGAGGACAACGCACTGCATTATTGCCCGTTAAGTGTAACAGTATTTCGTATAAGATCTATTTCTCACTAGGCGCTACCAACATACCTATTTTCTCACCGTTTTTATTTAAATTATTTATAAATGAATCATTATAGTTTATAGATAAAATATGAAAAACGTTTCAATTTAACAGGGGAAAAAAGTGACATTTATGAACACAAGTATAAAACGCTTGTGATACGGGATGTATTTAAGAAATAGCTAAACACGTCATACATGAGGAGATTTTTCAAAGGTTTGATTCAAAAAGGCAGAAGAAACCGTGAATGGACTACAACCCTGCCATCGGTGAGTACCAACGCGTACCTCGGCTCATTCGTCGAGGCGATCTTTTTCCCATGCGTCGAGGGTCTAGTGGTGGTGTTTCCGTGGCCGCGTTAATCGTCCAGCCTTGTAATGTGCGGTGGGCGGAGGTGCGCTAGTGGGGCCGCGGCTTTTGTGCACCGTAACGACGAGATGGTTTCGGAGATGGAGTGGCTCTTCGCAGGTCATCGAGGACGAGCGCTGAATTGACGAGGGATCTGCTGCAGCGTGGCGTAAGGCTACCTCTATCACCGATACGTCGTACTCCACGCCAGTTCTACCTGTCAGCGGTGGTTTCACACGAGTCCATTGAATCGCGGTGCGCTCTTGGCACGGTAGCATGTGGAAAATCCCAGTGCCTGCGCGAATTCGGCCCCACACGTCTGGCAGCAAGGGTTTGCCCTAGGATCAAATGAGCTGAAACATTATTTCTTCCCCATTACGTGCTCTACTTTCACTCAGACGATCAGCTTAAGCTCTGACGGGCATCTCAGACATGCTTAAATGGCCACTGTTACATTCGGGGCCACGGTGACTGAGCGGTTAGCCTGATCGCCTCCCACCAAGGCGATCCGGAATCAATCCCCGGCAGGGTCACTCAGGATTTTCGCATATGGGAATCGCGCCGGACGTGGCCGTTGGTCGGCGGGGGGTTTTCTCGGGGATCTCCCGTTTCCCCCGCCCTTTCATTCCGGCGCTGCTCCATGCTCACTTCAATCACCATCATCGGCTCTCAAGACCTCGATGTTAAGAGCCGTCCAAAACTCTTCACTCACTGATTCACTATTCTATTCGACGGGGTGACCGTAGCGCAATTTCCCCAGCACGCCAGGTGTCTCTAACTCAAATTCTCATGAGTGTATAACATTTACACGTTAAAAAATATGTAAATCTTCCGTAAATTTGATTACTTACACTGGCCGAGCAAATCAGAGATTTTTGATGCATGAGTGTTATATTTATTACTTAAGTATGGTAAGAAAACTTTAGTGCGTGGCAATATACAAACAAAATCTACAATAGTGGGAAGTATCAGAGTTGAATTTGGTTTTTATCTAAAACTCGTGTCTCTTTATTGATGTCGTTGCGAGAACGAATTTCAGAAATACTGATTTTGCATTCAATTTTGTACAAACCACAGCACATTATTTATAGACATTAACGTGTAAACTTTAAAGAAACAAAATATATGAAATACATTCGTATACGAAGAATGCAAACGACTTAAAGAATAATGATGAATTCAGTTGACCAGGTTGATTAAATTGTTACATTTGGGCTAGCTTCCATTTTCGAATCCTAGGTAAGCCAGGATATTTATCTTTTTTATATGTTAGCAGAATATTTTTTAGTTTTTTTAAGTCTTCTCCCGGTAGCCATCCAGTAAAAATATTATTAAGTTAAATTTATTTTGTTTACGGATGAAGGCTAAGTTCAAAATTATAAATGTCGACGAATATAATATATGAACGAAATAAAATTAAAATAAAATCACCTTGGTGATCAGCTAATGAAAGCGCTTTGTCCAAAACGAAATCAGCACCGATGAAGACAATGCAAAAGCACCATGGGCGCGATAACCTTTATTGCGTGGCACAGTTTGTATGTAAATTTCCCCCGAAGTTACACCATGACGAGTGATACGATCTCGAAGCATGCAGAACAGACCAACATCTTTCATGAGAAGTGTTCAAACTTTTGAGGAAGCCTTTGCCGCGGAAGATATTTGAAGTTACGATTCTACTTCTTTAGAGCACAGCTCATCGTTACTATCATTATGAAGAGAGCTTTGAAACATACTTACGTGACTGTTCCATACAATTATCAGTAAATATTTTTTCTGATCTCCCATACGCAAGAACATACTCATAAAAGTATTTAAAAGATTGATCAAATATAAAAAATAAACGAATTTGTCCCTATGGTCTATTGCAAATGATTAACGCGCAAATACTTTTTGAGTTAAATTTGGACCATTTTCATAATATAAATTACCGTCTGTAGCCAATCCTAGATGTTCTTATCTGTACAGATTTCTGTCCGTTTCATCATATTGTCCCTCAAAATACCCATGAAAATTAATACAGCGTCGAGAGTTCTATTACACCTGGAGCGTTTTTGGCTATTCGGACATAGACGTGACGGAGCAATAAGGGCGACACCGACAAGTGTGCCTACCGCCCCGGCGTCTACGTGCAAGGTTCTGAAATTGCATGCAGTGTTACCGCTAAACCGCTGGAACTATGGCACTTCAAGCGGCACCCATGTCATGTTATTAGTGGAAAGTCTGTAGCAAAGTTTGGTACATAGCCCTATACTGGCTTCGAGTGTCTCCGATCCATGCGTGTTGCGATAAAGCGGTGTCGACGTGCAGTCTTCAGCTATGCCGAGGATCTCGGAAACAGTGATATGTAACGCGCGCTGTGTCTTAAAAGCAGTCTTCGTGCCTCGTCCCAACCGTTTTTTTTTTGACATGAATGCGTCTTTAAATATGCAACCATGGTGAGAGGCAATCCAGAAAATCCGATGAAAACAAAAGCGGCGGATACAGTTTGGCACTGCAACTCCAAATCTATCGTCTACATTCAAAATTCAATTACACTACTCGATTACTACAGAATCAAAGAATATGTTACGTTGAGTGAGGATTGCGAAGCATCGCGGGTAGAACCTTGGGGGGGGGGAGGAGGGCACCGCAATTTCGTGTTCGATTCGCCACGTCTCGTAACTTCCGCGTAATATAACTTTTGACTAGGAGAAGCTACGATGCTCGTTTGAGTTTCAGTCGACATCTCTCATCAAGGTCAATCCATTGCCTGTATAAAAACATTTGTGTCGCGTGGTCATGGTGAAATTGAAAGGGTTTAATTTAAAAAATTAAGAAAACTTAACACAATTTCGGCGTATACTCGTCAAAAAACCAAGCCGAAATACATAAATCATATACGGTTGGGAAGAGCATCTCAAAAGTAATCCAGTGATACCCATGAAACCCAATATTATCGAGTAATGCGGTGCCGGGAACTAAAATAAACATCAAGGCGTCCTATCGCGTCAACGTAGACGTATTCAAGTTTCCCCAACACAGCCAAACCCAATTTTTTTCTTTTCGTAGTTCAGCATATAGGACGCATGTAAAGTAATTAAGTAAAATAACGTTGTATTTAAAGCACTCTGCATAGCTGTTTAATCCCCAGGTACATACTCCTCTTAACTTTGATTTCAACAAGTAGTATTTTTACCTCAAACATGTCCGGATTTCCGTGGCGGTGTCAACTGATAGGCCGTCTGCTGGCGCTACCAGTCGTGGAGCAGTCGCGAAAAATTCGTAAAAAAAAAAGCATGAAAATAAATCACGTTTTTTATCTCGGCACATCTGAGTTGGCACTCATTTGGTGGCATTGATTTTCAGATGGTCAAATTAGAACGCTGTTCTAACGGGCGAGTTGCCATTCCAGCGACTGCTTCTTGTGAACGCGAGTTTACGACGCTCTCGAGAGTGGTCTGCGAAGTAGCCGTCGAGTCGTGAAGCTGACCACTTCTTGCTACACGCCGAGACCTTGGTTCCTGATGTGCCATAATTGGAGATTATGGTTTATCGCGGGGAAAGTTGGCTGTTTGCTAGGGTCCAACGTACTGTAAACATGTCAGACAGTTTTCTTTCCTTATTGACTGAAATGCATGTTTTAAGCCACTACCCCATTTCACTGGGCCAATGAGGAGTCTGATACTTTAACGCAGAACGCTCGTGACTGGTATACAAACTACTTAGCCGAGTCAAAACCTTGTGCATCCAATCATGAAAGAATAGACTCTTTAGAGTGTTACAGAAGATATGTTGGCTCAGAAAATTTTCGCAATTTTCCATCATCTCTAGTCATTATTATATTCTTGACCTGACTCGCTACTTTTGCCGCTTCTCCTGCAATTGTCTATGATCGGCCTCTGCGAACATTGACATCATTCATTTTCGGACTGGATTCAAATACCTTAATATATTATTAAGGATAGGAACATTTCGCGAGTTCATTTCAGGACAAGCTAGACGTCAAGCATGTGCACACTGCAGTTGACTTTACAATTGGTTCCCAGTTTATTAGACACGCCCTGGACGACTCTTAGCCAATAGCAGACCTGCAAGAAAACAAGTAGCGAATGCCATACTGCCAGGCGCGGAGTAACACAGGCCCCTCTCTGGGATTACAACCAATTGACAAACGATTGACGCTCGAGTATACACACTAATGTGGAGTTTAGCCTACAGGTCATTGAACGCGCGAATTTTTCCTATCCCTACGTACAATATATACTCGCACACACAAAAGGGGCCGTGGTGATATAGCGGCTAGAGTGCTCGCCTTCTACCAAGGCGAACCGGGTTCGATTCCCGGTGGGGCCGCTCACGAACGTTGCAATCATTCACTGCTCAATTTTCCAACTCGCATCACCCTTATCGGCTCTCGAGACCTCGTTAAGAGCGGCTCAAATCTATCCACTACACACACACGCGCGCGCGCGTTATTCTTTGTTTTATTTCATTTTGTTTATTGCTTTCCTACCTGTTCTTGTATGTATCAGAGTAGATTTTCTTGAAAATTTGACTTGTGTTCTGTTCTCGTTGGAAATTTGCTTTCCTACTATACATGGTGTTTTCGGGATGGTACACTGAAGGATTATGGAGAAGTACAAAAGAAGCGCAATGAGATAGGGAATGGTTGGCCGGACATGTCTTAGTCAAAAAGTAAACGCGAATAACTTGGCGAAGCGAAACTGGAGCATCCTGGACTGATGTCATTGACAACACAATATATAAAACGATGATATTGCTGCCCCCAGCGTCGATGCAGACAAGACGGCATCGCTAGATGCTCTATCGCATTTTCTGTAACATCGCTGGCAACGTTATGACGACATCACAGGCAGAAAGGATTCTTGCCAGCAGATCTTCTTCATTACGTGCTGGGATCAGGCGAACGCGCTGGCCACGGAACAGGACCTCCCACCTTCGCGGGTACATTCCTTGGCTGTAGCCAGTAGGATGGGGCAACAACAAGCAGTGATAATGTAACAATATATACCAATGAATAGCTGACATCTAACGTAATGGCAAGTAGATTGTGCTTTAATTTTAGCGGCATTATATAATTACATATTTTATTGATTTAGAAATGTGTATTTGATTAATTGTTCACTTACTATTGCAGTGATTTTGAACTATTCTGTTAACATTTTGTATTATTCAACTATATGCACAGAACAACTCACTTTATTTGTTCATGCGTCAATTTACATACGGTTAGACATGTAAGTTTTCCATTTTAAAGTTTATTAGAGCTTTCTATTTCGCACTCTTATGTACATATATGAAACAAAAATGCTATTAAATGAACTCAATGCCACAGACGTAGTAATTACGCTCTAAATAAAACACATATTATGATACTAAATTACATACATCACTACCAAATTAATCTGGAGTAATATATTATATTTTTAAGTTAAAATTTATGCATTTAGTGTTAAGAATATTTTGTTAATGTTGAATTAAAAAGTGCAAACTATGTATATCGTTGTTAAAATCATTATTATATGTTTTTTTTTTAGAAATAAATTGATAATAAATGTATGTATGTAATTTATATTTATTTGATTTATTTAACACCGTTTTTAACGGCGTTTTTTCACCCGGTAAGCGTAATGGTCTACTTGTGCCAGACATACGCTAATGACGTCTGAGAAGCATTTTAACTGTACTTTTTCTTTCATACAGCGCTGGAGGTCACACAGTTATTCCTTCGGCGTCACTGAGAAAATTAAAAAGTAATTCGAAATTAATAAAATTTCAAGATAGACCCACACCTCATTTTACACTAAAAAACGAAGAGGAACGTTATTTCGGGTAGTTTATGGGAACCTGCGAAAAGAGATTTGTGTGCCCGATTCCTGTGTCACTCTTTTATCGCAATATACTGGTTAAGAAATGTTCCACGATGCAGATCGCCTCCGAACTAGGTGTGAGAACTTCTTGATATAAAAAAAAAAATAGCCACGTGGCAACATCTGTTCCAATTCGTTTTGAGTTTTTTTTTTTTTTTTTTTTTTTTTTTTTTAATTCGTGTTTGGCCTTCTGTTAGGTTTAATGCGAAGCCCCACGACGTTCAATTGTCTAGCATGACATGCTATTGTTACTCTCTTGTGTCACGACGCCGTAATTAACACTGCATATAGTCTTACAATAAACAGTAATTATTCCTGAAAGTTGTAAGAGGACCGCTCCTAATCTAAAATCAACAAAGTAATACCATTATGGCATCGAATTTTAGGTAAACCAAAATTGTGTAGCGATAAAATACATATTTTAATAATATTTAATCGACGTGCTTTATGAAATAATAATGATGGTTAAGATACGCATTTGTTTACTCCAATAACCTCGCATGTGTGCGTGCGTGTGTATTAAAACATCTCACACAGGTAAAAATATTATGTTTGTGAGTTTGTATTTTGTATTAAGAAATTTGTTAGCTTTGAAGCTAACAAATCGCAAAACGCGAATAACAAAAAAATAAAAATCTATTTGGCAACCAGAATTGGATTACATGGAAATTTGTTAACAAAAAGTGCCGATTCATGCATGGCGCTGTGTCTTTTTGCCTTTATACCTGTGCCCTGCGACCGTTAGGTGTTACTAGACGACACGGAAGAGGTAATCTCACATAAGAAAAACCTAAATTTTTGCACGTGTAACAGACATCGTTAGGTGGCTAGTAGCCTGCAGGCAATCCTCTTTGTGAGAGAGGCCTGAAATAAACCAAATATGTCTATATAGCTCAGCCTTGCCAACACGTGTCTTAGCATCGAAGTGCTGATTTTAACACATGTCGGTAAGGTATAAAATTGCCAGAGAAACGAAGTATAAAAGTTAAAGTGTCTTTAATTTTTTTGTACGTTGGCACAACTGTTTATACATTTTTGACATCACATTATTAACAGTTGATTGTACGAAATACCAAAACCACGGGGAAAATTTTAAATTTTTTTGTTTTAATTTTGGCACGCTTCAAAGAATTTTATACTTAAAATTACTGTTACATAAATTTAAATAGTTCGCTTGTAACTTGCGCTTAGCTTCAGGATAATATAAATGTAATTTTCCTGTATATATTAAAATAATAATATATAAGAAGCCCACAAACCATATGGAAGAAATATATTAATGATATTACGGTGATTAAAAGAAAATATTATTAGCCTGCAGTTAGTAGTATTGCGCACGTTGGCAAAAAGTACAACATAAATGTTTTTTTTTGGGAAAGAGAAATTAATATACTACATGTTTAATTCATTTTTTTCAGGCCTCTGTTTCATTTATCATCACAAAAAGTATGCATCAGACAGCCGAACAGCCTTAATCAGAGATTTGAAGCCTGTTCAGTGAACACAGTTCGTACAGCTGGGGACACGAAAGACGAGCGTGGTGTGCACCAGATCGCAGATTACCGCCTGCCTCGCGGGTCGTTCAGGACAACCCCCCCTCCCTTCCCCACTCGTACGTTTCCTTCTTCGCATCAAACCCCCTCCCCTTCCTCACCCTCTTCAATTCAAAAAGGGGCCATCCGTACGCGCCCAATCTCGACGGGGCACAGGGAAGCCCCGACGACGCGCCTTCGCGAAATGCTAATTCGCGCCCCGCGAACCTGGGCCACCTGAATCTCATCACTGCTCCCCTCTTCCCCCCCCCCCCCCCGGCTGGCGAAGCTTCCAACATCCGCGGATAATACCCGACTTTTCACAAAGGCTCGTCGGCTCGGGGGCTCTCGCCACCGGCGCGCATTAATTTGTCGGATAGCGGCGTGGATGATTTGGGAAAGGAAGGGTTGTAACACCACCCCAAACCCACCCCCCACCCCTGCTGCCCAATCCTTGGCGTGTCAAGCCGCGTTCACGCCGCACCCCTTGCAGCGGCGCAGGGACAGGGGTGTCCAGAGCGTCCGACGACCTTGAGTGAATGAAGTGTGGGAGAAGAGATTTGGGCGGCTCCTATCACCGAGATCTTGAGAGCCGATGAGGGTGAAGCGAGGTGAGAGGGAAACGGGAGGTCCCCGAGAAAACCTGCCAACCAGCGGACTCTTACGGCACCGTTCCCAGGTGCGAAAATCCGGGGGCGACCCCGCCGGGAATCGAACCCGAACCGCCTTGGTGGGAGGCAAGTAGTCTAACCCCTGAACCACCGCGGCCCCTCTAACGAACCTGAAGTATACACTGTCTGTTTTTAACACCATGGTGTAGGGCAGAGGTAAAATTTTGAAGGAAAATTAATTTTTTACTGTGATGTAAATCACAAGTTTATTTCGTCTTGTACATAGAATTTTAATAGAAGTCGGAATATTTTTCTGTTATAAAATTTAATAATTTGCGTGCACAGTACACACCATAAATTGTATTGACTACTGCAGTGAATGACTATTAACCTAATATATATGATTAAGATATTTCTTACTTTGGCCCATCTCCCTGATCTCTTTCCTATTCCTTGATGGATGACTGACGTGTGCGATGGACCATTATGAGTCTAGCCTAACGTGACTCTCATTTATGACCGTAAGATGGGCATAGTGCTTAGACGCAAGTGATCTAAGTTCGACATCTAGTCGGGCTTTAGTTTATTTTACATTAACTTAAATTGTTTAATGTTCGTAGAGCCAACCAAATATTTGGTTGCACCAACTAAATCTTAGTTTGGAGTAACCAAATAAGAAAAGCAAAATAATTTGGTTTCAACAACAAAATATTTAATTACTCCTATAGGCCTACAGACTATTGATTTCGTTTGCGCCAAAACAAACATTGTTGGATAAAAAAAACATTCTTTCTCAATGTACTAATTATGTTCCATATGGCAGAATAATACTATGATACAGTGAAAATATTTTCCTAAAATACAATTATTTACATGTTTTAACATTGTTTAATAAGCGTCTAATTTTATTATAAATTAAATTGCATTTCTGTTCTGGTTGCTTCAAAAAAGTATGTTGCAAAAAAACTAATAAATAAGAAATTTCATCATGCAAGGAAATTAAACAAAAAATAATTTTGTAATAATTTTAATGCGTTACTTAATAAGACGCCTTAACGTCTGCCTCTACGTCCAATGCGATATCTATACATTCACAGCTCACAAAAAATAACTAAGCATAGACTTAGAAATATTTTTATTAATTTATCGGAATATTTTTATTCTTTACATAAGGCCTATGCGGGTATAGAGCAACATTGTTACAGACAATGTAGTGTATTAGGGGGAAAAAATACTCCCCTTAAATAAGTATATGAGGAATATGTAAATTATACATAAAAGATCCCGCAGAGGGACTAAAGTTAGTAATTATACGCTAAAAGAGAATAAAACCAAAGAAATAATTATCCTAGACCTAAACGGTAAGAGTACACATGTAGGCGAGAGAATAATTCTGGACGATACAATGAACAAAACACAAATTAACACAGGGGTTTAATTAACTGTGAATGACCTACAAAAAACTAATTTTCCTTGACACCATCGAAATGCATCAGCGGGCAAACACTTTTAAGTCAGCTTGCCTGGCACATATTCAACTGTATTGTCACATACGATGAAGCTGTCTTCATATTAAGTGTTAGTAGCACAACGGGACTAAACTATTGTGATATACGTGGTCACGGATATAATTATGGTTATAATATTTATCTTATTCGAGACACCTATTTAATGCTCAGTGTTTCCGATAGAAAGATTGCATACAAATTAATTACTTATAAGTGTACAGTACGCCTACTTATTGATGTAGAGAGAACTTATTTATAAATTCCTTGTGAAGTATGTACAGGCCACCTTCATCGCTTTACGAGTAACACTTAACTTCGCGCAATTAAATCATCATTACAGAATACGCAACAGTTACTATGATTTTAAACTACAGAAGTAAATAAAATGATCCTGTGTATTATTAATTTCTATATGCGGTCAAGCAACACGAAGCAGGGTATAAGTGAGCAGTATCATTTATTAGTTTACTTATTTTGGTGCTTTGAGTTACCCGTAACGGTGACCGGGCCTAATTAAATGAACACTATAGATTCAGAAACGGAGATGTAATCGGCCAGTGTATGCAGTAAGAAGTAATCCAATCACTCG
The DNA here is from genome assembly GCA_029891345.1 of Dryococelus australis. Lineage (NCBI taxonomy): Eukaryota > Metazoa > Arthropoda > Insecta > Phasmatodea > Phasmatidae > Dryococelus > Dryococelus australis. The sequence continues at coordinate 40,673,486 of CM056993.1, forward strand.
CCTGGAGTGATATCGGAAAACCCTGGAAATCCAAAATCAGAATGGCCTGACCAGGGTTCGACCCCAGTTCCTCCTCGGAATGCGAGTCCGTTGGTTTACAACTGTGCTACCTCCCTCCGTATTTACCACTGTGCCACATCTTGTGGGGGTTGGACATTGTTAGAGTACATGTAAATAAACTGCGTCAACATTTCCATGAAATAGCGGTGTGAAATAAAATTGAAGAAACCATCTCTGAATTAGCTCGCAGGAATCAAAAACGAGATCTCTCGAGAACTCTTCATACACGCTACTAAATGACCTAGTAATCTTATTTACGAAACATGTTCAAATCTTTTTTGGATAAATGTTTGCACCCAAATATTACTCTTTACTTGTGCTCTGAAGAAGCCAAAATGATCTTCACTTAGGAGCAATTGAGAAGCAATTTTCCTTCAGCAGACCTGTGGTAAACTCAACCCATTTATTTGCTTGGAGGTAACTTGTGAAACAACGCTGTAACTGAAAGAAACATGATTTATTAAGTCTATTGCCTCACGTAATAGGCCCTATATCACGAGCTGAAACCGCTACAACCTGTAGACAGAGAATCAGATAATCCGGGTTTATCTGCAAGTTGCACTATCTCCAAAACTCTTGCAGGAATAGGGTAATAAGTCAGCGGAACTGGGCCATCAGATATCCAACAAATGGACTCGCTGTGAATGTGTTGGTTTGGTCTTCATGTAGCGCGGTTACGAACGATAAAGCTAAAATGGACCGGACCTCTCAAATATAGCGGGCTAAGAACCCACGTTGTGACTGAATCATGTTCATAATATGATACGTGATATCACGATCATACAACCGGTTAAACTACTGGTATCACGAGCAATCGTTGCCACCGCGTAACAAACGAACTTTCAAGTTAAATCATGGCAGCTGAAAAAAGTCTTTCAAATTGTATTAATTGGCCGCACAGCAAGGAAGGTCCCCAGACGATGCGAAGAGCTGCTCTCCTATCTGTTCTGTCTTTATGTGAGTTTATTTCAGCTTACGAAAAACGGCAGACTCGAAACTAGGTATAACTTTATTTTCGCTCACTTTTATGATCCTTAAATTATTTGACACTCCGTGTCAGAATTCACTGAAGTCGAGAAGTGTGGTAGTAGAAAAACATCCTTAAAATTCGTCATTTCAATAGTCACCAGAGAACGCACAAAAAAAGTAACCGACGAATAGTTTTTTCAAAATCAGAAGAGAGGCATTATAATTGCGGAGGAAATGAGACTTTCATTCACTGTGGGGTCCAGACAAACGTTATTTCAGGATCTAAATGAAGTGAAAATCCTCAGGGCAGCAAATGTGGTTTCCGTTGTCGGGGTTATATTTTGGAAGCAACTACAGCTAAGGTTTTTTTTTTCCTCCCCCAAGTTGTTATTCGGTAGACATCGCTGGTTTTTCCCATCACTTAATTCAGTCTCTTTTAGGCTCACACCTCGGGCTCACCACAGCCATATACAAAACTGTCCAGGAACGACAGTTATTGTATGTCTTTCAGGTAAAGTAAGATTCTCCATTGCTGTTTAAGCTTATCTTTATATATATGCTGACCTTGTCTTAAAAGTGTTGTTCACGAACAAAATAAATAATTTTTTTTACGAAATAGTGTTTAACTCGTAGATATGACACGTGCAAGGACATTCGATTGGGTGAATATCAGCTCGGCTCCTTATTGGTTGATGATCGACCAATAAGGAACGCTGTAAAGTACGGGAGCGCAGTGTCCGGTGGGGTATGGACTAACATAGCCACCAACAGAAGCGATGTTCTTGTAGTAGTGGGTATAGGTGACTCACTTCTATTTTTTGTCTTAAGTGCCAGTAAATGTGCGCAGACCTCGATGTGTTAAGAGTTAGTAGTCAAAGCATATTTTCTGCACGTTGGTTCTTTCTACGTTTGCGCGCATCTCAGCAAATAAATATTCTGGGAAAACGAATTTTTCCAGAAACGATATAATGTATTTCTGTGAGCCCGCATGGTTTTGTTTGTGCTGTATTTAGACTTAAACAAAGAAGGTAGTAGGGGACAGGCAGAGTAGTGAGAAAAAAAAATCATTTATAGAGCTTACCCGCGGAGTTTCTTAGAAGATAGGAGAAAAGTAAAACTATATAGCGGCATTTTCATATTCGGGCTTCCATCACTTGCAGTAAAGTCCTACTGTTATAGGTATAATTTGCACACGAAAGCGCGACGAAGGAAGCACTGCAAGCCGATTCAGCGCCATGCGCGTATGAGCGATGGATTGCTAAGTGCACGCGTTATTTTCGCCCTTGCCGCTGTACCTCGAACGCGAAAACGAAAACACCTGGGGTCCATGTACTATTTAGTTATAGGTAGTCGGTATGGGAAATGCGCTCCATAAGAATGAGTGATCGAGTGAAGCGATTTGGGCCGCTCTTAACATCGAGGTGAGTATGGAGCAGCCCCGGAATGAAAGGACGTTGGGGGAAATGGGACATCCCCGAGAAAACCCACCGACCAGCGGCATCTTCCGGCACGATTCCCGCATTACCCCGCAGGGAACCGAACCCGGTTCGAGCAGGTGGGAGGTGAGTAACGTAACCACTACACCACCGCGACACCCTTGCTCCGGAAGAAGGTGTATTGACTTCGTCACGAGGGAGGTAAGCGAACATTAGTACTCGGAAATATCGGAGAAAATTGGGGGTGGAGGAAGGGGTTGGAGAGTTAAATCTGCGCGCGAGTGGCGAGGCAGCCACAAGCCAATTTGCGCGCAAGGCCTGCTTTAAAAGCGTCCATTAGGGTGGCAGCAAGGGCTCGTTTGTTGTAGGAACCTGCCAAATCCCGCGCTACTCAGCGGCGAACTATCTCGGCCCCGATGAAAAATCTCCGCGGCGAGTAAACGACTTTTTAAAAGTTTCAATATCGCCTAAGGGGGCTGTAGAGGCAGGAGCCCGGGTCCTGTACGGGCTTCGCGCACGAGAAAATGATCCTTATAACACTGTCTCTCCAGATTACCTCATGAAATATCCTCGCACACTCATTATTCTAGAATAGCGAGTGAGTGAAGAGATTCGGGTGCCTCACAACATAGAGGTCTTGAGAGCTGATGAGGATGAAGCGAAGGGAGCATGGAGCAGCGCCGGAATGCAAGGGCGGGGGATACGGGAGATCCCCGAGAAAACCCGTCAAGCAGTCGCATCGTCTGGCACGATCCCCTCATGTCCCCGCCGGGAATCGAACTCGGTTCGCCAGGCTGGGAGTCGAGTAGTCTAACCACTATTCTCCTAGAAAAAGGTTTCTTGTGATCCCACATGTTAAACATACGAAGAATAAAAGTATTATTAATCATATTTAAGTATATTTTCTCGTAAAAATGCTGACGCGTGAAGGACGGTATTGACATTAGGGCTGGTACAGATTTGTCAATTAATGTACGTACACTGAGGGAATTTTACCATGATAATATATTTTACTATGCGTATTACAAAATATAGTTGTATTTAACTGGTTATGTATTTGGAACCATACTTCCTAATTAGACGTCAAAGCTAGAGATGATACTGATTTTTATATTTTGTAGTCAACAAGACAGTCTATGTACCAGTTTTTGTATTACAACACGCGCACTTAAGGACACAAGCTCTACCAAAGGTTGAAACTTAAGAGTGCTGAATACACCCCCCCCCCCCCCCCCACCGACTATACAAAGTTATTCACGCACCATTACAGCTTTTGTTCGTAAGTAGCAAGCGACAAGTGACAAGGTCGATGTTCCCGTGCTGACTAAACGCATATCCGGCAGGTAAGCAGGTAGGTCTTAAGGGTACATGAACCCGAGATTTTTTCTCATTTGAGGCACAGTGATATGGGTGAAAATAATATGCACGCCCATCGTCCCATCGTCCCCACGCGCAAGGCGCCGAACCTGCACGCGGTTGTTAGGCTTTCCTGTGGAAATTATATCACGTAACACTGAGACTTTATCGCACCCGATGAAAGCCCACAGATGTAACTACACCTGCACGGCCTTTGTCCTCTCCTATCTATTAAGTAAACTGCACTCTAAAAATATTTTTAAATCTTTGGAGATCCAGTTGCCAAGAAAGTCCTCTGCAAAATTACAAACACTTCCCTTGTAAAATTTTCATATCATATATTTGTAATATTACAAATTATAGTCTCGTATTACAACTTACATTATTTTAAAAGTCTACATAAAATTATTTTCTTTTATCCACAAAACAAATGCGATGAATTAGTAAGAGAATATTTTTGAAAAAAAAAAATTCCAAAATAGATATTTTATGAAAATGAATTACACTTTCCCTTCGCGTGGACTAGCACACACACTCCTTAAATTAGCAGTCTGCACCTTCAACCACTAGACCAACTTAACTTTCGCACGTGAAGCTTATTTTTATGTTAAATGCCACTACAAGTACTTACAAAATGTTAAGAAAGTTATTTGATTAAGAAGAATACATTTACCGGTATTGTATTTCATTTTAAAAGTTCCGCGCAGCCAGGAAACATCAACACTTAATAAGTAATACGGTCGCGTTTGATTGAAATTGTCGTTTTATTCTGATTATTTCAGTTCTTTAAGCGTTCCACGTTATTCAAACTCGCAATAAGTACATTTATTTATCGCACGCAGCTACACTTTTCGTCACCCATACTTTTTTTACACAAACCGCTATATACGGTTCTACGTTGTTGGTTGAGTTCCCGCGGTTTTGCTGAAGCTCGTGGACACGGGTCAGTATGGCACAAACATTTCGCGAGTTCTACTACAAACTACTCGAGTAGTTTTACAAGAGGAAAATTTGAACTGTTACAAGCATTTGTAAAATTACAAACAATGCCTCGATTAAAAAATTTCAAAAAAAATTTTTTATGATGTGCGTATGCAGGCTCTAAAAATGAGACCTTGTACCATTTTGACGATTTTCTTTCTGTTATAAAATACTTAGTAGGAAAAAAAAATAGACTGTAGAGGCTAAGATAATGGGCTTTTATCTCTTCTGGCAAACATTTTTATTCCACTGATATGTATTTGCTGAGATACACGTCGACGCGGAGACAATGGATTTGCAAAAAATATATACGAACTACAGTACCATCTCGTAACATCTTGTTGGCAGTAAGACCAATACAAATGGAGCAAGTTGCGTAGAGGAACAGGATCGGAGAATAAATTAGTCATTGCCTGTATCGAGGAACAATCCCAGCATTCACGTGGAGTGATTCCGGGAAACTATGGGATAGCTACTTCAGGATCAACGGACTGGGATTCGAAACGAGGTCCTCCAGAACGATCAAATCCAGTGGTTCACCACTGTGCAACCTGGAGCTCGGGGAAATTCCCGTCCGCTTCCATGACTCCGCTGTTACAGGCATACAGGAGAAATTAGCTTGTCTTGTTCCGAACGTCTGGCCCCGTACGTGGAAAGCCTTGGAATGTCGGAAAGGTGAATACGGAATGTCAACTGAATTGATGGAATGATGAATTGTGGAGTGCGTGGCCATGAGGAGCCATAGAAAAGGAAACGAATATTGATAAAAAGATAGAGAAGCAACTATTTTGGTTAAGCCACGTAGTACGTAAGTCTCATATTTATACTTGCAGTCATTTCAATTTATTCCCAAAATTTACCGCTGGATTATACTTAAAAATCACGGGAAAAAAAAAATTTAATATTTAATTACCTAACTTTTCCAAACGATATATCCTAATCCTGCTCATTCACGAATCTATATCTCTGATTGGTAAACTGCATTTACGATAATTAGCGATGTGTTAAGGTTCCTGGTCGAGAAAATAATCAAACTGTGAATCAAAACAGACATTTGTTTTCTTTGTCACAAAGAAGCATTTGAAAAAACAAGGAAACATATTTAAGCCAATATTTTTTATTCGTAAGGCATTGAGCAAACATTTAGTACAAACCTTGCAAGTTGCGAATTTGGATATAATTATAACGGTTTTGTTGCGACGATAAAATGTAAAAAGCTGCAGTGCAATACACAAACTTATGTATGGAAAGATAAGCTAAACTATTTTACTTTAATGATTTTGATGAGAAATTGGACTACATATAAAATTGTTTTACAGCAAAAATTAATATTTAATGAAGCCCATATTTACTAAAAAAAATTCGTTACAAAAATATACATAAGACTATTGTGAAAATCGTTATAACAATTAAGTATTTTTTATCCGTACTATTTTACGAACTAAAAAAATTTAAAGTCGAATACAGTATATTTGTAGATAATTATACAAAATGTATCTTTTCTGGATTAAATTATTCCAAAATGCCATATGTTAAATGTAATTTATTAGCTTCAGTGGGAATAAGATTTAAAAAAAACCTGAGGATTTCAAAAACTTATGGGAAAACGTAGTGGAATACGATAATTTTTTCTCCGCCGAAAATCTTTTTGCAAACCGTTTCTATTGTTATGTTTTATATTTCAGGAGTTCTATTTTAAAAGGGCCTATTCCTGGATACGCCCTTTTTAGGGCGATGCAATTTTTGAATTCTCCATGCTATGTTGCTGTGTTGTTTAAGAGTGCAGATATATATATATATATATATATATATATATATATATATATATATATATATATATATATATATATATATATATATATATATACACACATATATATCTTCTTTCTCTTTGCATTTGGTTTCAGAATGACACCATCTTGTTTGCTGTGTATTAATGATTAAAATCATTGTAGATTATGCAGTTAATGGTGTTCTGTGTTTTTGGGATGTAATGAGTGCAAAATGAGTAGCAATTCAGATGAAAGTGACATTGTGAGTAATGAAGGACATCATATTCAAAAATGATGTAAAAAGCAATCTCTAAAAGATCGAAAAGATAACAAAAAACGAAGATATTCTGGGGAAAGTTGGATTTCTTCTACTGGGAACAAAAACCAGGTAAAACTTTTGTATTAGTTTTGAAATGTTGTGAAAATGAATGTTTCAACATAACATCAGTTGATGACCAAGAACACCTTCACAGCCAATTCTTTTTGTGATGGTTCTAAGGAGCAGTAAGATGTTCTTTTATCTGGATTAATGCAATGCAAATGCCCTTCGACTCATCAAGTTGAGGTTAAGCGTATGAGAGACAATGTATGGACCTACAGTGTGCAATTGAATGGTTCCTAAGTTATTGTTTGCCAAACGTTTCTTCGTGGCATCTACCATATTTCAGAAAAAATGTTACTCGTTATCCAGCGCTAAGTTCTAAATTGTGAATAATTTGGAGAGAAAGGTGGAACTCACAACCACCGACCCCATTAATTGGTAGTAATATTTGGGATCTTGCAAAAGAGTATTTAAGACTTATACCAAGCAGGGAGTCCCATTATTCAAGAAACAGATCAAATAAAAATTATTTTCTAAATCCCAATCTGTACCCCAAAAAATTTATATGACATGTTCAAAATATCCTGTAGAGACAAAAATATTGATGTCAAAATTACCAAAATACAAGACATACCACAAATTTTTAAAGCTGAATTAAACTAGTGCAGGGTGGAACTTGCAGCTAACGCAAATTATACCTGTAAAGTACATGAACTTCATTTAGGAAGGTATAATGCTTACAAGAATGCAAAGGATGACCTGATAAAGCATTTTAAATAAGCGAACAGTGAAATATTGGTGCTGCAATTTGACTATGCCCAAAATTTGCCTTTACCTAAGACAAATGAAACATCTCAATTTTATAAGAGACTTATGTGCGTGTACTTATTTTAGATACACTGTCACAATGATGAAAGTAGCCAAATGTACTATTTCTTAGAAATTGATTCAAAGAAAAATCCAAACACAGTGTGTTATTTTTTATTTGATATGATAAATAAAACTTCAAGCATTATTCTTATAAAGAAATTAATCTCTTCCCAGATTCAGCAGGAGGTGAAAATAAAAACCTCCTGGTAACATAACTTTGTTGCTGGTTAGCAATGAAGTTCAATGCTAGAGTTACACATATGTTTCCTTCGCGAGGGTACTCTTTAAGCACGTGTGACCGAAATTTTGATCTTTGTGGCACGAAGATAAAAAAAGAATAAAAATGCGTACGTTGGCAAAATATGTAGAACTTCATGAGGCTGCAAGACAAAACCCATTTCCGTTTGTTGTGAAACACAGTGAAACAATAATACGGAAGTGTTCAGAGGGTTTAAAAAAATGTAATGTCCAGGAAGCCAGCAGGAAATAAGTACCCATTCAAAATATAATCAAACACAAGGTTACCTTTTCCACCCTCAGGTGGACTGGCTGCTACAATAACTTTGAATGGATTTTTTTTTTAACTTGTGTGTATTCCAAAAAAAAAAATGATATTGATATGGATTTACACCAGCTTGTTCCCAAAGCGGATAGTGGCCGAATAAACACAGCCAAGGTGAAAGATGTTAGAAGTCTTTTTGGGTTTTTAGAAGCTGATGTTGTGGATCGCTATGAAGAAGTGTTTCAAGCTTCAAAGGAGTGTGTTGAAGAGGGGACTGTGCGAGAAAGTGATGTGATGTATAGTGATGTGATGTATAGTGATGATGATGATGAATGGCTTGTTTATAATGTTTACAGTTATTAAGACTACCCATAAGTGGGCGTGGTGATACTGATCATGTCAGATGATTCTGTGTAACGTATGAATTTTTATACTAGAACTGTTTCCACCTCATTTTCGTCGTGTGATTTATTATAACTAGTAATATCACTTTTTGTTTTATTTCCTGATGTTAACATTTAACTTTTATAAATATACTACTTATTGCTTTCTAAATACATTCGAGAAGAATGAAATAGAATCACTAAAATTTACTCTACGTTAAGAACATAGCAGTCTACGCAAAAAGGGAATATTAATAAACATGACCAAATTCCATTTCCCGAAAAAGGGCGTATGCAGGTGTTTTTGATTGTGCTCTTCTTTTGATATTCTCTTACAACAAAGTAGATATGACATATCATAAAATATGAAATTTAACTAAAAATTTGTTTACTGTGGGGACCAAAGTTGACAATTTGTCTGTATAAAGGCTACAAGCATGCAAAATCTTTAAACCTCATTTTCTCGAAACCAATTTTTCCTGTATATGCCCTTTTTACATAGAATTCCTCATTTGTCACTGGACATAAATTTTATTATTTGGCTTCAAACGTAATTATATCATTTACTGCCAGATATTTTATTATGTTGCCAAAAGCATAGCAAATTATTTTCAAACACAAAAATTACGTAATAAAGAATATGAGGGAAGTTTAGGTGTTGTCAAAATATATTTAAATAACACGTAGTATCTCGCAGAAAGAATTGTGACAAGCAATACAGGATAAAAACAAGAACGACTCCTCATACAAATGGGAAACGAAGATAATCCTAAAGCTGTGCGCAAATAACAATGGTCATTTGAATGAAGACAATGCAGACTAATACAAGTTTCTTCAACAACAAAAAATATGACTTTTTGTCAATCAGCTTAGTAGATCACATGTCCCAAATCATTTCAGCCAATCTTTATATGCTGGCAATATCTATGACAAAAAAAAAAATCAAATATGTTAGTACATAAACATTTTGTTCGTCATTTATGAAGATCGGGACACGAAAAATTGGAGGTTTGATTTCATCTCTAGGGAACGAGTCAATTGATTAATGCCAAATTTTACACGCAACGATAGGCTAGGATAACTCATGTTTTAGGTAAGACAGGCTTTTATTTGCGTAAAAATTAATCATTTAGATTACTTTCTTCTATCTATTAGACTTTTCAATATAATTCAAAGAAATACTGTATGCTCACACTATCTATAGATGCCTCAACTATGCGTACAGATATTCTCTTTTGCCGGCCTTTTTGTAAAACAGTTACAGATGAGGAAATGGAACAATTATGTCATATTTCCGAAAACATTCAAATAATTTGCAATAAATTTCGCACACCAGTAGTTCTACATATGGGCCGCGTATACTTACGTTATTAAAGATGACCAGTCGCTGATTTTTAAAATGGTGGCCATATAATTAATTAATTTAGATGAGTTAGTTATTTCTATTAATCACTTCAACCCATTTCAACCAACTGGGCATGTTGACAATATCTATTAGAATCATCGTATTCGGCCGATATCGTGTGCGATATCGGCCGAATGAGGAAATAAAGCTTTTACGTCATATCTGGGGAACCAACGCTTTCTTATGGTGAAAGATTATCTGGGCTAGATTATCTGGGTAAGGTACGTGTGTACTTTAAATTGTCTCACTACTGTTGCATATGATTCTGGTCTCACCTGAAGAAGGACACAGATTCCAGGCCCCGAAACGTCGTGAAGACTTATTATTTTTTTGTGTTATCATTGTCCGTCGCTCTGTCCCCTCTCTGTTGATTTATCTATTCTTTTCTCTGGTTATTCTTGTGGTTCGTAGTGATGGTTTACTTGGTTTTATAATCTGACAAGGAATACTTTTCCTGACTTGTGTTTCATTGTGGTCTTTGTACTATTTTTGTGTGTATTTTAAGTTTTATTGTTCAACTGTGGCCACTTATATTTTATGTACTCTTTATTCACTAGCGTGGTGTTTTCGTTTCCGTCATCGTGCTATCTTTCCTATTGGTTTACTTTTGCTGTCTGTTCTGTTTTGCAATAATAATTTGTTCGTCCATCTTTTTATCCTTTTTAATTATATACATATTAATTTTTCTTTGACAAGGAGACAGCTTTTCCTAATTATCTGTCTGTGGTGTTGTAAAAGTCTTGTTAGTATTTCGTCTTGCTGATTTGTGTGTGTGTGTGTGTGAGAGAGAGAGAGAGAGAGAGAGAGAGCGAGAGAGAGAGTTCTATTTAACCTCATGGTCGGCAATGGACACAGTCAGTAAAACCTGCCATAATAACATTAATGCACAATTGCCATTAAATATCAAGGATGAAATCGAATAATGATGTGCAAATCATGGTGAAAACAAAAATTTCTTCGGTTATATTTTCAGTTAATTCACTGATAAATGGCCTTGCTACAACATTCCTTAAATGCTATTACTTATATTGACATAATATGTAACTTATTCTAGATTGTAATTAATCTCCCTCCTTGTCACTCACACGAGCTTATATATATATATATATATATATATATATATATATATATATATATATATCGATTACTTTTTCAATTATAAGTGAGGCCTAACAATTCTATAAATTAAATTAAGTAAATTCCACACAATCAGTTGTCAGTTCAGGTATTTTACGTCAAATAAATAAATGTATAATTTTTCTTTTATTGGTATAACAGGGTAGTAGTAGTAGAGTATTGCGAAGAGCTTGCCTAATGTCACGTGGTTGTAGGTTCGAATCCCAAATAAGTCATGGATATAAATATATTTATTTTGAAGATATAGTTATGGAATACGTTATCACGTAGGTTAACCTTCCGGTCAATCTATCGGCATAGTAACGGAGATATTAATATGCCCAAATATAAAGAATACCCTTCTATCTGCAAATCACTGTCTACAACTTCAGTTTAAGCGTTAACAAGCGCGTTACATGCGTAAAATGTAAATTATTACTATATGCTAAATTTGAGTTGTACATTAAATTACGACAAAAGTAAGTTATTTAAGTCAGCGTGGATATCTGTATCAGAATCAAATTTATACCTAGAAATGTTATGCTGCCAGACGTGTTATTGCATACAGAGGACACAATAGAATCTACCCGAAACGAGCTCAGTCTAGCCTCCTGTTTTCGATATAATAGTTTTTGCAATAGAAATCGCTGCCTTAATATTTTATCCAGGATGGTTTAATGACAAATCATTACCATACTTGAGCATGCTCAAAATAATATAGCCATTATTTAATTACTGGTAAAGTTAGATCTGAAATAGATCACGAGTATATGTGTCTTTCGTAAACAGTCGTAAACGAAAAATATCCTGTTTTTGTAAATTTTTAGGAATCTGTTTTAACCGTTATATATTGTGCTATTTCCAATGCAAGTAATTTATATGAAACTAATTTAATAAAGTAATAATAATAGAATATTTTAATGTAATGTGTTAACATTCAACATGTGCCGACGACATTAAATTATTCATCAGTGAAATGTGGTATTAAATATATGCAAAACGCTAAACATATAGGCTATTTAATACTGTCGACGTAAGAGAAGAATGAATCTGAATCTCTGTATATATATATATATATATATATATATATATATATATATATATATATATATATATATATATAAAACTGGTCTACAAATTTTTATTTTCTAGTTGTATTGCCAGACATTCATAACACGATGGATTTTATGTATAGGCTAGCAAAATAAAATTTCTCGCAGATTCTAATTAAAAACCATCAGTAAGTTATAAACTAAATATTTTAACCTTAAAACTATTTATTGTTTATAAAGTAATTATTTGAACATATTTTTTCGTTTTTCTCATTGAGTGAAATTTGATTAATAAAAAAAAGAGGGGGTAACAAAAGTCATACCGCTTTTTCGGTAATATCGAATTTAGAGTGTTCGGGAATTCGTGGAATTATTATGTCAATTGTAAATATGTTGTTCTTCAATAAGTATGTTCTAATGGTAATCATCTGATTTGTGTACTCGTAGTGTCATAATGTTGTTAATCTCGTTAAAAATAAATGTTTAATTTATCTTTAATATTCATTGATATAAATTATAAAGAGAAAACCTTAGCTATTGTTTGTAGTTTAATTTTTTGTATTTCAACGTAATACATTAAAGTATGTAAATTATGTATATTTATAATGTATTGCATTAAGAAAAATATTCGGTTGTGTCAAATAGCCTACTGTAAATTTGCAGTGTGTGGTAATGTTGGACAAGCGTTACTGGTTAAGATGAGAACGCACCTTAGCTTCTTCGCCAGCCGAGGTAGTGGGCCTTAGGCTGCGTGATCCACCGTGGCAATCCGCCGGCACTTGAGCGACTTCGCTGATCCGCCGCCGCGCGGCAGCACCGGCCAGATTGGTTGCCGACCGCGTCTGTGATACACGTCACCCCGCCATACACTGCGGTTGGGTGGGCCTGAGCGCGAGGCAGTGGTTGGGGCAGGCTCTGTCAGGGAGCGAACATGACGCGTTGATGCATCATCATGTGACGCTGCTGAGATTGGCAATACCTTGTCCTTTCCTGCTCGCAGTTCGTTGCGGTAATAAACAGAAAAACAAAATTTTACGTTCTTGCTATATTATTTCCAGCTTGTAAACATTGCAAAACATATTACCATCTTATCAATTATTATTAAAGGAGCATAGGGCATGAATTATTGCTATAACGAGTAACCTTATTTTAATTTTTTTTGTAAACCAATATAGAAGTTCCAAGAATGCAAAATAACATAAAATATGTTTTACAAAATTGAGAGTAAATATTTTACTATATTTAAGTATTGCTGGCGAGCTAATCCTTCCGTTGCAAACGTCTGGGCCTATATGTTATCACACTAATTTAGTAAAATATTGCTCATAAAATCTGCGAAACCCATTGTATATTGTTAAACGTTTACAATTTTTCGTTTTGGCGTATTTGGAGTTAATTTGTGTCCAACACCCTTCTAAATCCAATTTTTTTTTAAATCACGAATCTGCTTCCATTTTGTAAATTACAAAACTACCTGGAGACAGTTTTCTTAGAATGATTATATTTTAAATTTATTTATGATCGTAAGGAAATATTTACATATTTTTAAACTCTGTGAATGTCTATTAATTTTTGAAAAAAAAAAAAAAAAAAAAAAAAAAAAAAAAAAACAAGTTCTGCTAACTTCATTCGTATAATAGCAAAACCATGATTTTCAGATACACATTTTCAATTACTTTGTAACTTTTTTTTACTTTTACGTGTTCCATAACGATGAACAGTTTTTTTTGTGACAAAACGACAAATAATTAGATTATTTTATTTTAGTTGAGGATGTATTACAACACATTATGTTTACAAGTTTTAACATTTTGGCACAAATGTAATATTATTTTCTTGTTGCTATGAAGTAGTCCACCGTTAGTAAAGTATACCGTGAAACGAATTCATGGTTCTGTATTAGGTTTATGCACGTTGTAATCGTTGCCAATCGCATTTACTCTCTTCTGCTGTAAACCAGTTGCAGCAAATAATAATAACATTTGCTCTCAAAATCTTCTCGAATCTAATACACATGGAAAGATCATTTAAATTTATTTAATAGTTTCCGTATTATCATGTTGGGTTCCTAATAGCCAGCGATGTTATTACCTGCCAAATATTTACAGATAGTAGATCACGTAGTTTCTGTCATTTTTCATATAACTACTGTAATTTTGTTTCTCAATTTGTAAGAGCGTGTCCCTCGCTTAGTCTTCACATTAGGTCGTAGGTCATATTAAGTTTTCTGCTGCCTTTTCCATAACAAATCATTTCACAAAGACAACCTTGTACGGTTTCCACATAGGGGATGCACGTAATTTGTATATGTATGTTAGTTTCGTGCACGTGAAAACGCCTCTCTAACGTAGTAACGACGGAGCGCCTGTGAGGTTCCGTACCGTAACACAAGCACGACTTAAATTACTAACACCGAGATGGACGAACCAGCGGTTCGGTTTCAGCTACAATCATGCAAGTCCCGATGTCTTCAGCCAAGCCTCTATCAAGAGCTCACCACTGTGCCTTTTTTTCTTCTTCAAAAAGTTGGCAGTCCTAGGTTTCATTACAATTCAATTCTCACAGACACGAGTGTCTGCGTCAGTAATAATGATGTAACGCAACTCCAGCTTCATCTCTTTTTCGTCTAATCTCAAAAAGGGAATACGGGCATACTATACTAAATTACCGTTTTTATTAAGCCCATATCCACTGGTGCGTGTGTGTGATAGCAGCAACCAATATCTCATGTTGTGGCCCCCACGATCACCAGACCTCACATCATGCGACTTATTTTTGTGTGAATACATATAAAATATTCGTACCACCGCTGCTGTGTGATATAGGCGAGCTAACCAGTGCATCACCGCAGCAGTGAACACAATCAAATTGCCCTTAATTAGAAAGGCATTGCAAGAACTTGAATATTGTAATAACGTGTGTCGTGTGTCATGTGGAACATTTGCAGGAGTAAGGTAAACTTTTTTGAGTTCCTGTTTTCTCCTTTGTCTGTTTCGTGTATGTGTGTTAAGTTAATGTGTTAGGAGAAACACACACACACACACACACACACACACACACACACACACACACACACACACACACACACATATATATATATATATATATATATATATATATATATATATATATATATATATATATATATATATATATATATATATAGAGAGAGAGAGAGAGAGAGAGAGAGACACTCCATTAATATCTGTCAAGTTTGGCGCATTTATTATTACTACTTTGCAAACTAAAACGTATAAGCTTAAAGCGAGTATTTTTTAAAATATTTAAAGTGACTAATTTATGACTTTTCGCTAAACCTAGCTAATAATTTGACATATTTCGACTAAAGTAGGTACACAAGGAATATAATGACAAGATTCCACAGGATTATGTATTTATTATCTAAAATTCAAATTACTAATCTGAATTAATCAACTATACATTTTTTGAGTGCCATGTAATTGGAACAATAAGTATATGTTTACCTTATTTTGCAAACTAACGTTACTAATTCGCGCCGTGAGAAATAAGATTCTTTGGAAATATTAAGCTCGAGTAGTATGTCTCAGGTACTTGTATCCTGATTTACCTACTATCTGCACTAAATTAACTATAACAACTTAAATTTGTCTTTATAGGTGAATACAGCACAACCAAAAATATTAAGATCATATGTCAAGAGCTACTCTTCCACTCTATCGTTAAATACACCGGAAAATTCCTTTTTCTGGACTTTTTTTTAATAACATCATATGAGCTCTTGTTGGGAACTATATAAACGTTGCTTTGGCATAAAAGGAGGTAAGGTATTTACTTTTATTATCGTCTACTTCCTGCAGCTTGTATTCTAAGAATTCTGGGATATCCATACCTGTCGATTTTCGTATCCAAGATTAGATTTTCCCGAAATATAGACTGGATATGGCCATCTTCCTTTAAATCCCCGACATTAATATTTTTATTAGAGGATTATTTTAATTTTTATACTCCTGCCATGCCCGATGAATTATCATTACGGTGACGAGCACTCGTAGGATAAGTAATTACGACGTTGGTCGCTAGGAAATCTGGCATTTCGAAATGGGCAAATAAGGGACCGTTGATCACGTGGAGTAACTTCAAAGGAAACTTAGTACAATACGAGCGTGAGCCCTCTAGAAGTCAAACTGGTGTGGAGTATGCTCCATCACCAAAGTGAGTTATATTTTATTTTGTGATGGTAGGTCTGTTTGCTTTTCCAGCGGAGTATTTTTGTTCTCACCGGCGCTCGACTCCGTTCGTCGCGTCTGCCGGCAGCGCATGACTGTTTAGTGGGTTGCGGCGCTTAGTTTGAAAGGGGTCACCTGTCTGAAAACTGTGTGATTGGCACTTGAATTTTTGCTAATTAAAAATGTGGTTGATATAGAACTTGCTGACGTCGGATGTGGGGTCTCTGGAGAAGGGGGTGTGCGTGGATGGGGCCGCCGGGTAATATAAATAGGGGTGTAGCTTAGGTATCGGGGAGACAGTCGCCGGGAGCCTGGGAGGCCCTGTTGGGAGGAGACTGTCGCCATCTTCAGGACTTGGATTAGCAGATGGGTAGATGCCGCAGGAACGTCGATCTTTTCCTTCCAGAGGCCAAATGACTCAGCGATTGATTATATAATATGATTGTTTATTATACGATATGTGTTAATAATGGTGGTTTTTCTGGGAAATACTGGATGATTTTTAAAAGAGATTTTATTGGAATCTTAAATTTATTTTGCTAATGAATTGTTTTGGAAAACGAATGTTTGTATATTTTAAACCCAATGTGTTTATATATATATATTTTTTTTTTGTAAATTAAAAGAAAGTGCCAGAAGGAAAATAATATTGGACAGAAATTAAACTAAAGTAAAACTAAATCGTGTTTTGAACAATTGTGTGTACATCCACCTATTCTGGTCAGCAAGAGGAAGTAACTATCAATGTTATTCTGTTTTGAAATCTTCTTGTGGCGTGTGCTTCTCTTTCCCATCCTCTTCCTGGATAGTGGTAAGTAGGCCGAGGTTGGGAGAAATCTTCTTGTGGTGTGTGCTTCCCTTTCCCATCCTCTTCCTGGATAGTGGTAAGTAGGCCGAGGTTGGGAGAAATCTTCTTGTGGTGTGTGCTTCCCTTTCCCATCCTCTTCCTGGATAGTGGTAAGTAGGCCGAGGTTGGGAGAAATCTTCTTGTGGTGTGTGCTTTCCTTTCCCATCCTCTTCCTGGATAGTGGTAAGTAGGCCGAGGTTGGGAGAAATCTTCTTGTGGTGTGTGCTTCCCTTTCCCATCCTCTTCCTGGATAGTGGTAAGTAGGCCGAGGTTGGGAGAAATCTTCTTGTGGTGTGTGCTTTCCTTTCCCATCCTCTTCCTGGATAGTGGTAAGTAGGCCGAGGTTGGGAGAAATCTTCTTGTGGTGTGTGCTTCCCTTTCCCATCCTCTTCCTGGATAGTGGTAAGTAGGCCGAGGTTGGGAGAAATCTTCTTGTGGTGTGTGCTTCCCTTTCCCATCCTCTTCCTGGATAGTGGTAAGTAGGCCGAGGTTGGGAGAAATCTTCTTGTGGTGTGTGCTTCCCTTTCCCATCCTCTTCCTGGATAGTGGTAAGTAGGCCGAGGTTGGGAGAAATCTTCTTGTGGTGTGTGCATCCCTTTCCCACCCTCTTCCTGGATAGTGGTAAGTAAGCCGAGGTTGGGAGAAATCTTCATGTGGTGTGTGCTTCCCTTTCACATCCTCTTCCTGGATAGTGGTAAGTAGACCGAGGTTGGGAGAAATCTTCTTGTGGTGTGTGCTTCCCTTTCCCATCCTCTTCCTGGATAGTGGTAAGTAGGCCGAGGTTGGGAGAAATCTTCTTGTGGTGTGTGCTTCCCTTTCCCATCCTCTTCCTGGATAGTGGTAAGTAGGCCGAGGTTGGGAGAAATATTCTTGTGGTGTGTGCTTCCCTTTTCCATCCACTTCCTGGATAGTGGTAAGTAGGCCGAGGTTGGGAGAAATCTTCTTGTGGTGTGTGCTTCCCTTTCCCATCCTCTTCCTGGATAGTGGTAAGTAGGCCGAGGTTTGTGAGAAATCTTCTTGTGGTGTGTGCTTCCCTTTCCCATCCTCTTCCCGGATAGTGGTAATTAGGCCGAGGTTGGGAGAAATCTTCTTGTGGTGTGTGCTTCCCTTCCCCATCCTCTTCCTGGATAGTGGTAAGTAGGCCGAGGTTGGGAGAAAAGCAGTTGCGGTAGAAGGAGTCGTCACACAGGAAACGTATTCAAAAATATATGTTTTTAATAACATTTCCCGGAAATGTACATAAAACTATTTTGACGTGTTAGGAATCTTGCAAACCCCGTGAGGGCCGCGATACATAAATGTTTCCACATATGATTGCTACTTGGGTAGGCTAAATGTCATACCCGAATGACATTTCATTTTACAGAATATATTTATTTTATCTTTTTTTACAGGCATGGAAATTCCAACCTGAATTAATCAATTTTTAATATTCCCGCGCAGCTATGAGCTCATGATAAATTCGGTTTCCATATGAAGGCTGAAATCTGAGTTTCTTTGGAATATTAAAATTACTGACACACACAGGTCCGTAAAGCAGTCAACTGTTTTATTCACAGGGTTCTCGTAAAGTATTTTTTTTTTTTCGTATAACTTATAGATCTTTTTCTTTCGTTGTTCTTAGAACAGTTCAATGAAAATCTTTACATATATGACCCCAAAAATTCTCAATAGCAATGAGTTTTCAAATGAACTGTAATTAAATTAAGACTAGCATATGATACGTAAAAATTACTGCATGTTTTATATCGTCGGGTTATACTCAAACATAAAAATAAATTGAAGCAAATGGTTGATGAGTTGCAAGACATGTATACCGTTTCAAAAAATATTTTTTGTGCTTTACTGCATTAATTAGTGTATACTCTTAGTTTACATTTCTAAATTAATTTTACTTCATATTCTTTTAAGTGATTATATTAATGGAATTCACGTTTATTATATCCATTTTAATAGTTTCGAATAGTTGTGCAGACGCGTGAGCATTTTTAATGGGAATGGTGAGCCCGTTAAAACATTTTAAATGGTATTGAAAAAAAAAATGAATATATGATTTGGGATTATGTACACACTTACACACTGGCATATATGATTGCATGTGTGTGAACAAATGTTAACGCCAGTGATGTGTAAATATAATAGCCCGTAGAAATGTATATTGGACTTAAATCACCAATTATATATGTTGTCCAATAATAGAACGCTTATAACTTAAAACATTTTTAACTCAGGCGTATCATTTATTTTAAAGTTAGTAATAATAGCAAACACAAAATTCAGTTAATATTAAAACATAATTGTGTATTTAATGGCGGATTATACAGTTTTGTTTCTCTACAGGAATATTATAATCAGAACCCGAAAATTAAGTTACTGCATGTAGTTTCATTGGTAGGGAACTGGCGAGGCTATACTGATTCTTTGTTAGAAATTATGGGTAGTACCTCTTTAATTTTCTTTTCATCCTTAGCTTACCTATTTGAGTGTTAATCGGGTGTCACGCCTCGTTAGTTGTTTCAAGGAGAGTAGACAATGTATAATTAATTATTTCAATATGTATTTAACTAGTCTTCGTAAAGAGTGCTGGCGTCGTTCTCTTTTCAATTTGTCGGACTTGTCAATTTTAAAATATAGTGTTTGTTATCCATTCTAATTAATGTGTTAGAAGAGTTTTAATTTTAGTTGACGTTCTAAAAGAGGTAAAATATTATTTTAATTAAGACTTCATTCACCCCAGAATAAGTTTTCTTTTCACGGAGGGTGGACAACATTACAAACACCCATATATATAATCATCAAACCTAGGCTGACAATTTTGTTCTACAAAAAATAAGGACTTTGGAATATTTATGAAATGAATAATATAAAGAAGAATAAATAATCTCATCTTTTTCAAACTGAAATATATAAGCATTGCCACTGTCTGTATTTTTTTTTAAATTTAAATAAAATTTGAGTAATTAGCAAAGGAAAGTCGTATTTTCTGAGGTATTTGCTGAAATTTCGCAGTCAATGCTGTCATCGTAATAAAGTTTTGAAATTTCCAGTATGAACCCATTTTCAAACTTTTTTACATTAGAAGTAAGGAAAATTTTAATCATTTTCATTTAGGGTTGAAACAAATGTCAAAGATTTTTTTTTTTTCATTAAAAGACTTCCACTAAATAATATATCAGTAGATATTTCAGCCTTCCTTAAATATATGTAAACAATAAACTACTCAGTTATAATTTGTCAGAGCTTTTCAAAACAATTCCACGATTGACCAAGCAAATTTTTTTCATTTATATTGGACATTTTCTATGCTTTTCAACACACAGATTTTGCTATCGAGATTTATTACCATAAACTTAAATTCAACAATTTCATTTCTTGATTGTACGTGATCCATATCCGTGTCCACGAGGTGTATAACATTCAGTTAGTCGCGACGTCCTGATGCAGTTGCAATTGGCGCGGTTTACTTCGCTGTCTGCAGTCAAAATGTTATCACGTGTCGAGGACGACCTATTCGTCAGTGGTGTAGCGAACTCACATAACGTGCGTATTTGGGGTTCAGGACCGCCTGGTAAGGTGTCAAGAGTATATGAGAGGCACCCCATAGGTTAATGCCTGGTGCTCGCTTTTACATGACAAAATTATCGGACCATTCTTTTTCACTAAGGGCGTCATCATATGTCCAGTGTATCTGGATATGTTGTAATTGTTTGCTGTTCCTGTGTTACTTGAATATCACCCAGATGCCATCTTTCAACAAGACGTGCACCGCCTCATTGGGGTTCGGAGCTTCATGCCTATCTTGTTACGACTTTTCCTGGACTATGGATCAGTCGTTGATGGCCCGACAGCTTGGCCTCCACGCTATCCTGACATGACCTCATTGGATATTTTCTATGGGGGTTGTGTCAAGGGCAATGCCTACAAAACTCCTGTACCAGATCTCGCAACTCTGCAACAACGGATATACATAGTCACCGCATCGATCCATCCTGTGATGTTGGCTAACGTATAGAGATAAATTGAACATCGACTATATTTGCTACGTGCTACAAAGAATTCTCACCTGGAGACTTACTGATGTCTTTTACTGTTGCCCTTTACACTTGGTTAGTTTGCCAACATTTTGGTACCGGTTTCACGTCTCTATCTTACTTACAGCGGATATAAATAAAATTTGTGATCAGGGAAAGACTTTTCGGGCAGCCGATATATGTACATACAAACTAAATATAGCTTGTTTTAGAAATTTTAACAGGCAGCCCACAAATAAATCTAGTTTTGCTGGTTTCCACGTTGAAAATTGTTTTCACAGAAAGGAAATTTCAACAAAAAGTTTCGCTTCTTTTCCTCCGTAATATAGCTACGAATTCTTGTTCAGACTCCAGCGGGTTCCTTTCGTTAGGTTTCATATTAGCCATCGATACGTAACATCATAAATTTATGTTTCTAGTAAAAAACAAATGGTCGTAACTTCCATACTTTGTGGCTGTTCCCAAGAACGGTTTCGAGTCTTGGAGAAACACTATTTTTATACAGAATTATAAATTCTCGTTTATCGCACAGAACAAGACATTTTTATGGCTGTCGAAGACGAATAATTGTAAAACAATGAACTTTTTTTTTTGTTTCATGAGATCACATTTAGTAAATCTATTGTATTTATTGATTTACAAGTGTGTGACTTGGACAATGAGAGGCGTGCGTTGTCACAGTGATTCGTTAATGTCAATCACATTTTCTCGGAAATCCGTCTGTTTACAGGGCTGTTAATTATTCTCCCTATATGATTGACTTGAAAATTATAGCATTTTTTTACTTCATTAGTTTTCAAAGAAAGTTGTAACTGCCATTTAAAAAAATTAATTGTTCCGAAATAGGATTCTGGAGTTAATAATTTTAATTATTTTCAGCAATTCCTCGTGGAAATAGTTTCCTTACTATTTCACAAGCATTAGTTAAGTAAAACATAAATTTCTCAGCCCCATAAGCTAGCGTATTTCTGTGCGACCAAACATGAAATACGTAATTACATAATTTATATATTTTTTAGTTTTAAGCAAACGTAAAGGTGTTTCAGAATAGGATGCTTTTGAAAGAGGACATTACAACATTGTGGTCAAAATAAAATATACTCGGAAATCTCCCGAATCTGTTTTTATACCCTGAATATGTGGGAGTATACAAGCGACAGCGTAGTTGAAATTTTCACTATTGCCAAACATTACGCAATACACTTTTAACGTTCTCTAGTAATACTTTACTAGACCTCGCTGGAGTTCCCATTTCAGAGTGAGGCGATTGCACGTGATGGTAATCTGTCTGTGCGAACTTTTTTACGTGTTCCCTCACACACGTGTTTCCGGAGAGAGTTGTAGCCCGGCGGTATCTACAAGATTTAGATGCCGCAGGAACCTGTGCATCTTCTTCGATCACCGCTTACCGTGATCTCTTCGAAGCACCGGGTCGAAAATTTCGTGTGTACAGACCATCTACGAAGCGAGGAAGAGACGAGTCCCACATCAAACAAGAACCGCTTTTCTTTATATTGTGCTTCTTGAACTGCGTCTCGTTTGTGCGCTATTCCGAAGCAGCACAAAGGACGTCTGAGATGAAAAGGGGGGAAAAAAAAAATCCGAATGTTATTATTTCATCGGTCGTTTCGCGTGCAAGGATAACGAGCGATTTCTGCCCGCTCCGCGGCAAGAATAACAACAAGGGTACGAGAGGCAGGCTCGACATTGATTTTTTTTTTACCTCCCCCTCGACGTGCAAGGGCGACGTCGCGAATTTCCTTGGAGGATCGCGAACACCCACACCAGATCCTTTTTTTTTTTTTTTTTTTTCTGTCGGACCCTCGAGCGTGCTGGCGACGGACGTCCTTCTTCCTTCGTCCTTCTGTCCTTCTGGCGAAGGAGGAAATGGAGTGGAAAGCTTCGCAGGACCCTGGATCGCGTCTCCTCGGACAGGACCGACCGTTTGCCGATACCGCGCGCCGAGGAGGGCGAGGAATTTGAATCCCTTTGTGCGGGGAAAGGGTCAAAGGAACGAGACCTCCAGTGCGGAGCTTCGAGAAATTTCCGTGCGCCCACTCCTAGCGATGCGGGGACCGGGGGGGGGGGGGGGTGGGAAGATCACCAAGGGAGGAAGTATCCTGGTGACGCAAAGCCACACGTGTAAGCAATACTTATGAATGCAGAGGTACACACCATTCACGGTCACTTACGACTTTTCTGAAGCCCTGCGTAAGTCGTACTTCCTCGATATTCCCCCCACCTCGTGCAAACAAAGCTTAACCGTGTCTGTAAAATTACACCAAAGTGACAACGCGCAGCATTCATGCGCACTCGGTGTAATAATATTTTGCATATGAACTATTTCTTACTAGGCGATACCAACATGCCTATTTCCTCACTGTTTTGATTGATATTAATTATAAACGAACTCTTATAATTTATAGATAAAATATAAATAAAATTTTAATTTAACAAAAAAAAAAGCGTACTTATATGTTAACGAAAGGAAAAAAAACGCTTGCGATGCGTGGCAAATTTAGGAAACAATCAAACACGTCATACATAGGGTGAATTTTCAAATGTTTGAATCAAAAAGTATGGAGAAACCTGCACCTGTTTTGAAAGGCACACTGATCGGCATGAGTCCAGTAAAGTTGGTAACGACGGAGGAGAATGTACGAATTAACTCTGAATTAAAAGTGCCATGTTAAACATTTGTGAATACTGAAATAATTCATTTTATTTTCAGATGTTTTAATATGTCTAAATGTAAAAATGAGCCAATTTGTAAAAAATTAAATTTTTATAATAATGTCACAATTTCAGTTGATCGACGGGTGAATAAAGTGATTAGGCCTTTAGCAATGTTAAGTTTGCATATGGCAGAAGAATACACAGTGCCAATGGAATGTTTTATGCAGGGCTTTTAAAAGTTCTCAGTTTACCGTGAACGGCCTTTACCAGCGCATAGTGACGTCTTACCTTGTTATTCTCAACTCTCTCTAAGGGCCGCGGTAGCTGAGAGATTAACCTGCTCGCCTCCCACCAAGGCGAACCAGGCTCGATCCCCGGCCGGGTCACTACGGATTCTCGCACGTGGGAATCGTTTCGGACGATGCCGGTGGTCGGCGGATTTTCTCGGGGATCTCCCGTTTCCACCGCCCTTTTATTTCGGCGCTGCTGAATACTCACCTCACTTCACCGACATCGGCTTTTAAGATCTCTCTGTTAAGAGCCGCCCAAATTTCTTCACTTACTCACTCAACTCTCTACACAACCTTGCGCAACACGGGAGCCCGAAAAGAGGGCAGCAGATTAATTACTGATATTTCCCAAATACATATACAGATGTGCTGAAATACTGAACAAGGCTTAAAATTCGGTGAAGTATGGGCACACTGTGCATCTGGCTGAATGTTAAATGTGTTGATGTACTATCAGCATTTTGAAGCAGAACTCCGCCGGCATTTCACGCCCAAGCCAATCTCCGAGAAGAAATAAGGGCGAGAAGTTTGGACAGACATCCAAATTAGTGAGAATTCTCTAGCAGTCATTTTTGGTAGGACCAACGTTGGACCAACATTTGCTCCAAGGTTGGACCAACGTTAGTAAAAAAAACTAACGTTCGCTGAACTTCAAAACGACACTCCGGCATACGTTGGTCCACCGTTTCATTAGTTGGATGCCAACCGCTTTCCGTTCATTTACCGACCTAATGTTACCGACACTTTACAACATTGGTAAAATGTTCCCAAGGAGCAAACAACAAGCAGATAACAGTTGGCCAACTGTTGGCACATGTGGTACATGTTCGCCCACATGACTGTAAGTGTTTTCTTATGTGGTACACAATAAGACCACATGAACAATAGTGACTGCATTTGCTTGGGAAGCACTTTTGATGTGGGCCATTAAACACAAAATGATTGACAGAATTTAATGTATGGCCCGCAAGCAAACATCAGTGAATCGGCCACTGGCATCTTAGAACACGTGGAAAACATGTGGCTGATGTATGCCAAAGAGTATGAAAATAAGATCATTTTTCCATATAAAACCGTTATGTGGTAGACAGGTTCAATTCTGATAGTTGGTCATCATCATGTGGCCAATTATGGGCCACTTATCACAAAATGACTGAAAGAATTTCATATGCGGTCCACAAGCAAACATCAGTGTAACATCCACAGGCACCTTAGAGTATGTAGAGAATGTGTGGGTGATGTTTGCCAAAGAGTACATACCGCCTTGTGTGGTATGCCAACTGTACCTAATTACTGAGGAGACATGATCAGCAAGCTTATGTTCCATTTATGGCATACCGACTATATGTTGTCGTGCAGAAGCAAATAGCATAGGGCCTATGCGTATTCGATTGATTTTATTTTATTTCAGTTATATATGAAGTAAAATTACCACGTGGCATTGCTAGTAATAGAAAAAAATTATTTTTAGACCAGAAACCTGCAAAGCATAACATAAAAAAAATTCATTATTTTGCATTTTAAATTTTACCTGAAAGTAGTCCGAAACTAAAATACTAGTATTTTAAACAAACCACATAAATCCCAGAATTGACTCATGATACTAACATTCTCTATATAGCAAAGCTAATAATGCATTCTGTATCTGAAGAAAGCATCTACGTTTACTTAAAAGGTCGTAGTAGAGTAGTTGATAGCATGTTAGACTCGAAACGAAAGGTTTGTGCACTTGTGGGCCAACTATATTTTGCTGCTTGGGTTGGTAAGGCGTTTTCTGTTTTTACAACGTTCTGCCAACATTGGTCAGAGATTTTTGAGTAAACTTTAACCGCTAGTTAAGAGTTAAATATAGTTCTGCATATACATTTTCTTATTTATTTTGTACTAGTGATCGCCCCAGCCTCGTTCAAGTGCGATTTAAAAATATGGTGTTGTTTATGTTTACAGCGAATATATACAGCAAATGCTTAAGGTAACCAACATAGGATTAATACTGTGTTTTTCAAAAGTTTTCATAAGTGAACCCCTATTTTTAATCGAATTTTAAAAGACAGAAACGGTTACTGTGGGTCATCCTTAAATTATAAACATATCCTCTTGCGGACTATTTTGTAGGCCTTTTTGATATCTACAATTCTGTAGTGCATTAATTTGATGTATCTCTTATGATTTAGTCAGCGTAAGCTATGGAAGCGACCGAAAAGCGGCTTTTTCCGACTTTATTATGAAACGTCGGGGCAGCGGTGGCGCAGTGGTTAGCGCACTCACCTCCAACCAAGGCGGTCCGGGTTCAATCCCCGGCGGGTTCGCTCCCGGTCTCTCGCATGTGGGAATCGTGCTAGACGATGCCGCTTGCGGGCGAGTTTTCTCGAGGTACTCCCGTTTCCCCCGCCCTTGCATTCCAGCGCCGTTCCATACTAGGGTCTCATTTCATGTCATGTTCATAGATGGCGGGTACCTACGGGTCCCAGCTGGAAAGCCCGTCACTCGGAGGGTGTTGCCTCGCCCTGGGTCCACCCCAATTCGAATTTATTTATTATTATTATTATAAAATGTAGATATTTCTCTACTATCCTTGCATTAAATATTAATGCATTATATACCTGAACCTTCCTCAAGAAATTCTCTAAATGTTGGTGAAAATCCTATAAAAAATCTATCGAGTAGTTTAGAAGCTTTAGTCGAATACACAGACACACGCGGCCGGGCGACTTTGTTTTGTACTATCTATAGATGTAGCTCTTGACCACCCTCCGCAACTATTTACATAATGAAAATAGACTAAGCTGGAGTTGGGCGCGAACCCGCGCCCTTGTGGTTAACATACCAATGTGGAATGCGATGAACAAATAAACACGAACTCCGTTAGCCTGTATCCGGAAACAGACTTCCCAAATGGCGGCACGACAAAGTAGGAATACTTCACCACGAGTTATGACCTGTCATGTGCGAAATCCTGTTTCCGAAATCTGACCTAGGTGGCTCAGCGGTAACACACTTGGTGTTGCTCTTGAGAACACCCGCGATCTGTCCCCACATTCTATCTATGAATGAGTGAGAATTTCACTGATTCAATCAGTCCCTTCTGTGAATCTAACCGATGAATCAGTGAAAAAATACCAGATTCCCTTCATTTATTATTCAGTGACATTCTCCTCTGATTCATCTGTCCTTTTTTTCACTATTTAATCAGCTATTTAATTTTATAGCCCTCAGACAAAGTTTAAAAATGGCCGGTAAACAGCGTGTATTAAGTGAAATAACAACGAATAAACTAAAAAAACCAATACAAAATACTTTCTTAAATGTGTTTCGTCTTTCAAAACGCCATTTTGTGAGGTAATATGAACACACTGCCTTTCATTCAGTTTTTAAGTCTTTCATTTCGTTCTCGTGTAGTTGTCACAGCACTCTGTTTGAAGGTTTAAACTGAATATAATCTGATTAAGAGAGTGCACTAATATATACTATTCGTTTTAACAATCCTAACGCTACCAATTAAGTTAAACCAAAATCGAAATGTAAGGGCATACAATTAAAATTTACACGATTATGGTAAACTTATAGCAGATATAATTTCCGCTCATTTGTCAGCTTGAATTGGTAGCGCAGATGGTAAGGTATCGCTCTGAAGAGCGGAAAAGTACGTGTGTGCAGCATCAATGCCGGCCATGTCCGAAACTTTTAAATACGGTAAATTGCGCAATATAGATAATAAACTCTCTGATTTTTTTACTTCGCGTAATTATTTGGCTACGTTCAATAAAAGCAATATTTAATTCGCCACTTTAGTCGGCCGTCACTTATTCAATCAGCGAAACAATTTCTCGTCACGAATTGAATCAGTGAAATTTTTTCACTGAAGCAATAAGTGGTTTTCCACTGATTATAAGTGGAGCCACTTTCACTGATTCGAGTAGCTGAATTTCACTGCAAGTCAGTGGTTTCCCACCTCTGATTTCAATTTAGGGTGCAGTCACGCCATTCTAGTTTCGGATTTCCATGATATAATTTCCCTAACACAGGCTGTTGCTGATTCCTTTCCCCGTTCCTGCTTAAAAGCCGTTTGTTCCGTCTGAAATGTCGTCGCTGGCGATGAGTTGTTAAGACTTTCATGCATTTGCATTACTGAGATTTTTTTGCTCATATCGGCTCAGTAAGCCTACATCGAACATCCGTTCTGTAATTTTTCCTACTAGCTCACACCCGCGGCTTCTCCCGCCTGAAAATTTTGATTCATCACGGAAGTGTAGTAGGTAGAAATACATGGCGCAAGCAAAAATGTTTTTGTAAATATGATTTTATAGCTTGAAAGAAACGTGCAGATTTTATTCATTCCACGACGTTCTTTTGTGTACTAAATTATACAGTTGCTTAAATTTTTCAGAAGGGTAGTTATCGAGAATAGCCTCCTTTATCTTGTAACGTCAGCATACCACTGAGCTGTTCGTAATAAATGGTGCTTGTGTTACGCGAGCTAGACCCTAACCAAGTGTAGCGCTCATATCTGCAATGAGGGTACGCTCTTGCAGCGGGTGG
The DNA here is from genome assembly GCA_029891345.1 of Dryococelus australis. Classification (NCBI taxonomy): domain Eukaryota; kingdom Metazoa; phylum Arthropoda; class Insecta; order Phasmatodea; family Phasmatidae; genus Dryococelus; species Dryococelus australis. The sequence goes on from CM056993.1 coordinate 40,702,301, forward strand.
CTATTCTGTGGAGTCACACACATAAAAATAATGTCTGGGCACTGACGACATTATTTCTGCATGACTGGGTGTCGCGCCACAATTCTCTCGCCTGCTAACAACCTCCACATTTAAGGCTGCTCGCCTGATAAGATGTAATATTTTCTTTGCCATTGAGACTTCACTGTTAATTTTATTAATGAGAATTTTGCACACAGGTCTTCGTTTAATAGTTCTACAGGGTGAGTCCTTTAAAGGAGACCCCGTGGGACATGTGTGTAACGGAGCGAGGGAATGAGGAAATACAGTCCAGTGTGACAACAAAATACGCAGAGTAGGGGCTGGAAGTGTACACTTCCAGCACCTTACTCTGTACGTTCTTGCCACGCTGGTCTGTATTTACTCATTCCCTCGGTCCGTTACACACACGTCCCACGGGACCTCTTTTAAAGGACTCTTCTGCATGCGTTAGTTTTTCTTAACAGAATGTACTGCTCTAAAATACAATACTACTAAATAGAGTTAAGGTATAGGACTTTTTTCCTTTTTTCGAGTGAGTGAAGAAATCTAGGCTCCTCGTAACATTTATAAAATATTTTCCCCCCCTTATCTTATTAAATAGTTTTGGTGTCAGCAAAGTGACTTGTAATACAAAGGGTGTGAGTTCGAACCCTCTGACAAATCCTCGCAAATTTACACAGTTACATCATACAAGATCACCCTCCTCCAGTTAAGGGCTTGTATTAATTTCGACTGGGACTGATATATAAGGTGTGGAAAAAAAAATTGTTAGATGCAAAGGCATATTTTCAGTCGTTGGGTTCAAGAATGACTTATCTACCCAAGTGTGCTAATTGCGTTAACTATCAAATACAACTTAGTGGGTAATGTAAAATCCCACGGCCCTCCTTTTTTATTATATTCTACTTTCAAGTCGAAAAAAAAAATTCTGCATGTCAGTCAAAAAATACTAATTTATGTACTATGTTAATGGTTGGTCTCTAAGAGCCCAGATAGTTCTGTCACAATCCATGACTTCTTGGTCACTCCAGCGCAATTAGTTTTGCCCTAAACAATAAGAGTAAATAAATCGCAAAACTTCTCTAGGTTTTTATAGCTATCACGATATGTTTCATTCATTACTAATGTTCACCATTACATAAGTGCAATTTTCTGTACAATTATTTTTAATAGTGTGATTAATATATGCAGGCCTATATATATAATGTTATTAGCAGTAGTAGTATAATTTATAAAGTGTTTTTTTTTTACAAAAATTTCGAAATTACTTTTACCCTCAAAATACACGGAATTTAAAACAAAAATAGTAAAGCGCGTCGGAACTAATTTTTATGACTTCTTAGACATCACTTTAACCAAAATAATTTTTATTTAGAACCATTTTTTTTTAAATTTTTAAGTGTCTCTTAATATCCCATACTAAAGCCAGATCCCGTTGTTTGTATACTACCGAGACATGTTTGCAGAGCGGATAAAAATAAAAGTAAAAGCAGTCAAACAAACGGAAATATACTTACATTAAAACAAAGATTTGGCGACGTTTGCACCTGAGAACTACGAAAAGGAAATAAATAACATAGAAAGCGAAAATGCAATAGAAGATATGGCGGTCTACACACACACACACACACACACACACACACACACACACACATATACATATATATATATATATATATATATATATATATATATATATATATATATATATACGCTTTTAGAAGCACCGTAAAGTACTGAAGATATTCACGTAGTTACACGATTACACTGTTTTAATCTTAGACCCATTACTATTCCTAATTATTAATAATGATTTAGAATCTAAGTACTGGGAAAGGGGGGTCTTGGTAATGATTCATTCAAGCGAGATGGCTTTCCCCCCCGATTACTTAACAGTAAGAACGTCGAGAAAAATAATTACGTAATGTAATAAATACACCTGGATATAAATTGATAGTAGGATCTTCGTTTCTTTTTTTTTTTTTTTTTTTAGAAAATATATGAGATTAGAGCTTTTTGATAAACGCAAAGCATAGCCGGAAAATGTTCACCCATAATGACGCAAGCGGGAAACCGAAGTGAAGTCGGAGGGGAAGCCAAGAATATTACATGAAGCAAAACCCTGAGAAGAAAAGGATCCTCTGGGAAATAAAAATGAGTGAAAGGCTAAAGAGGCACACAGCAGGTATAGAGAGGCTCTGTAAAATTTTTTTTAAAAATTGCACAAGCAATAAAGATGAGATACTGTAAGTTAATGCGTCATAATCATATTATTGAAAAAGTCTTACGTGCCATAACGGCTGAGCAAGCCACCTGCGTGTTGCACACACTGTAAATTTCCCTGATTGCGAGCTAAGTTAGTAATGTTTTTACATCGCCAAGGGAACATTCGTCACCGTTTAGGCGCATCCGTGGATGTGAAATATCTGCCAGAAACTGCAAAATAAATGTATTCTGCATATATCTTTCTTATTGCCACTAATCTGTTTCGCAACGACGGTAGTATCGATTTATGTGCCAAAACGTCACTAGCGTTTTTAATTCCACTACTACGAATGTGGCAATTTATTGGACATATTTAACCCAATGCGTAATCATAAATAAATATTCTTAATCTTCCGTTATCTTTTAAAATATGCAGAAATGTGGTTCACGAGAAAAATTGTAGGAATTTATCATATTTATATAAAAATGTTGTTTCATTTTTACGGGAATGTAGTTCCATTCTTATATTTACGAAATTACTGAGGAGTTAGTAAGAAAAGCAGTTTTTGTATGGTTTTTCATTCAGTGGCATTTCCACTGTTTCATCAACCACTTCGTTCGCTGTTTTCAGTTAGTTGTTATTTAACTGATGGATCAGTTAAATAAGGTTTAGGAAATGAAATAACAATACATTAACTAAATAAACTGTTTAAACTGCATTAAATGTTGTGAAGTGAGAGCAATCATGTCTACTATTTGTATTAAAAATCTTAATTTTACCAATTGAACTAAAAACGGAAAAAAAAAAAAAAAAAAAAAAAATTCCAGACAATGTAAGCCTTAAGTTTTTGTAGAAAGTGTTTCAATATATTTATATCCGAATTACTGCAAATTTTGGCTTGATAGCTTCATTGGTAAGGCGACGACGTTCTCAACGCATGATGCTGTGCGTTCAAAACCTCAGTGGCACGATATATATACATGTGTGTGTGTGTGTGTGCGTGCGTGTGTGTTGAAATAGCACAATATAAACAGTAACAAGGTAAAATATGTTTATCTCTCTACATGATTAAGCTAAATTGAATTAAAACATATTTCATTCGCCTCATGCAGTTGGCAGTCGCTTATTAAGGTCATATTTCTAATTTTTTTTTGGAATTTGGTATCCGAGATGGGTTTCGAAAAATGTCCCCATAATGTAGTTGTTGGTTGTTAAATAATTATAATTTTCAAAAAAATAACACTCAAATTTCGACACAAGAGTGCTATAGGCAGGTTCAAAAAGTTGAATTAGATTCTAAGCATGGCCTACTGCATTTGTGTTGCAAACTATGAAAGGAACAAAAACAACTTTTCCTGTACAGTTTTATGGTTTAAACTATTTGTAAAATGAATGTTAAAGGTTTCGCTTGAATGAACAAAAATATATTTACAAGTCTAGCCCCTATTTTCAACAAAATCATAGTGCCAATACTCGCTCACCTGTTTATAAATCGCACTCATACTGAATCAGTATATTCTGCACACCATACAAATTGCATTTAATGCGATTTGATTGGAAAAAAATATCTAGGAGCAAAGCATAGTATGCTCCAGAATTCGGGAAATTGAGATTTTGAGCGTTATATTTTGAAAACTATAAAGATTTTACAACTAATAATTGCGTTAAGGCGGTACTTTTTGAAAGCTCTTACATGTAACTAAATAAAAAAAAGAGAAACGTGACCTTAAGTCAGCGAGATTGTTTCACTGTAACATCCAGAGGTATTACACCGATCATAAGTGGAGACATTTTCATTGATTCGAGTACTAAAATTTGACTGCAAATCAGTGACTTTCTTCTGATTTGAATTTAGAGTGCAACCCTGGTCAGCGCTTAGGGTGTTAAGAAAATCACACTAATCACAATAAATATATCATAAATCATAATTTTTTTTTTTCAAATATGTTGCAACATTTTTTTGTAATGTATGTGATTTCATGTGTGAAATAGACATGAAATCTACAATACTTGCTGGTTAATACGGTGTTCGCTTTATATATTCCACAGAGATAGTTGTAACTATTTGTTTTAATTTTCTTCAAGCATTATAATAATATTATTGGCAGCTACTAAATAAAAAAATAACTACAAAGTATATGCTGTGTAATTAATTTGCTCACAATTAGTAGCACATTAACGTACTTCGAAGCTGTCAACACGTATTCGAGATGACTGAAGTCAGATATGAATATGGTTGTCAGGAATCTTTTGACAACAGTGTTAGTCATGAAACTGACATGATTTAACTGATGGACTGAGAGAAAAGGGTACGTTTTAAATTATATATGAAAGCCGTACGACCACTGAAGAATTGTTTGATTTTTAATTTTCAAATTTTAAAAGGATTTTTTTTTTTTTTTTTGTCATTCTAAAAATTGTGAAAAATAGTCAGTGCTGATCATGTCTCTTTTCTCTACCTTTGGTATTAAGGCGCCCACTTACCTGAAGAAATGTTCAGTAATGTTAAAATACATAGAAACAATGTGCCGATATGGATGACAATGGCAGGCCCATAAAGTTCGCCATCGCCATTATGGGTTGGGTATTGCAGTGGCGTTTATTCTATCCGTCGTTATACGAGAAAATGCGAGACTGTAACAATTTTAAAAAAATTGTTTCTTTGTTGCGAAGTCTGAAGATTTGATCATCTAACCTGGTATAAATTCCGAAGTTTTTCAGTTAATACGAAACATTAATACAACAGTCAAAAAATGTTTATTAATTTTTTTTTTATTATTTGTGTTGAAGAGTTTTTTATATAATGCGAAACGGTTTAACCTTGCGTATGTTTTGAAGGAAAATCGACTTCCGGTGGAGTGGAGGGATTTGGGCCGCTTTTAAGAGCCGATGTGGGCGAAATGAGGTGAGAATGGAGCAGCGCCGGAAGGCAATGACTGAGGAAACGGCGTATACCCGAGAAAACACACCGACTAGCAGCATCGTCTGGCACGATTCCCAACTTGCAAAAATCCGGGATCGAACCGGCCGGGGATTGAACCCGGTTCGCCGTCGTGGGAGGCTCGAATACGTTCAGTAGATTTTTTTTTTTTTTTTTTTTGTAAATTCTTTTTTCAAACACACTGGAAAGAGCCGTGAAGTGTAACTTTAATCGTCTCGTTTTTAATCGCTTAGTTCCCACGTTATTTCGAGTATGGCATGCTAACCATGTCTAGCAGTCTGTAGTTGGTGAAATTTTTTGGATAACCTGAAAAGTGGTTAGAGACTTGTACCTGTTTTTGGTACTGGGCCCACTGCATCTTCGCCACCGTAGTTTTGTGAACGTGCTAAGTTACGCCGACCACAATGAGTCACGGGATATCGGCTGACGAGACTAGGGAACACACGAAAGGTGATAAGATAAGATAAGCAGTAAGAGTGGTCATGAACAGTCAGTGCCAGTTGAGAGAACCTGTGGGAACCTACGTGGACCTAGGGACATCACATAACGAGAGAATTGAACTTTTTATTCCGTCCCGTAAGTAAACATGCAAGATATTTTTGTGGCTGTCATTTCACCTGTGATACCAGACTTGTGTTGGAAACTTTTTTTTTTAATTTTATTCGTATTCTTGCCTGATCGAGATTTCGCCTCATTCTCGTAGAGCAACGAAAAATGGCGTTATTACGAAATTGAGAGCGGTGATTTCATTTGTGCAAATATTCAATTAAAATTTCGAAGTTAGGTTACTGATATAATAGGCTGTAAAACACGATAAAAATGTATAAGTAAAATTGATGCTGAAAAGTGAAAAGCTCAGATTTGAAACGAGTCATCAGAAAGTAGACACACAGCAATTAATACAATTGCAGATATGTAAAAAAACTGAATTAATGCTTTGAAGATCTCCATTTAAGCTACCGATTTTCGTTTTGTTCATTCATTATTTAGCAACGTTTAGGTAATGCAGTTCTTTTTTGTATCTCCGTTCGTACTCACCTATATTTTATGTTAATATGTTTGTAGAAATTTAAAAAAAAATCGCTTTAAAACGAAAATGTTATAAATAATTTTGGGGAATAACTTACTGGCAACATAAAATAATATTTTTATGAAATTGTAAATGATTAACGTTTTCGAAGTACGTTTACAAGTCATTAACCATAAATTAAACGCGGACGATGAGTTAGTTGCATAATGATTTATTAAAAATTTATGAATACTTATTGTATTTTCTTCATTCTACCGTATGTAAAAATTTTCACGGCTGTGAGAAAATGGTTAGTAGTCTTTTCGTGGTAAATTGCAACTTTTCTACAGCCCGGCTAAAGCCCTATTTTTAGCCTACTCACTAAATGTCATTCCACAATGAAACCAGAACGTAAATATGGAAACATAACAGACTAAAGGTAAGGTATACCAATATTTATTCTGCGCATATACCCAAAATGGCCTACTCTATATACAACAAGTCATTATCACATGGTCAACAGTGATGAGCGTGTTGGTTTATATCATAACTTAAAAAAGACACGACATTTTATAATAAAGAGTGTTCTGACCTCAAATCCTATCATCGTTTATAGTAGTCGTAATGGTAGATAAACAGTTCGCTTTTGAGACACGGGGGACTAGTGCTGCGCTGCTAGCGTGAGCCCTCTACCTCATATTCACTCTACGAAAAAAAAAAAAAACCGCCAAGTAGAAACCAACACACCGTATTTTTGCACGCTGGAAGGACAATAAAAAAGGTAGAATAACTCAGTGTTCGCCATCGCCGTTTGGTGAACTGTTGAAAGGCAAGCTGTGTTTTGCTCTGCGCAATGCCTAGAGGTACGTGGAAATGGCATTTTGAAATGCATCTTGTAGCATTTTCAGAAGAGATTTTTAGCATTTTTTTATTAGCATTTTACGAAGAGGCATTAAGCATTTTGTAGCATATTTCATCACAAGTAATAACAAATTATAGCAATTTTTTTCCCTATAATTTTCAGTTGGCTGATATATTTCCATTCAACGTATTTGCATTGCACACAGTGTGCATTTCATTAGTGCACAAGGCATTTCAGAAACTCTTTAGGACGGCTTCATAATCAGAAAAACATACACAAGTGAAGGAAGGAAACTGTAGCATCCTTTCCTTTCCTGCATCTGAAGTTTAGCAGATTATACAGATGTTAGTAACAATTGTATCTTTATCATTGATGCAGTGAGTGTAGAATATAATTCAACAACTTTTCCCATTAATAAAAGCACAGTGTTTAACTTTTATTTCTAATGCCAATACATGTAAATATGTTTGAAATATTTACTAAAACTCAAAATAAATAGTCCGCTAAAATACATTCCCAAATAAGCTATTCAAATACTAAAGGAAAACAGGAATCGTTACATTTCTTTCATAGCCATTTTTTTTGGTGGTGAGGAGAATTTTGTCTTAATGTGAGATTATTTTGGCGCCGTCTTTTTTTTTTAAGTCAATTTCAGTATATCGAAAAGCATCTCGAATTGAAATATATATATATATATATTAGAGGTTATTTTACTTCAGGGTGTCTTATTTTAGAAGTCCTGCTATTGAATTTGTTTTTTATATATATATATATTTAGCAACTATTTAGCATTTATAGCATGTGCTATTTTCACGCACCTCTAACAATGCCCAATCGTTTGCTAATTTACACTTCGGCCACAACACGTGTGCCTCGCCGCTCTCTCTCTCGTGAGTGGGTGGCCTCAGTACGTTTGAGTTTCTCCGGGCTCCACTCTGGTTCCTGCCGCGTGTGCCGAGTGTGTACAGCTCTGAGCAAGCACCAGCTTACCTTGCAACACTCCACCACGCGCCTTTGGTGTTCGCGTGTGCTGTCCTCGCTGTTTCTTTAGGCCTCCGTGCGTATATGTAAGCTTTTTCGGCCAAGTTTTCCGTCTGAGTTTTCCGAGTTGTGTTGGCCATGTTTACTCATTTTTTTCTCGTCCAAGTTTATGTCGCGTCCATTTGTAAGGTTTTCTTGCCGCTTTCCGACTTCATTACTTGTTCGTAAAGAATCTGTGTTGGGTTTATTATATCTACTGACGACAGCTATCTTTTCTTCTATTCTGTACCTCTGTGTTGTTTCTGTATAAATATTTTTCTTGTTTTCTACGAGTTACAATGCAGTGGAGTATGCACACAATAATGTTTCGTTTTAAATGAAATATTTGTTATAAATATTAGCAGTCGCCGTTTCGTCAATTTTTTATTACGTCGAATAGTCAAAAATAAATCTCAAACTGAAAATTTGAGCCGAGACGCACTTGAGTGATATAGCACGCCAGTATTCAGATGTAAACTGTAGCATTTCAATTATTATTTTTTTTGTAAAATGGGAATTGCTCTGTCATAGAACACGTTACAAACTCACCGAAACACGTATTACAAAATTTTATTACTTGTTTCAAATAACATTTCCACCTACAGAATAAATATAAGGCTAGAAGAAAACTAGATAATGAAAGGAAGAAATGTTTCGGGGGGGTTTTCACTGATTTATTGTGGTAACATACGTTACGCAGAGAATCCAACTTTGAAACCTAATTTTTGTCACATTTCTGCAAGGGGGTGAAGGGGGGTCGACAAAGTTTCCTGTCACTAATGAAAGGTTTGACCCGTGCACAATATTTAGGCCTACCTAAAAGCAACGCCAACATTGTCAAAAAACGGCTTCTTCATTGCAGTTGTCACACAATCATTTATCATTATTCCAAGAATAGTAGATATCAGGACCTTCTATTTACACTTTATCTCCTTGACAGTTTAATCGGCAATGATTCACGTGCAATAATCTCTGTGTAATTTTCCTAATAATGACCAGCTTGATCACTTAGATGACTGATACGTGATGGTTGCTCTTACACTCTTAGGTTTTACTAACTTGTACATGTAATATACAGGATAAACCACCTAAAAATTGCATCGCTAATATTTCGGATATGAAATCTGCTAATGATGTGCCGGTTTGACAAAATTGAAGTTTAGACAATGGTTCATAATTGCAACCAAGACACATGTTTAATACATTTTCGAATGTGTATTACATGAACAATATTATATTTTTGTTATTCAAATAGAACAATGCCTTTTAACATAAAAAAATTAAACTATAGGAATCTAGTATGTCAATGGTTTTTTTTTTCAGTATCTTAGTGCAAGTATTTTAAGAGCTATCACTATGGACATTTTAAACACCTGCATGTGTCTGTTCCATTTAAATGCTTAGTTACTAGGCCACTATGTTCGTATATGTCTGTTTAATTTTTGTTTCCTTTACACTGATTGCTGATAGTGCATACTACCTAGATCTAGGACGTGCTGGAAGATGGTATTTACTATTGCTAAAAAGCGGACATGCTCATGGTGTATGACGAATGTAAGAAGAATGCTGTTCGTTCTTGTAATGTGTGAGCTGAACGATATCCCAATAAACGTCAATTATCTCAACAATTATTTGCAAATCTCTTTAAGAAATTATGGAAAACCAGTATTGTAACACCTTGAAATAGTAACAGAAATAAAACGAGCTGCTGTTTTTGTAAACTGGCAAGTTAACTTCCGTGCAATCGCAAGAGGGAGTCGCTTAAGTCAGACAAGTCTACACTGTCATAAGTTCCATCCGTATCCATCAAGAGCTGCATGTAAAATATTTTGAGAATAGTGTTAACTTTTGTACATGGGGATTAAAATATGATGCACCACTTTCGTCATGTAGGCTCCATATCTCGTTTAGTGATGAAGCAACATTTACAAATCATTGCCAAGTCAACCTAAAAAAAACGAGCACTATTGGTCGTAAGCAATCCCCATTGGCTTCGTCAAGTGGAACTCCAACGTCGATGGAGTGTAAAATGTGTGGCATGGAAATAGTGAGCCATCATCTCGCGGGCCTCGTTCTTAGAGGAAGAACACTACTAGATTCCAAAAAGTATGTCGATTTCCTAACAGACGAACTTCCACAGATGTTAGAAGACCTTCTACTGAAGACTACGAGGATCTTGTGGTGCCAGCATGATGTTCGCCCAGCGCACAGTGCAAGGCGTACTACACAGATTGTTTCAAAATCGTTGCCTTTGGACGAAGTGGACCTGCGCGTTAGCTTACGCGATCGCAAAGACCTAGCCGCTTTAGATTTCTTTCTGTGGGGAACGCTGAAAGACACTGTCTACAAGGACATGCCGACTACACCAGAAGATATGAAACAACGTATTACAACTGCCTGTACTGAAATTTCTGCTGAAATGCTACAACATGTGCAGCAATGTTCACACATGACAGACTGGAAGCTTGTATCGTAGCTAGTGGCCTTCATTTTAAATACAGCCTCTGAAAGAGCACTTTCTGTATCTTGTTCAGATTTCACAGAATTCGTTTATTCAGTTTTGTATTTCTCAAGACAGTGCTGATACATGGTGCAGTAAAATCACATAAATGCACCAGATATAATATGGGTTTTCTTACACATTCAGATGAAAATAACACACAATGAAACAGAAAAGTATACATACGAACATCATAGCCTAAAAAATACGCAGTTAAATAGAGCAGACCCCTGTAGGTATTTAAAATTGTCATAACACATTGTGAGTGAAGGGATTTGGGCGGCTCTTAACAGTGAGGTTTTAAGAGCCCATGAGGGTGATTGAGGTGAGTATGGAGTGGGGCCGGAATGAAGGAGCGGGGTAAACGGGAGATCCCCGAGAAAACCCGTCGACCAACGGCATCATCCGGCACGATTCCCACATGCGAGAGTCCGGTGACCCGGCCGGGCATCGAGCCCGGTTCGCCTTGGTGGGAGGCGAGCAAGCTAACCGTTCTGTGACCGAGGCCCCTTTCTTGCATTGGAATCCTGCAAAAATACCATTGCTAATCTAATTTCTTCTCATTTAATGTGTTCGATGTAAATAGGCTATGTTCCATTTGAAAAATGTAACTTTGTTGAAGAAATACATATTCCAATAATCATTAATATTTGTACCCGGGCTGCAATATTATAATCCCTTACCTACATTGCAATCCTGTAAAACAAGCACATATGTAGCAACTTTCATTTCCGAAATATTTGAGGTATAAGTTTTAGATGATCCAACCTGTATACTACGAAACGACGTGCATGCATTTCATACGTAGACCCACTTGTAAGTAGTTTCAGAGCATTTAAATAGTATCTAAGCAGCATCTTTTTTATCACACGGTTATTGAAGACAGTCATCACTCATGTGTCGATAAAAACCACACTCGAGTTTCACATTCGCACATCACACCACACAGACTTTGTCCTCCGCGCATGAGTGTTCGCAGCCTGCCACGATCACAAATCGCTCAATTTTTTTTTTCTTCAATCACTGCTGAATTTATCAATATTATTATTTTTTATTTATTCACAAATATTATTTTAACATCATGTAATCAGCTAACTTTATTATTTGTGTTAGCGTCGCGTTTGCAATCACAGAGAATAAAACTAATCATCACATTTTCATGATTCACTCTGCAGATAGAAGTAGTTAAATTTTAACATACAAACAGTAATTGTAACATCTACAAATATTTGTTTGGATCATTTATTTTTATTCGTTACTAGTACGCGTTATAAAATGAAAGAATCACGCTTGTTACTGAATTAAAAGCGAGAATTTAGAATTCATCCTCCCATAATATTATATCATATATAGATATGTAATATTTTCTTTTGTTAAATTTTTGTTGGAATATCATAATCCCACATAATTTATACCGTAAAGACTTTCGGGATAGGTAAACCAAGGCCATCTCCACTTCGTCATTAGTGGAGGAATATTAATTTCCCAGGAATTTTCATTCGTATGAATTTTTTCAACCCTGAATTTAGAACTATGCTTAACTCAAAGTTTAAAAAATTATACCAAACATTTTTACTATTGTTACACGCATATCTCATATAAGTATTTATTGCACCTTAACTTGTATATTATACCAATTCAATTCAAAATATTTAGGAACGAAAAATTCCCTTGCAAAATTTTTTTATTTGTGATGGCAGCAGCTTTTATATATTGAATAATATACTTACGCTTTTCTTCAAGTATATACTTCAATATAGAATTATAGCTTAATAGAAGCAGCTCTAACATTTTTCTGGTAATAATCATTTACAATAGACACACTTGCAAATTAGTTGCTACTTTTATAATCCTTATTTTTTCTTGATAGCAAACTCGCAATGAGCGAAAATATATTTTATAGTTAACTTTCTTCAAATGCAACTGTATGGAGGCTTTATATGCCTATAAGCTGTTCACAGTGAACTTTACACTTTTGGCAGCTCTGCTTAAGATCTTCTTGTCTGCACGTTGTGTATTCTTCCACCTTATGTAAAATTAACATTGTCATGGGTCTCACCACTTTATTAATGAGTTCATCAAGTGAAAATGTGATATTATTAGAAAAGTAAATATTTTACGAATCTGCTCATTTTTACCCTTCGATGTATTAAAAACATCACGAGGCTGAAGAAATAATTTTAAGTTATCACAAATGGTAACCTAACACTTTATATTATTATATTAGATGTTAATACATGGAAATACTTTACCTCCATCGTTACCAACTTTACTGGGCCCATATCACTCGGTGCGCCCGAGAAACATATGCAGGTAGGAGCAGTGACATTTTTCTAAGGTTGATTTCAAAAGTGCTCACTTGATCGTGAATAGCCATTAACATGTTCCACCGCAAGACACGGTTACCCGAAAAGATTGCGAAAGCAAAGAATTGAATTTTAATTCATTATTATTTCTACGTTTTTCTACTCCCCTAAATACAGGAATAATACAGGCCTTCGTGCTTATGCTATTAATGTAAATGCACGTCTAGTGCCACAACTTTGTAAAATGTTTTCCTTGGATACATGCACGTATGTGAAATCTTATTGTTGAGAGCATACACAAGTCACAACCATAGGAAAAATATGATTAAGGATTTATTCGTTTAAACTTTAACACTTCCGTTAAATATAATGAATATTTGGATAATTCTGACAATCGTCCAGTTTGAATTTCAGTGAAATTCATTTTCCTTAATCATTACGTTCTAATTTCTTCTCGTATCACAGGGGTGAGTGAAATGTTTAAATTTCAATATAACCGTACAGTAAAAGGAACGTTTTCACTTAAATATAAATTTATCCCATTTATAATATGCAACTGAAAGCTGCCTTCTCCCCATGAGATTTTGTAGCGCGAAGGGTGAAATGAGTCACTTAATTTCGTGCTTAAAAATTTGTATTCATAAGTGATTATCTGTTACATTAAAAACTTCGATTCTTATACCTTCCATATAATATGATATGTGTTTTAAATCTAGCGTTGTTTGAAAACTGAGATTATTAATTTTAAATGTTAGAAAGATGCTTTTTACACTACATAAATTGTAATGTGACGGAAATAAGCTGGAACTTACCTGCGACTTAAATAACATCTATGGTCTGGTTTGCCCGTTTTCATTTCTGCTTATTATAATAATCACATAAAAGAACGAAACGGCCTACAGCAGTTTCAAAATTAACAATTTTATCATCATAATTTGTAAACTTTTGTAATCTGTAATCGTTAGAGATGTGGCTCTTCGTTTCTGGCTTGTGTATTAAATCGTGGCTGTTTAGGGTAACACTTTGATAAGAATATGAATTAGAGGATACTAACGAGGGGAAGGTAGGAAGTTCGTGCTTAACGAGACGCCGCTGTATGAGGAGTCTATGATGTTACTTTCCGCAACAACTACATGCAAACCGTGTTACTACAGCTGGTAAACAATGCCAGCCAAACAAGTGGAAACAAGATTCCCGCTTCGCTGCCACTGCAAGCACGTTTGACTGCCACAATGATTTCCAACGTGTCCTTTTTTTATACGCCCTTTTCAGTAGAAACGGAAGGCAGTTCAACCACAAAGGTCAAAATTTTAAGTGACAAGCCACTATTAAGTTCATGTTATTTAGCAACGAGGAATTACCGCACATTGAACATTGTATGTACAAGAAAACACTCCATATATATATATATATATATATATATATATATATATATATATATATATATATATATATATATATAAGCTACCTAATTTATATATATAAATTAGGTAGCTTATACATTAATGTTAAATTAATTACGTAGAAATATTCATTTGGCAGTGAAGTAATTGTCAAATAAAAATTCGTAATATTCAACCTCGGCTTAACAGTGCAATTTTTATTACATTTGGTAAAAGGTTAAAGATATCTTGAATCTCTATATTTGAATCATTTGATAATTTTACTAACGCCAAAATTCAAAGACACATATTTCCCAAATCACAATATTGTTAATTGTTTATGATATGTATATATATATATTTTTTTAGGACGGTTGCTCCAGATGTCGAGGACACGCAAGAATTGGCGTGTCAGACTACTTGCAGCCTTGGAATCAGACAACCTGGGCGCTTTCACAGCCATCCTCTCCGAGGAGTGCGGCTCCGAGCGGAACTGCAACCATCCGTTCTGGCACTCCTGCTTAGAGGCCGCGTCCAAACGCGAAGGTGGGTACGTCTTCGTGAAGGCTCTCCTGGAAGCCGGGGTCAAACCGCGCAGGACCTGCTTCTACACCGAGCCCATCCACTTCGCGTGCCAGAAAGGACACGACAGGAATCTGAGGGCACTCCTGGAGGACCACAGGACGGATGTCAACGCAACGGACAGCTCCGGCAGGACAGCTCTCCACAATCTCGCGATCAACTTCGACGAGCGACAACCCGGGTACTTGAACTGCCTGTCCTTGCTTCTTTCCCGGTCTGACCTGGATGTAAACCTCCCCAACAGGAAACGATTCACTGCCCTGCACGAGGCAGCCAACCGCAAATCGACACTGTTCGTGAGGACAGTCCTCATGGGTCAGTTACACCTAGAGCTCGATAAGGACTTCGCCAACGGAAGGACGACCAGAGATGCCATCTTGGAGAGTCTACCATCTCTGACGACCCTTCTTCCTCCGGTGAGACAGCTCATTCCTGACGCGCAAGAACGGTTCCTTAACCTCTTGCGTAAGCGTAAGCTGAAGGAATTCGCAAACCTTTTGTACCATGTAGACGACGACTTTGTTCCTGTGGTGAATCCCGATCACTGGTACGAATTTCATCATACAACTTGTCTTCAGGAAGCTGCAAGGTGTATAGGAAGTGCGGAATATGTTAGGCATTTACTCAGAGCGGGGGCGAACCCAAACATTGCACACCCGACGAACGGGTCAACAGCACTCCACGACGCTGTGGAAAAAGCGAACATACCTGTGCTGGAGTTGTTGATACAGTGCCAGAGAACGGAAGTCAATGCTGCGAATTTCAAAGGAGAAACTGCGCTGCACGTGGCCATGAAATGCCACGGTGGCACGGAGAGATGCGACGAGTGTTTGAGAATTGTGCTTCAGCATCCGTCTGTGAACGTGAACAAAACTGATATCATGGGAGATACTCCTATGTCACTTGCATCTGCGAAAGGTGATGAGGCAGCAGTGAAACTTCTTCGTACACACGACCATAATTCGTACTCATTATCTGACGACACATACCAGCCCGTAAAAATAGCCAACCAAGAAATTTTCCCTGGTATGTCAAAGGAAACGGATAATATAATAAACTACCAGGCAAGAGAGAAACTCACAATAAAGGAGCAGTTGGCACAATTTGTGATGATTAATGACCAACAAAATTTTTTAAAACTTTTTAAGCAGCAAGTTAAATCCGATAAGGATCTACTTGATTTTAAAGTTGGCGAAGAAACCATCCTTCAGTACGCTTGTAGATGTGGAATGGAAGACGTGGTGAAAGCTCTTCTGAAATGTGGCGCGGATCCCAATTCGTTTAAATACACCCATCGTATCCCTCCTTTAATTCTTGCTGTAGTTTATCAGCAGCACAATGTTATAGCATTGTTACTTAGACATCGTAAGAAGATAGGACTGAATATTAATGTAACAGATGAACAGGGAAATACTTCACTTTATTATGCTGGTCGTAATGAAGACTTGCAAACAATAACAGAGTTGCTTCGGCATGGGGCGAACATGAACCTGAGAAATGTCTATGGGAAACTTGGATTACAATCGAACATGTTAGCCAAAGTATTAGATTCTAGCATAACGTCTTCTGGACATTATGTTCACGACGCAGATTACAAATTGAACTTTGACTTCACTCCAGTATTAAGTTATGAAAACGAAGAAGTATTTTCTGGTGTTTCTGAAGAGCGGATATGGTTAATGATAGACAGTGCAGCAGAACCCGACGAAATCACCACGCACAGCAAGAGAAAAGAATCTGAATTGGAGTTTTTCAACTGCCTCAGTGAGTGTGATGAATATCGAGACATACTTCTTCACCCAGTAGTGAAGTTGTTTTTAGATATCAAGTGGAGCCGATTAAAAGTAGTTTTCTTAGTAAGACTGATACTATATGCCGTTTTTGTGTTGCTGTTAAATACGTACATACTAATGTGTGATATGAAAAAAGGTTCCTACCCGAATACTGAGATAATCGAAGGTAATTCAGAACAGAATCTTTCGATGCCGGATCAGGGCGAGCATTTAGCAGGCTGGTCGAAACCTAAGACGGTCTTCATGTCATTGCTGTTTCTTGTTCTCTTCCTAGCGACTATGTTCGACACCGCCATCACCATGTACAAGATACCTCTGAGACTCATAAAGCCATGCACGGTGCATGTCGGTCCAGGCGCGACCCGACGTTTGCTTAGGTTCAGCCGAGTGCTGGATCTGAGCGTGAACATCTTCACGTCGGTGTTCCTGTACAAGATAAAAGCCGAGTCCATACAAGAGGTTTCAGCGGTCATCATCATACTGTGCTCGTGGACAAAACTAATGCTGCTCCTCGCCAACTTCCGGAAACCTTTCTCCAACGTCAAAATAATCGAGACCTTACTCGACAGATACGTCCCTTGCTTACTTCCTTACTACCTGGTGGTCATTGGTTTCGCATTCTGTTTCCACATTCTCCTCAGAGATGACGAGTACTTTAACAGTCCTTGGACGTCACTGTTCAAAACGACGGTCATGATGACTGGGGAGTTTCTAATAAACAATCACATGTTTACCCTGAATCCCGCAGTCAGTCATATCGTCTTCCTTCTATTCATCGTCCTTATAGTTATTGTACTTATGAACATTCTAAGTATTTTTTTAGAAGACTCCGAAGAAGTCAGAAAAAACGCGCAAATACTGCATATTCAAGTTAAAGTGGAGATACTGTCAGAAATCGAGTCATTTCTATTAAGACTGCGCCAAATTAAATTCCTCAGTTGGTGTTTTAGACGCAGTAAATACGTTAATAATTGGTTCCGGACTATTATTGTTTTCAAAGAGAATTCCAATAAAATTATTCCTGTTTTTCCGAACAAGTCCAAACTTTTACAGTTTTCTGACGAGATTCTAGCTGCAGACATCGATGATAGTGTGATAAAGTCTGCATACGCGGTAATCAATAATAATAAGCATAATGTGCACTATCCGTCGGATATAAAAAGCACTTTGGAAATGCAGCATCAGTTGTTATCAGAGTTGAAAGAAAACCAGTGCATAACACACAAATTAATCAAACAAATCACAGAGGCAAATAAATCTCATTTATAGTATAGAGTTCCTAATGTGTTTTATGCAATAACTACATGATTTTAATATATCAAGTTCACTGTAGGTTTGACTATATGTATGGAAAATGAACTGATTTTGTATACGCAGACACAAGAATAATAAATATATTATTTTTTGAGTTATTTCACATGCAAATACCAATTTTCACATTAGTAAATAGCGCCCGACAATGCAACATTTAAAGAAGTGGACAAATCCTGCAATTTGCAAATAAATAACCACATTATTACAAATGAAGGCGTGCGTATACCTGATGCGATTAACTGCATCGCAGAGAGTTACGAATGCAAGTAAAAAGTGAAAATCACAGTTCTATCGTAGGAATGTCACGATCACTGACCTAACCCACGTCAAATTTCAACTTTCCCCTTTGCAGCGATTTCGCCAAAAAGAAGAATTGCATAATTGTTCAAATTTTATTACGTTCACAGTATTATTTTGAAGTGATATCTTACTCTTCCTTTATTAATATAGCACTAAGGATTATCATTTTAATTTTGGGTTATTATCTTGTGAAAATAAAATGATTTCCTGGCCACTCGGAGTAAAGAAAATGAACTACTGAGATATGCAAAGATAACATTTGCAGAAAAACACAAAAAGATATGTTTCATAACTTAATGTTCGTGCATCCATTAATTTACTTACTATCCAAATAGTAAAGTTTTTTTTTATCAGTAACTGCAACAATAATTTAGACACAATTTCATCTTGATGAGGGATAATATGATTAAAAAGACAGCACCGTAAAACTTTTCAGTAATAAGCCATTGACAAAACTTACAATTTTTTTAGCTAGTAGCTCCATAGCAACTCGAGGATGGGTCAAATTAAAGTCACAAACCAAAAGAGAAAAAATAATCACATACACAATAATTTGACTTCGGTGTTGTCTAACGGGCGTAGGATATTAAGGCAAAAACAGTGCACAAATCGATGAGGCCCTATCACAAAATGTCTCTATGATCTTCAGAGGCGATGTGATCACAAATAGTAAAAGTGAGTTGGTCCACTTGTGCAAATCTGCTTGTGCACTGGCATCCCACAAACGGTTACCATAACCAGTCAGAACTCTGTAGGGCACCTGAAGATATGCTTGTAGGCGGCATGATTCCTCTCGACCGTTATGTGAAGGTGGCCACGTCTGCTTCACTGTTCAGATAACTCCATGTAGCAAAACACAATCTTCCCATAAGTGTCCCGGTTCTGCGTGGCCAACTGTACCATAATAATGCCAGCGCTATCAGTGGGTCATGAATGGCAGCAGCGGCCCACTGGCGTACTGCTTCTGGCTTGCCGCAAGTTAACCAATTGTCATCAGACATCTGCTGGCAAGCCACTAGTGGCCCAGCTATTGACGGCTTACAACCTAGCTATTAACCACCAACAACCCAGCTATGGGCCAATTGTGGCCCACTCAAAAGCAGCTTGTATTTTCAAAACCAAAAAATTATTTTGTTTCAACCAAAAAATAATTATTTATTTGCCATCGTCACATATGTTATCTCCATCATTATTTCACAATTAGTAGATGTCTTTAGAATAACCTGGTATTGAACTCACGGCTCTTTTCGTTCGCAGTTTAGAGTGCTAGCAACTACTCTACCACATAATCATTCAGAAATTTCTAAGTAAATCGTTATTATTTGTACTCATGACAATTGCATTATTAGCTTTGCTGAAGAGACAATTTATGTTCGTATCACAAGTCAATATTGGGATTTCTGAGTTTTGTTTGAAAAACTAGTATTTTAGTATCGTGCTACCTTCAGGAGGTGTTTAAAATGCAAAATAAAGAATTTTTTTCATTTAATGCTTTGTAGGTTTCCCGTCTAAAAACAATATTTTTTCTACAACTAGTAATGCCACCTTATAATTTTACTTAATAAATGAATGAAATAGAAAATATAGTTAATTCACATGTGCTATTTGCGATTTCACAACAACATATAGTCGGTATGCCATTACAGCAGTAATATGTGACCTAGCAGTGACAATTGGAATGCCATAAATGACACATAAATTGCTGATAGTATTTCTTCAGTACACTTTAATCGGAATCATTTATTTTTTACAGATTGTCAGTTGAAACTGCTCCATCCGGAATCAGTAGAACATATATCACTAATTCATCAGTTAAAAGAAATCTACTAATTCAAGCAGTAGAAAACTACTTATTTTTAGTTGTTATTAATAAATAAACACAGATCATTCCTATGTGATGTAAGTTAGGTATGAATTATTTTGTCGCAGAACACAAATATTGTCTACACTAACGTTTTTGGAGGTGGTTGTACTCGAATCTCCGCCCATAAAGCAAAGCATACTGAAGCTTTCAATGATCAGTCATGTCCACTGCCAAAGTTTACCACTACCAAATGTGTGCTTGTATTATGGGTACTGAAGCACAAAATGTAATGCCAAATATTGCTGTAAGTTTTGTGATTTGAAAGTATTTCTTGTTGTCGAAATATATAGATTTTCTGCGCAAATACATGTCTTTGCAAAGTTCGAAAGTCAATCTATCTTTAGTTTAGTTCGGATTCTGTGCTTTAATAGATAAATATAGTGGTTTCAATATACGAAGTTATCGATGTCCACTAGTATCGGCCATTTTACAATTCAACGAGACACTACAGATTTTAACTGTTATTTTTAGGGACAGATAGATCAGTGATAATTTGACTGGCTCAATAGTGCGGTGATTCAATAAGAAAAGTGGATTTACAGCAATTAAAATTTTGTAGTTTGCAAGTTAACGGATCAAATAATGAGGAAACGGCAAATTTGATAAAATATTGCATTGTTTCGAACGTTCCGCTGTCTAATTAGCACAGTTATTGCTAGTCAGTCTGTCTCTTCAAAAGAACAGTTTCATTCTGTAAAATCTCGTTGCATTGTAAAATGGCAGATGCATAGAAAACACCGACGACACCATTAAAACCACTGTATTTATCTTTTAAAGCTCACAATCTGAACTAAACTTAACTTAGAATTACTTTCGAGCCTTACAAAGACATGTACCTACGTACGCATAGTATGTGTATATTTCGACATCATGAAGAACTTTCACATTGCAAAACTTGCAGTCGTTCGCCATTGTACGCAAATGCGAGACCATATCTCTCAGTGCAAAGTAGCAGAGTTGGTAGAACGTCAGCCAAAGTAAACAAGCGAATGTGTTGCATTTTAGGGAGGCGGTTCGCTACCAACCACTTCCAAAATTTCCTTGTATATGAAATAATTTTATTCTGCTACAAAATAATTCTACTTAATTTATTTCAGACCATAATGCACGTTTTTAATCCTTGTGATTTTTATTAATTGACTATAAATTGGCCTAACTGAATTTATTCTGAATGCATTAGTGGATTTCATTTAACTGAAGAGATTAATATATTTCTTTTTCTACTGATTCCGGATGGAGCAGTTACAACTGACAATCAGTAAAAAATAACTGATTCCTATTTAGAGTGTAGGAAGCCACAGTTGGCATACCACAAAATGCCCCTAAGTACGCTGCAATTATTTCCTCGGCAGTAAGCAACAGTTAGCATGCTATAAGTGGCCCATAACCATGCTACTAATACATCCGCAAAGGTAAGTAACTGTCGGCATGCGACGAGTGGCCCACAAGTTTGCTGTTTGCATGTCCCCAGCAGTAAACAACAGTCAGCACGCCAAAAATGGGCCATAAATTTGCTTCTAATATTTTCAGAGCAGTTTCAGTTAGCATTTCGTTCATCGTCTGCTTGTGAGGCTTGTATCGTATTCTAACAATAATTATTGTGAGAGCATCGGCCCATATTAAAATCATTTTTGAAAAAAAAAAAATTAATGGATTTCTGTTTATAAGATCTGATTGTCAATCAAATGCAGACGTTTGCCACCACTGCCAACAGTTTGCCAACTGTTTACTACTTGTTTGCTACTTGGTATTTTACATCTTACCTCTCTTGCGAGACGCTCGTATAGTAGGCTTGAGCACTGGGCACAGGAACATCACGGCGAGGCGAGGACGGCCACATTCCAACAGATCACACATACCGATTGATATGGATCCGCCAATGGCACCTTACTTTAAAACAGTAGTTAGTTTCGGGTGAATGAAGATGGACAAGTGTACGTATGGATTGGTGTTTTTTTTTAGTCGATGTAGAACGCCAAGTTTTCCCTAGGCTTTTCTTGCAGGTGGGCACTATCCTAGCCTATCGACTCTTAGTGTCAAAAGTGTTGTCTCAACTGTTGTTTCTTCAAACACAACCCGAACGACTTCGCCACCCAGGTTGGTAGAATTGTTAATGTCAGTGCAGTGATAGGCAATATTACTCGGATTAATAATCGAAGGCTGTGGTGATTAAAAAACTTAAGTTTTACTTTAATATGCTTAATCTAAAGAAAATACTCACACAATTGCGTAATCAAGCAATTCAAACGTTACACAAATATACATTGACTTAACATAGAAACAAAAAAAAAAAAAAAAAAAGGAAAGAAATGTTACACTATACATAATAAGGGCAAGAACTAAACTTTAATAAGGATTGTGACGACTGGACTGGCTTATAATAAAAAAATATGTATAAAGACAGGAGTTAGCATATCGCCGTGCATCAACACATTACAAGTATCTATCGAATGCCCATTTAAGTCCATTCGTTTCTGGGATCACTCGCTTTGTTTGCCCACATTATCTGCGTGAATGTCCTTCAACAGTAACGGGGCCGCGGTGGCTGAGCGGTTAGACTTATCCCACCAAGGCGAAGCGAGTTCAATCGCCGACCGGGTCACTCCCGGAATTTCGCAAGTGGGAATCGTGCCGGTCGGTTGATTTTCTCGGGGATCTCCCATTTCCCCCGCCCTTGCATTCCGGCGCTGCTCCATTCACAACTCATTTCACCCTCGTCGGCTCTCGATAACCTGTTAAGAGCCGGCCGAACCTCTCAACTCTCCTCAACTGAATTTCGACAGAAACAAAGGCTAAATAGTTTCAAATGTGTGCAGAATGTAGACAACCAAGATTGGAGGAAATTTGCTGCCAGCAGATGCTGTTGGGCCATGCGTTCCAGGATGTGTAGGCGAGCAGAACAGCTGCTGCCTCGCAAGCGAATCTGTGGCACGAACCCGGGAATCTGCGACGTCAATCTGCCGTCCGACGTGTCTTCGCTGGAGGCTCTCCTCCAGTTCCACACATACAGAAGCGTTTGTAAGCCTTCCACGGTCACTTCACACTTTTCTGAAGCCCTGCTATAGTTCTACTCTTAGAATATTCCTAAGCTTAACTATGTCTAGGAAACTACGCCACAGGAACAGCGCACCGAATTCGCACGCGCTCAGTTGTATCAATTTTTTGCATGAGAAATATTTCCTACTAAGCGCTTTCAACACTCATGTCTTCTCGATATTTTTATTGATATTTATTATTAATGAATTATAAAATATAGGCAAGACTTCAATTTAACGACAGTTATGATATAGTCTATTCACGGTTTCTTCGCCCTTTTTTAATCAAACCTTTCAAAAATCTCCCCATGTATGACGTGCTTGGTTATTTCCACCATACGCCAAAAATCGCATGCGTTTTATTCTTGTCTCAACATAAAAGTTACTTTATTTCTGTTAAACTGAAATGTTATCTATATTTTATCTATAAACTATAATGCTTCATTTATAAATAATTTGAATAAAAACAGTGAGAAAACATGTGTGTTGGTAACGCTAGTAAGAAATAGTTCGTATAGAAAATACTGTTACAACAGAGCGCGCAGGAATACGGTGCGTTGCCCCTCTGGTGTAATTCTCCAGGCTTAGTTAAGCTTAGCTTGCACGAGGCGGAGGAATATCCTGGAAGTAGAACTTTAGCAGGGCTTCACAAAAGGCCAAAGATACCCTGAATCAACTATACCTACTTTTATGTTGAAAGAGGTTTAAAACGCTTGTCGTAGATGTCATATTTAGGAAATAACTAAACTCATACAAGGGACGATTTTTCAAAGGTTTGATTCAAACAGTGTGAGGAAACCGCGGATAGACTATAATTTGAATTCATTGATACTCATGGCCACTGACTAGGCCCGTATCTCTTCTTGGCACTTATTCAAGAAAGTTGAAGGGATACGCCTTTACCGCTATTACAATATCACACTAATAATACAGTTCCCAATTAAAATAGCAATATTTTCATTTCTCAGTCTTCAAATACTTCTTAAGCGATTTGTTGAAATTTCCTATAGTTTGGTGTTTGCTTTAAAGTGTAATATATTAAGCAGATGTCACTAACAGGATCACAGTAGGCGTTTTTACCTTTTTCGAGAAACGAAACTTTCGGAAATTTTTTTTCTTGGCAAGCACCCACAACACTGCAGCTGGGACACTTTTAATTATTTCTTTTTGCTTTCTTTCCGTCTCATTTATTTGAATTTATTGGGTCCAATTACAACAATGAAAGAGCGTTTGGCAGGAAAATTAATATGAGACTTACTATGTCACGGAAGCCAGTTCACGTTTTGCAGGCTATGCTAAACATCGAGTTTTGCTTGTTGGCGGGCGTATATAAATAAATTCAAAGCAAGCAGTCGAATACCAGTGCCATTACAAAATTGTGCAACAGGTAGACTTTTATAGTCAAGGATTTCCTCTATTTGCCAGGGCTTAGATCACGTCGCTGCAATAAGCAATTAATATTTCTCACCAGTGTCACACCGATTTCATCAACGTGTATATTCGCCACAGACCTTTTGCCGCTCTAAAATTACTAACGTACAATTTGATCCTTCCTCTTTCCTTGTGGCCAACCTTCCATGGTGCATTCGAGTGGATTTGATTCCGTTTTTCCATCCACCCTGAAATCAGTTCATACTCAGTGGAGATTTCAACTGCATAGTTCACCCCCATGATCATCAGGGAGGTATTTATCCTACTAACGCTGCCCTGTCTACTTTAATAACTCGCTTAGACTTGTGTGATGTTGCATATAACTTCCAAGGCATTCATTACACCTATGTGACTTCACAGAGTCGGTCTAGGATTGACCGATTCCACGTGAAAAAGCAGCATATACATAAGGTGCATCGATATGACGTTCTTCCGGTAGTTTTCAGCGATCACTCTGCAGTGATATTTACGTATGAAAAGTTTGCGAATGTAACACGGTTTGGCAGAGGGACATGGCGTCTAAATACGTCTTTATTAGACAGCTCAGAAGTAAAAGAGGACTTCCTAGCTAATTGGGAACGGTGGCATAGTAAAAAATACCAGTTCCCCTCTGTGGCGATAGGTGGGATGTGTGTGTAAAACTGAACGTCATGAGGCTTTTTAAAAGGCATGCGTACCGGCTGGCAGAAGAACGATGGGGAACACGTGCATTCTAAGAACGTATGCTACACAAACTTCACCTGCAGGCAATAAATGGTGCACACGTAACTCCACGTATTAGAGACACGAAACAGAAGCTTATGCATTTATTCAGTGAACAGTTTAAAA
Source organism: Dryococelus australis (assembly GCA_029891345.1). NCBI lineage: Eukaryota > Metazoa > Arthropoda > Insecta > Phasmatodea > Phasmatidae > Dryococelus > Dryococelus australis. Next base: position 40,727,674 of record CM056993.1, read on the forward strand.
ATCGTCATATTGTGATAAATGATAAAAGTCTATTCGCAGAAGATACATTTTAGAATGTTTATTCTCATTAAGGAACAACAGCAAAGACGACGCAAGGTTATCAACCAGCTTACTGACACTGACGGCGATATTGTTCAGGACCGGCCGGAAATAGTGCAAACACTTTGCAGTTACTTTGCAAATTTATACTCGAAACAAGACACGGACGATGCTATGCTTCCATCGGTTTGCAGGGTTGTGAAAACAGAGTTAGCTGTGACAGCAAGACGGGCATGGATGCGCCATGTTTAGATGCGGAAGTTAATACAATAATACAGCAATTGCCATCAAAAAATCTCCTGGTGTTGATGGTATTCCATACGAATTTTAAAAAACTCATTGGGATATTATTGGGTGCCGACTTATGCGAAGTTGTTCGCGATGTGCTTGAAAGAGGGAAGTTATGCAAGTCTCATAAAGAAGGGATAATTGATCTTATACTCAAAATATCCCGTCCACTTAAACCCGCGGATTATACGCCAATTACACTTTTATGTGCCGATTATAAAATAATTGCTCGGTTTTGTGCGACCCGATTAACCAAGGGATTATAAAATATTATCATTCCCGGCCAGACATGTACTGTTCCAGGACGTTTCATTTTACAAGGCGTGCTTGCTCTAAGGGACACTCAATTACTTTCGTCAATACAACACAGTAAAATGGCTATCTTGAGTATTGATATGGATAAAGCATTCGATAGAGTCGATCATAAATTTTTACTTCATGTTGTGCATCATTTCGATTTTCCAGCCAATGCAATACCACGCGACATGCGCGTCCAGTCTCTGCAGAACACTTGGCAACGATTCCAGAAATGTGTAGACAACAGTGGCGAACAAGTGGAGAGGCTTTAAAGCAAACATCTCAGTTTCGATATACTTGTTGGACGTTTTTTCCAGATCTCATATAAGTGTTAACATATTTCGGAATCATCCTGTGTTTATATAAACAATGTGATCATCTTACTCCATAGCCGCATATTATTGACTGGGCTTGTTAATAAAAAAGTATTCAATTTTTGGGGCTCGTAAGTTGGTAGTTGCGTGTCTGGCAAAAGATTTCACCCCACTTTCCTCTTACGCGTCGCTGCTGATTCTCCATGCCTTTGTAGCAGAGTCACCACGCCCGAAACACGCCGCACTGGGTTCGGAGCCCTCTCACTCACCGTACACAGCTAACACTCGGCATATTTGCTAATGTAAAGCGCAGTACTTGCATGGAGTGTACAGCAGTCAGTCCTCTTCGCAATTCCTGACAACACACCGAGAATTAGGTTTCGTTAAATAAAGCGTGGTTTGTTTGGCGTCATCAAATTAATTTCTTGTCTATAGGCAGTTCAAAATTTTGGTGCTGAAACAAAATCATATTTATGTTATTTGGTTTCTCCAAATGTGTAAGATTTGATTGGTGCAACTAAATATTTATTGGTGCAACTTAATATTTGTACAGTTGTACATATATTAGTGTTTCAATTATTATAAAAAAAAAAAAAGGAATGGAAATCCGGGACTCGAACCCGCCATAAAAGAGAATGAGGATATTATAGCGAGTGACAGTCACCTTTGTTTGAATGGAGCAACTAAATTTACCCTAAATAATCACTGGTGTGGAATAGTATTCTTTCTGTAATTTCATGTATACTATTTTTTATAAAGTTATAGAAATCATTATATTTTGTTTCATTACGGGATCAATGAAATGAATGTGAATTCACGTTGTGACTTCTTATGTAGGACCGCTACATTTTCACAAATACAATAATTTAACTACAATCACATATTTTTCCAGAAAATGTTTTACTCTAAACAAGTACGTAAGGGTTAGGGAATTTAAAAGAGAGATTTTTTACACATTGGGAAATAAGTATTTCAAAATAGCTTTCTGCAATTCTTACTGTGTATGTAATAGACAAAATCATTTTCATGTCATGTACACGTCAATATATTTGCTATGATTTATTAATAATTGTTTGTAGTTAAGTTCGTACTTATGAAAAAAAATATTTTGAAAATATGATTCCACTAATCTGGAAATTACACTGTCATCCGAAAGTTTTTTAATATTCTAAATGAGAATTTAATTTTATTTGTACACCTTGCAATATAAATTTCTCTAGTGCCTTTTTACTTCGAACGAGAGACCCCGCCCGATCTTATGAAACAGAAAATACAAAAAAATAAAAAAATAAATAAAAAATATGTAAGTTGAAATTGATAGTGTAGAACGAGAATTAATTACACTCGAAAAGAAGACGGTACGAAAAGAGATTGCACAGGATTGGCCTTTGAAATGCTAAAAACATTCTCTTTACAGGAGATGCTTGCAGTAGTTTGCTTCCTGCAAAAGGTAATTTCCTTCGTTGACGCTGAGTAAACAGGACTTTGCTGCTGCCCATCAAGACAGATAGTTTAATCTCCTTTCTTTGTAAACACATTCATGAGATGCAGCTCGCGAAGAGCATGAGTCATCAGGTTCATAGGCGATACGCAGATCCTCAGCGAATATAGGCAGATCCTGCAAGAATTCAAAGCGAGGAAGATTAATTACATATTGTATTCGCAGTATCCTCAAACTTTTTTCAGACTTTGAAAAATCAATCCACTGTATTGCAAGCGTTTGATACGTTCCTTAGTATAATAGTATCTTATTTTTTCTTTAGTTCACCTTTTATTTAAATTTTATATATAAATTGTAATATTGCATTAAAAATTAATCTACGTAAAAACGGAGAGAAAATAGGCGCATTTGTAATGGCTAGTTAGAAATAGTCCACATGCATAATATTATTAAACCGACCAATGTGGCGAATTATATATGGCCCATTGATGGTTTACAGTCGGATGTCAAGCCGGCAAACATTTGACCAACAGCTGGTATGCACCCGACACCATTGCTGGTCCTGAGGTGGCACCAATTCCATGCCATACTCTGCCCATATCTGGCTCAGGTGTGGTGAACACAAATGGCCCAAGCAATAGCCCATCGATGTACCATTTCATAGCCATGGTTTCATCGTGTATAACTCTATCTCTAAAAAAATTATTATTTTGACCTTCAATATCAACTTTTCTTTGTTTTTGACTTCCTTTACTTAACTATTAAACACGTTATACGACATGAAAATCTCATACTTACCATTGTAGGAGAGGGGACGCGAACCTACGCCCATTGAGTTGAGAGCTGAGCATGCTAACCATTACTTTTTTATATATATAAATTTACTATCACAAACGATACACAGAGGCGTTTACCCTTAACCTATTATACGGTACACATTCAACACACAATACAAACAATAACAAAATACTCAATAAAATATCTACACAATTCTTACATGGGGGCACAAAACGATATGAACATTTGGTGAACTGGTTTAACTGACAAAGTCGATGAACACATAAAAAATTATTTAACATGAGGGGCAGCGCACGGCGTACACCCCGACACGTGACACTGACTTATAACACTACCACCTATCGACTATTACTACTGGAACATTAAATTGTACACTTGTAAGGACCGAGGAGTGGGATAATAGAACTATGTGATGCCCGGTGCACAAGCAAAGAGGACGCAACATTCTGACATTTCGTAAACAACGTAAAATCGGACAGCACAGCCAACAGACAGACGTTTGGCCAATATTACGCTCGGTCAAGCGTGCCTCATCATCAGGAGCTACTAAATTTTTTTACTCGGCTAATGGTTGTTTCCAAAATATGCTATCTATCACAACCTTTTTATACTTGTGTTCTTAAAAATACCATATTTTGGTTAAATTAAAATAAATAAAGCTAACTGTTGTAACCTCTAAATTACAGTGTGGAAATACGGTATTATTCCATCTGTGTTGACTGCCTTGTAACACTGCCCTCTCAGATCATTCGGTGAAATCTGAAACAGTTATAACTCATATAGAGGAATTGCGTTGTGTGTCATCACCTTATATTTTGACTAATTCACAAGCCCAGAAAAATCATCACGACACAAGTTCATTACGGTGTGAACAAAAATGTGAACACACTGGAGGATATAGCTGTCACGTTTTTCATTTGCTATCGCACGTTAAATATTGTTTTATTTTATTACATTTATGTTATGTTGTACGATATCAGCCGTAAAGTATTTATTCTATTTTCTTTTAATGGACGAGCTTGGACCATTTTTTGCGCTGAAGTAAGTTCCTTTACTTCAGGAACATCTTCTTCAATGAGTTCATTCAGTTGATGAAAAATTTCCACCCTCTTTGTGATGCCCACGTAGATGTATCCCTTGTCGAGGAAAAAGAAAACCCTCAAAGATGATAGATTGTTTTCCAAGGCTTTTCCGAAATATACTTTCTGTCTTCCGTTCACTGATGATAGTTGCTCGCATATAGGAACACTTTTAAAGCCACATAACTTAAAAATAACTTCCTTATGAACCGAACTAGAAGCATTTGCAGAGGCAGATTCTTGTGCTTCGCTCCACTCACGGAAAGAGATCTGATACGCTTACAATTTTTTCTCGAAGTTTTCTTTCTCAGAAGACCTTGCTGTATGGCTTCGTAGTAACTGTAAGATTCAAAATAAAGCCGAGAAATTTCTTTTTAAAATGTGGCGGCTTAAAAACGAATGTTTGCTGAGTATACAGTGTGTGTTTGTTGATATATATAGCTAGTTGTTTAATTTCTCTTTGTTTTTTTAGACACTTTTTGTTTTTGGTAACTGATCTGTTACCTTCTGCAGAGTTCGGTATCTGTTATTACATATTTGTTGAGCCCCTTGAGGGGTTTTCTATGGGCCTGCTCTCAGTTAGATGGAAATTTCTTTACTCCTGAAGGAAAAAAATTCACACTTTCACAGTTCAACTGTTACACTGGACTCCATCCGAATCTTAGTAAGAAATTACATTCAACATTTCAGTTGATGAGAATAAAACTGTTCTTTTCAATAATTTCTCAAATACACACGAATGCTTGGCATACCTGTTACATCTGTAGCGACACATTGGTTGGTCCAAAGACAACGCACGACTTGATTGGCCGACGACCAGCCAATAATAAGCACGGCAGGTGCAGTAAGCATGTCCGGTGTGGCCAGGGAAAATACGACAAAGGTAAGTGAAAATACAGACACAACTCAACGGATATTGCCGTGGTGAAGAATATAGGCAACTCACTTCAACCCTGCCAGTAGATTTGTGCCATCTTTAAAGGGTCAAGACAACTAACCTTGGTTCATTTATATGTGATTCATTCCATGTGTTTGTTTGTTTTGTGTCGCTCTCAGTTTCCTGCGATACGCAGCATATATCTGCAATGCCACGTATCCGAAATATTGCCTCATCCCGTATACGAGTTTTCTGCTGAAGACCTACTAGCGAGAACTTCCGGGATTCGTCATCCAGCCTACAGATGTTTTGTCCTCAGTGCTGTTTCCAAATCATGTGGCGATGCTACGTGACTGCCGTTAGTTTCCGAGTACCAAATTCAGCATCGAGTGGTTCAGAGCTTACTATATTCGGCATATCTATTGGCTATTCACGGTAAAGTGAGGACTTTTAAAAGCTCTCTCATTTGGAATAACAGTCAATAAATATATTTTATTTTAGCCTTAGACGTTAAATTCCGAATGCGGTGGAATGCCTACACACAGTGTTCATTACTAAGGTGGCAATCTATGATTAAAAATGGGGTTGAAGGATAAAAAAGGGGTGAAAGGAAAAAGTAAATAGGGCCTTGAAAGTAACTCACTTTACCGTGAACAGCCTGCAATGATCTGTAACCTTCTTGTGGACTACACTTGGGTTTGAAACGTACAACTTTCTTAACTGAAGCTCTCCATTGCAGAAGTTCTTGCAGAAGAACAAAAAATTTCTGAAAAAAAAAAAAAATCAAATGGAGAATTTAGTTCTGTATACAAATGACTAGGGATTCTACCCTTTCGCGTTGTAATACGGTAACCTGCTAAAATGCACGGTCGTCTGCACACTTCAACGAAGCTCCGTTCGTTCACTGGCACCTGCCACGATCAGAACATGTTATCCTGCTCCACTCGGTCGCACGGTATTAAAGTTACCCGAGTGTTAAATGTATACTTCTGGTTCAAGAGATGTGAATGGCGCGTCGCATTAGCGTAGGGCAGATAAATTCGTGCGGAAATTAGATATACTTTGATGATGTAATTCGGCCACAGAAGTAGCATCTATAGTCCAATCAAAGTTACGTACAACTGTTCACAAGACATGATATAGTTCTAATTCCAGGATATTCCTACGCGTCATGCAACCAAAGCTTAACCGAGTCTAGAAAATTACACCAAAGATAAAACACACCGCATTCGTGAGCACTCAGTGTAATAATAACTACTTCTCAGTAGGCATTACCAACACACCTATTTCCTCTGTGTTTTATTCAAATTAATTTTACATAAAAACATTACAACTTATACATAAAGTAGAAGTAAAAGTTCAATTTAACCAAAAATATGGTACTTTTATGTAACATGCGTGTACAACGATCGTGATATATGACATATTTAGGAAACAACGACACAAGGCATACATGGAGTAATTTTTCAAAGGTTTAATTTAGAAAATATGAAGAAACCGCGAATAGACTATAAAAACAAAGTGTCTCTACATAGGAGAAATTCTAAATGCTAAATCTTGACGAATGATGCATTTTGAACTTTCACTCCACCAGTAGCTTATATCCGTCACAACGCAGTTCCGGACACAACAGAGTTTGGAAGGATAGCTAGCGGAAGGTTGACGAGCCTGTTAGTGTGTGATGTAAAGGAGTTTGGAGGGGGGGGAGGGGGTCGTTGAAGGAAGGGATGGCGCACCAGGTGGTAGCAGGGTCCTCCTCGAGTCGGTGGTGGAGGAAGACTGCTGAACAACACTGCCGCGAATGCAGCAACTGAACAAAGGAGAAGAAAGAATTTTTCTCTTTCAGTTCTCTCGGAAACGAACAGAGACATTATGAAACCGAAACTGTAGTTAATGCTGTTGTAATTCTGCATTACTCTATATAAAAAAAAAAAATTTCAACTCTTTAATACAGCGTTAGTTACCTTTATTTAGTAATTACTCCATATCATAACATAAATTACATTAAAATATTTTTTTTTACAACGAGAAGCATTCTAAAAATATCAATGATTAACGTTGTTGCTCTTCTTCGGATAAAAATGTCTCCTAGGTCAAGTAAACAGTGAGCAAATAATCAACAAATTCACTCAAATCCATGACTAACCTTGAGGGTACAGTGGAATCTGAAGAGTGGGTGGAGTTGCCCCGAAACCGGCGAACCATGGCGCACGTATTTCGAAGAAGGGACGCTAGATAGCAGCGGAGAAGGAAGTCCTTCCCCCCTCCCCTACCAAATCCTTAATAGTTGACAACTCCTCACTCCTTTCTCAACACCCCTCGTACAAATCCCACTCCTACTTTGTTACTCCGTTCTACTGTCCGGGCCCCCCTGCCGCGGACAGGGTGGCTAGACCTCGCACCAGCCAAGACCTTGCTCCTCCCCGCAGGCCGTCTATTTGACTCTACAGTCCCTCACGTGCGAGAGGCGCAAAGCTGTCTTCAACCTGCTTTGCCAGATCCCGGCAGTTTGCCTGCACTGCAGTCTACACTACGCAGTTACAACGCGGGGAGCTCCTGTCTATAAAACGCAGATAAGATCTTCAGCGAGTCATAATGTTGTAGAGTACATGGCCACAGATGTTATTTGTTAGTATATTTTCAATTATTGATGTGTATCCATAATGACGAGTGTTAATCAGTGGTACTTTACGGATGTCAAGATCACGCACTGTTCACAGCAATAGTCAAACGGGCGACAACATGTCACAGTGGCCTAATGCGTTACCGATTTTTTGATTTGCTCTGTAAATATTGGGAATAGGACCCAGGTGTATATGACATGTTTTGCCCCAAATGATGTAAGGAATAAGCCCTGTGAGTGGCGGTAACTCCACTCCAGTATATTTTTGAAATGGTATAAATATTACTGCTGCCTATAGGCATATTTCAAACGTAGCTTCAATTTAAGATTGCAATGAGCAAAACTTGATATCGTAACTGACGTATTTCATAAAATTGGCAGTGTTGATATATCGAAGAATGTTCTCTGTAATATGTGTGGGTAAACTATGTAACGTTTGGTGTAAAAAAATGTAAAACGTGGTTCTCTGGAATATCTCAGCTTATTCTGCTCTTCCTGCGCGCCGAAATATCGCCATAAGTTGAAATTTAGAGCATAGATGTTGCAGTAAATGTAGAGTTTCCATTGGCTGTTCGAGCTCCCCTCTCTGTTTTGCGTGATTGGCGTACATGTGACACACACATTACTCACTCACACCCTGCAGTGTTGTCAGCTGTCCAGCCGGCAAAAACAGGTTATTTACTTTGGGCGGCTCCTTATCGTTTACCCAGGTGTTCTTTCATTCTTCTGTTATAGACTGTTCACGGTAAAGTGAGGACTTTTAAGTCCCGAGTTACTTTTTCTCTTCAGCGATATTTCATCCTCTAACTTCCTTTTGAAACAAATGTTGCTACGTATGTAATTAATGCGTTGTGCATATTCCACCACACTATGAAGTTAACGTCTAAGGGTAAATAAAATAAAATATATTTATTGAATATTATTGCAAATGAGAGGGCGTTCAAAAGTGCTCACTTTATGGTGAACAGCCTATACGAGACGAGCGTGGCATTTTACGTAGACTAGATGTTTTCGCTGCATTTATGATATCTCGCAAAACCACTATTTCCGAAATTGATTATTAAGGGAGCTGTGCGCCCCCGAAATTCGGATTTTGAAATGCCTTAAGTTTAATTTATTTCAGAAAATACTTGCGACTAAGCTGCGAATAGTGTTTTGCATAACGGAGATCGTTCACCTCGAGAAACGTGGTTGGTAATAGCATCCCCTTACACTAGGGAAATGGGGGTTGCAATCCTGTGTTTGCACGAATCGTGTTAACAAACCACTGTAAGCGATTCATTGCATGAGCTCATTAATCAGCACGTCTACATTAACAAAAAAAGGCCGTCTTGTCCGAACACTCTCAGTTGAACTGTCTGCGAGAAATCCGTGGTCCACATCATTCAAAACAGAAAGTGAGTGGCCTGGCAGGTAGGCAATCCGCTTATTAATGAACATGTTACTATGGTGAAAGACGGATAATGTTTTCATTGAACAGCCACGATAAATCACCCAAATTCATGAATGTACACGAGATTTTTCGCGTGTAAACTACAGCAGGCGCTATCGGTGTTACATCATGCAGTTCAGGAGGTAGATTCCCAAATTGTTCATTGCGTATTATGTACGCGTTTTATTTAGCGAATTGAATTTAAAACGTCTGGATTAGTCTGACTTTAGGTAATTTATGGCGACTGTTCAATGAAAACATCGTCCACGTCATAGTGGCCATTGAAAAGGTCTTTCCTTAGCTCTTCAACGTTGTTGGGCTTGTCTTGTTTCTTCACGAACTGCATCGCTTTATTCACAGCTGTTCTGAGACGCCCGATGTTTTCTTCAAGGGTTTTTCTCAGAAAATAATTTAAACAACTTTTCCCCGCAGTTCCCACAGCGGCGCTAAGTTTGCTGCAATAATTCCGCAGGAGATGGTTGCGACACTATTATTTTTTCCACCGTTATACGTTTTTAAGTTCCAGCATCCGAAATATTTTTATACACGCTGCCGTCACCATCGGCGACAATGTTGGCGTATATTGCGCCATATATAGTCATGCTCGCTTGGAAACACTCCACAACGATAGGAGCTTCCATGCTGCTTGAGCTCTGGTTCTCTCTCCCCCTCCCCCCCCCCCACCAAGTTTTTTGTAGCATGCGTGTTGCTTGGTAACGTCATTATTTCTTTCTGCGCGCAGACAAATAATACCTTCCTGGTATAAAACCCTACTATTGCAGCCTGAAACAAAATATTATAATATAAATGGAATGCAGCTTTGCAAACACAGAAAAATTAAACAAATACATTAACAGTATCAAAGTTAACAGCAATACACTTTCCTCGCTGAAAAAAAGAGATGGCCAGTGCAATCATTAAACTATTTATATCCCAAGTACGCAGCAAGTTAATAAAAACCCAATCTATTTAAATTACCACAAAGTATGTGTAAGTATGATTTAGAAAAATCCGTTCAGCTAAGATAAACGTTAATCAACTAGCGATGTGAAGATTTTCATATGGCATTCTTTAAAAGTACAAAATTTTATTTCTTAATACCGTTTCAAAACGCATTTACAAATCTGTAACTTTAGTTTCTTTTGCTGTTAATGTAATATATATATGTATATATATATATCTTACAAATTCTATATTAATAATAATTTAATTTTAAAGCGACATAATTTAATGCAATTAAATCTGTTCACATAGCAGGGTAGTATGATTACGCCCTTGAAAAACCAAGTCTCTACAAATGTTTTATCGAGCATGTTGCTTGAATATGGCACAGACGTCTTAAGCGACTCGCTCACACAGGTGCTTGCGCTACGTTTGCAGGGGAAAGTGCCGCGGTAGTTATAATTAGTGAAGGCCCGGCTTCAGTATTAATACAAAGATATTTGATGAATATCTCTCGGGCTGTAAACTAAGCGCAAGGAGCCTGTTTTTTTTTTTATAAGTACGTGAGACTGCGCGAGCTGTTACCCTACCCCCTCCCCTCTTTTTTTTTGTGGACAGCGACCTCTTGTGATTTCACCTATCGGAACATCTAATGCAAAGCGTGGCTGAAATCTGAACTTGTCGGTGCAGACGCTGTAGACGCATTACACGTTTGCGAGGTTTGAAAAGAAATTCGGTGGAAAAAATTGAAAAGGTTAGTGAACTACTGGACACACACACACACACACGTACACACACACACACACAGCTCGCACACCGAGAAATGCGTATCCGGAAAGTATATAGGTAGTTCCAGGTACAAATCTCCACTCCAGGACCATTCAAATGAACTGGAAGTAAAATCAAAATCAGGCCTGAAACATAGCTAGTTCCACGTATTTTCACAGAAAGACCAAATAAGTACCTCTGGCCCCACGCCTTTTGTGACAGTTCGCCCTGCTAATTATTTTGTGGTGAAGAACACAAATTTTTAAGTGACTACATGCTCATTTCTGCGTGTGTGATAACACTTCTGCGTTTTTATAAATGCAAACACGTAATTTGCTAGACGACAGAACAATTATGCACAAACAAAGAGAATTATTTCCTAACTAGCTTTTACCCGCAGCTTCGCGCGCGTGTTTATAGGATAAATAATGAAGTTTTGTGACACTAAGCCTCGTCGCGTTACATAATCGCGGTGCATCTAAATTTCGCATAAGCATGACCGGAACGCCTAATTTTAGTTCGAGCTTATGTGAGGGCACGCCTGACAACTGTAGAGAATTCAGGAACTCTACAGTATATGTAGTGCTCTGTTCTGTGTCCATGACTGTATTTACTGACAAATACTCCATTTTTTCTCCTTGTACACCTTTCAAAATGTCAGAATTAATTTTGTTAACAATGTAATGTAGTCCATATCATTTCTCAGCCCACCAACTCACTCTGTGCAAAAAATACTACTGTTTGTTGCTCTGTAGTGACGTAATGTAATTCCGTCTGTATAGTTTTTTAAATTACAATAAAAAAATTCCTGAAACAATGAGATATTCCCCCGACATAAAAATTATCCTATGTCACTCTCCGGCCCTCTAACTATCTCTGTGCAAAAAAAATCACGTCGATCCCCGACTTGATATAGTTCTATCCACTGAACCCCTGCGGCCCCACTTGGATTCTCTCTATCCACTGAGCCACTGTGGCCCCCCTTGAAATCGCTCTATCCACTGAGCCACTGTGGCCGCACTTAATTAGCTCAAGTAGCCTATGTCACTCTTCGGCGCTCCAGCTACCTCTGTGCAAAAAATCACGTCGGTCCTTTGCTCCATTTTGACGTGAAAGAAGGACAAAAAAACAAATAAACACACTTTCCCATTTAGAATAGTAAAAATATAGTATAGGCTGTTCACGGTAAGGTGAGCACTTTTCAAGGCCCTCCCAACAGGCACTAACCAATAATAAATATATCCTATTGCAGCCTCAGACATTAAATTTTGAGGGGGTGAAATGTATACATTATGTTTACTTATCACATTGCAATGTTTATATTAAAAAGCAACAGGAAGATGGAAATTGGCTGAAAGGAAAAAAATTTGAAGGGCCTTAAAAAGTGCTCACTTTGTCGTGAACAGCCTACAAGGATATGTTGTTTGCAACTTTGCCATTTCTCTTTGTGAATTTTCTTGCCAACCATCCGCAATTGTGTCGTGATACTTGCTGAATGTTTTATACGACACGTTTGGAATGTTCAATGTTGTAACCATTTCTTCTAACTGAGCATGCCTTCTGCCTGCACATACAGTACCTGCTACTGCTGCCATGTTGACATCCATCTCATTTTCACTTCTTCTATCCGTATGGATTTTTTTTTTTCAAGGCTGCACATACAAACATTTAAAAATGAATATAGATTTCATTCCTCTTCTTGTTTCTGATACAAATTTCATATATTTAAATCTACAATGAAATCCAGGGTAGTCGTCAATTTCAACGATGTGTTGAAAAAAAACAAGCAATATCTACTATTCTTCGTCCTTGAATTAACTTAGAATCGGAATGCATTTCTTCCGGTCCAGCATCTACGTCTACTATTGAATCTTCTATACGATTTGACGAAGTATCGGCTATATTGAAACTTCTATACGATCTGACGAAGTACTGGCTGTATTGGAACTCACATCACTCATAGTAGGAGGGTATTCATAATTGTCCGACGCACCTACAGCTTTTTCACTAGAAAGTGGGGGACCATCACTACACTTAATTCGCTGCAGTTCTCCATGCTCGCTGGTATTTCCACAGCTCTGAATCACTGTTCCTAACACAGGACCATAACTTGAACATGTAGAAGCTGATCCTGTTGGCTTAGCTGTTCATTCCACTCCTCCAGCTTCACGTTTGGCCCTTATAAAAGAAAAATGATTGAAAATAGTTTGGGCAATGCAGTGAATGTGAAAATTAACATACATAATTTGTTACTTAAAAATAGCATTTCATTACTTCAGTCAGGCCATATGCTAAAGTGGTAGTAGGTGTAAGGTATGAAACACGTGGCAATTATTTTATGGCAATCATGTCATTTAAAAGTTTATCCAGTAAAGCCACCAAAAAAAAAAAACTGATTTGCGATGAAACGTAATAAAATGCCAAGTTCTTGCACATAGTATCATATAATTTGGAATATGGATTAAGACATGAGTAATAATTATGGTAATTTTAATAATAATGATGATGGAGGCCCAATTTTGGAAACTGTTGGAATGATTCCTCGAGAGGAATGACTTCATTCTGCTAATGGGATTACTTAGGTGTGCCTTTTGAGCACTCGGTAGTAGAGTCATGTTTTATATCAAGCATTGATTGTCGAGATCAATCCTGCAGCAAAACAGATGCCGGAATTGTCATTCCCGTATAGCTTCATCTCTAATACCATTATACCGTTGCGTGAGGTAGAAAACTTGAAAATAGACTCTTCCTTCTGGTTTAATCTATATATAATTAATGAAGACGGAAAAAAAATTATTTTGATACCTCAAATTAAGTTGTAACAGCATTACAATTGAGAACAATTATTGTACTGTTTAGTATGAAATTACCACATCATCGTCACATATGATATAAACAAACAAATAATAACAATTAATTTTGCAGGAAAACTGTAATTCTCGAAATTATTTCGCTCTAAAACTTTCTCATAAGCTAGACGTCTCTCTCCATACATGACAATACTTCCGAGGTTATGTGACATCGAGAAACATTTCCCATTTCATTTATCCAAAGAAGCTACAGTAAACTAATTCAACTCAATAGTCAAAACTTAAACAATATTTTAAAGCAAGATTTGATTTATGCAGTTTGTAACTATAGCTGAATACGTATTATTTGTATATGTGGTAGCAAGTATATGTTGCCATTGTTTGAATTTTATTAAATATCTGAAATGAACTTCAAGAAATAAATTCAGAAAATGGAAGCTTTATGTACCATAGTAAAATTCAAGTAAAATATAAATATAATATTTTATATGTTTTTAATAGCCAGAGAGAAGCTACTGGAATGAAAGTATACGACCAACTTTGTTACCGTATAGTAGCTACAAAAACCGGTTGCCAGTAGGGAAGGAGGGGGATTGCAAGAGAACGCCCCCCCCCCCTCCCTTCAACATCAAGGGAACGGGACAGTTCCCTACGGAATAGGGTGTAGACAGCCCCTTCACTCTCGTCAATCACAATGCAGTCAACTCTGCCCTACGTTTTTATTATATTCAAAGGTAATAAAATACGAAATTTCGCCAGTATGTACAAATCGTAATACACTACTATGTTGCTAGGCAATTATTTTCTCAAGGTAAGTTGAATACTATAATCTGGTCCCTGTAAGAGCTGCATGTTTGGGAAACAATAAAGCAACCCGGTAATTATGCGATAGAATTATCTTTTAACTATTATATATTTACATTTTTCTTTGTTAATATTAATTGGACACGTTGATAGTTATGCTGCATTATTCCATTCAGTTTCGTGTTACGAGTGTAAAAATGTTGCTATTTTAAGACATTTATTGATAGTTAGCACTTATCACGATTGCATTTTAATCAGGTTTTTGAGCTTAACGAGATAAAAGTTTATCGCGTAAAATAAAGTATCATATTCATGTTATCATCATAATTTAAAAAAAAATATACAGAAATAATGGTAGGTCATTGTACAAAAGCACAATGCTGACATGGCATGTATATTATTAATTTAATCTATAATGCTAGCTATATACATTTATTTAAGTCTTACAACTATGTCTAGGCATGAGCCACAATTGGTAAGTAATCGTGATTTTCAAATAAATAAGAGTTTATATATTTTCCTTATTTGTTTCCAACAACAGAATATTTAATCCAGCGAACGATATAATCGTAACCAATCTACATCACATGTTACAGTTTAACATCTGTTTTACATTCTTCCTTGCCGTCCATACGTCACAAATTGTCAAAGTATTCAAAATGTTTTAACGAAAATTTTCATTTGCAATACATTTTATAAATATTTAAGTTCATGCCATGTCATTATCGAGAAAGTGTTACTATACTACAATAGCTGCCTCCAATATTAGTAAAGAAATTTTTGAAGAATAATTTTTTTTTTAATGAAAACCAATTTTCGCGTTTGTAGATATTTCATTTTCTATTACGGAATAATATTATTATTTTTATGCAACAAACGTTTTCCTTGCTCAAAAACCCCACGAAGCATTTAATCTCACTGTAAACAAATTGGGAGGTAAACAAATTGGGAGGTAAACAAATTGGGAGGTAAACTATTCGGCAATAGCAACTAGCATGGTCACATCGAAATATCTTTAGATCTATGTATCTGTTCGCGCAACTGTATTAATCCCACCACAAACAAAATTCATTAAAATTTCCCGCCAAAATATTTGACTACTGTACAAACAGAACCAACATTAATATTGCAATAATTCCACTTAAACGTCAAATAACTAAACAGTAGCTCTTAAACACTATTAACCAAAGTAATCAGTCCCTTAGGTTTACAGCAATAACTATCAGAGCCAGAAATCACGCATTTCTCTTATGCCACTGCACTGAAGTCTGAAAAGTCATACGCATAAGATGACCTCGTCAAAGTACTAGGTCTACATAGTTTACTCTAATTGGCTTGTGTTTTTGTTACGCTGTAAACGTGTTTTTCTACCCAAAGTGAGGCGGTAATAATTTTCCATATTTCTGTAGTAAAGAATCAGTTCCAAAAATACTTCGTTACCTAGAAATAACTTCTTCAGTCAGTTACATATTTTCAAGACCAGGCTCGGTTCACGGGTGGAATAAGTGAAATGTATCCCCTTAAACCATTTTGGTCCAACTACAAGATGATATATCAACACAGCCTCAATGTCCAATGACCACACTCAAACACAGTATGCAAGAAAGTATAAAATTATAAAAATATCTAGTTTTGGCATATTTCTTTCTCAAGTAGTGGGCTTCTAAGTGCATCAACTTCCATTTCTTTGGTCGTTTGCTGGGATTTATAATTGCTCGTGAACCTTTCAGGGAGTAGTTCCCTCCCATCTCTCTCACACACAGTTAATGAAATTAACTTGCGCAAAATGTCAAAAGCTGACATTTCCGCACAATTATATCAAGAGCACGTGCTTCAAGTCAAAACAAAAAAGGCGTGAAGGCTGTCAGCCGCTCTCGTCAGGATGACTACAATCCCTCTTCCTACATCATCTTGTTCGCACCCTCTTCCTCTTCTCGACCTCTTCTATTTCCTCGTCCATTCCACCGCCCCCTTTTTTTAAGAGGACACAAAGGCCTGGGTTAGCGGGGCGCTGCCGGGTTGGCTTGGAGTGGGGGAGGAGGGAGGCAGGCGACTCGGACGTGGTCCCATCTAGCGGCGCATGGCTAAACTTTTTAGACCGACTTATTCATAAAATTCATCGATTCGGAAATAAGAAATATGTTCCGCAATTGTAGAAAAAGTAACTATAAAGTGTTATGGTGCAAAGCTGAAATATACTTCTAAAGGTATGAACTTAAACATATTATTACTTTTAATACAGTTCAGCAAAAGCGCAGTCGGCATTTAATATTTGTCGGAAGCTTGGTCCACGGGCAATCAGTATACTGTTTTTTCTTTAATAATTCTCAGTGAAACATATGGTAATACATAATTTTCTTTTTTGATATCCTGTGATTCCCAAGTCGGTAACCAATCTAAAAAAAGGATGCGTGTCGATTAGTGTAATTGTTTTTATGAAAAAGCAGAACAAAAACTGCATTACTTTACAAATGGACAAATTTACTCCATCCCACTCTTAAGCCCGATGATTACAAACATCACATGTAAAACGGGCAATATTTTCTTAGTCTGAACATTCAATGTGTGCCCAACCCTGACATTTGATGCACTGCACCCAGTCTTCTTCAAATGATTCGCGACAATTGATGCACTCTGTGGTCAGTTCTGTAGGCTTAGGCTCACTAGGAACTTCATCAAAATATAATTTCTTAACATGCTTCTCTGTTTTCTTGTCTCCTGTTTTCTTTTTTTTCAGAATCACCAGACTTCCTTATCCTCTTCTTAACTTCATTTCTCCGCAGTTCTCTTTCAGCCTTTCTCTTCTCTGCTTTCAACATTTTCTCTTCAGCCAGGTTCTTTTTTTCCTCAAGCTGCTTTTTATAAGGTGTCGATGTAAGAACCTCAGATTGCTGTGTTCGATCACTTCTTCTTTTAACCTTAATCTCTGGTAAACTGTTTGCGGGAGAGATATTTGCCAGAATTTTCTTGAACTCGGATGTCACCGAAGAAACTGGAAGTGACGGATTGAAGGGAGACTTTGAAATGTGAGCAGATGGAGGTCCTGGTTGTGTTTCAATGAGATTGATTGGAGCGAGATCTGATTCAGGCCACTGTTCTTACAGGTTGGCTGGAATGAGAGGTGGAGAGACAGTAGAGTCGATAACATTTGACTCTATTAAAGATTTTGAGGTAACCGAGCTTCTGAAGTTAATGGCCTAGATTCATAATCAATGTGCTCTACCTCTCGAAAGTGCTCAGAAGGAATGAAATCAAAATCTGTGAAGACACCCGGGTTTAAACGCAAAAGCCCTGTACATGCAAGAGCTGATTGTGCCAAATCCATACTGCATATTGAAGTGTAGGCATTGTTGACTATCCCAGCTACATCTCCTTTGTGTGATTTTCATAGGCTGATACTTCCTCATCCAGACACCACATGCTTTGATCGTAGGCTGCTTTGAAAGGCCGCATTACTGCCCGATCCAAGGGTTGCATCTTATGTGTGGTGTGAGGTTGTAGGCTTGAACGAAATGCTTTTTCGCAAACAGGATAACATCAAGATCCTCGTGGCTGCTGTGCCCATCAAGTATGAGGACTCGTTCTTCTTTAGTGGGACGAGTTCTCTCAACAAACAGCTCCAACCACTTCAAGAATACTTTAGCAGTAATCCAACCTCTTTCTTCAGCAGCGAATATAATTCCCAAAGGCGCATCCTTTTTTCAGAACTGCATCTACTCGCTTTTTATTAAGAAAAACAAAAAGAGGAGAAACGAAAATATCACCAGCAGCAGTTATGCATAGTAGTACTGCCACATTTCTCCCTCTCTCTCCCGATGTGATCTTGCTTACTTGCTTTTTCCTTTTTTGTACGGCCACCTTGACATCACTGTCATGAATAATAGAATCGCCAGTTTCATCACAGTTGTGTATCCTACTAGCGGAGAAATTGTACAATCAAGCAGCCCTGAGTATTTTTTTAATAAGCTATCTACTTGATGTTTATTTAAACCTAATGCTCTCTGGAGGCTTGTTGACTTAGACCTTCTCATAGAAAGCTCAGGATGACGTGCCATAAAGTCATATTAAAGATGCTTCCCGGCAACTCTGTGTTGTGTGTTAAACTGGCGAAGTATCTTTAGATGCTCAGCCAAATCGAAAGGGAATGTCGTGAATTTTGTCCTACTTAATGGCATGAATCTGTCATCCTGATCTCGCATGGGAAAAAAAACCCAGCTGTTTTTCTATACCATCACTAAAAGTCACTTGAAATCTGTCCATCTGAGGGGTTGGAGTTACAGTTTTACTAACTTCAATGACTCTCAGTCGATCACGTAGCGTAGTTTTCGGAACCGAAAACCTCATAGATGCCTGTCGTTGTGACATTCTGTATGAACGAACTTCAGAAATAGCAATTTTCATATTATCTTCAGTTAATTATACTTTTTTCCTTCCGTACTTTCAGCCATTTATTCTGCAGCCGGGGGGGGGGGGGTGGACGAAACAGACTTTTTTTCTTTTTTTCTTTGCAGCCTCGTTACACATTGGCCGGTACTGGACCATAGTTTGGTGGTCGGTACTTAACCACACACACTTGTATAGGCTGTTCATGATAAAGTGAGCACTTTTTAAGGCCCTCCCAACAAGCATTAACCGCTAATAAACACATCTTATTGCCGCCTCAGGCATTAAATTCTGATGGTGGTGAAATGTATACACTGTGTTTATTGGTCACAATGCAATGTTTATATTAAAAAGCAGCAGGAAGATGGGAATTGGATGAAAGGGAAAATTTATAAGGACCTTAAAAAGTGCTCACTTTACCGTGAACAGCCTATAGCAAAAATGTCGACTGTGCGCTGTTTACGCACGATATCGTAAAAATTGTGGCATACATTTTTACCTAATGGACTATAGATACTAACATAAAATCAACCACTCACCTTAACAAGGAGAAACACGAACGTCAAAACAATTTTTCGCTCTCAAAACAACAACAAACACCTTCTGTGTCTCGTAGCTCTCGCAACTCTGAACGAACGAACGTGTCGCCAAAGAATATCTGGTATGAAGATAATACACTCCCGCTAATGCCTGAAAAGTTCTGCTACCTAGCGTCACAAGCGAGAACTAGCCATGGTCGGTACTGTAAGACCTTCCCCTATAGTTAATCTCCTGAAGGAAAATTCTTAGGAAGTATTCCGGTGTCTCTAGTACCGCCAATATAACCTCAAATGCCTTTGGAGCGAGCCAGAAACGTGGAGATAATTTCTTACGATTTTGTTCTGTGAGTAGCACTCTCTTTAGGCGGCGAGTAACGTTTGCCCCTTTTTATAACTATTTCATTGATCAAACATGGGGAATACTTTGACGTTACGATAGAGAAGAAGTGCAACTTAAACCCTTAACATTAACGAAAAATTACTATGAAAATTCTGAAATAATATACAGTATGTAATATAACTTCAAGTTTTTAAAGGCTGTTCACGATTAACTTAGTACTTTTTAAATTGAAATCAATCATTAAAAAATTTCACTACTCGCGTACATTTTTAACAGGCACAGTGAGTGGAATGCGCTCAGTTAAGTTGGTAACTGAGGGAGCAAAATAGTTCAATTTGTACAATTTAAAGTGTTAAGTAATAATTTGTGAATACTCATATTATTTATTTTGGTCTCTGTTTTTTAAATGCATAAGTTAAAAAATGAGCGAATTTCTAATATGTTTTCTTGTCAAATAATTCCGCGTTTTCCCTTCACTGACTAAAGAATAAAGTGTGTTCAGGCCCATGGCAATGTTAATTTTAATTATTGAGAAAGATGCATGATGTGCATAGAAGTAGATCTTCAGCATGGTTTTTAAAGTGCTCGGTTTAGCGTGAACAGCTTATAAGATGTGCACTTTTAAAAAAAGTGCAATTTTACACCAAATGTATGCGGTAGCAGAGTTTCCACCAGTGCTAGTGAAATTTTGCACCAACAATGTCCGTGTGTTTTAATTTTGTGTCACAGTAAAAAAAAAAAAAAAAAACTCTAAAAAGGTACAAATACTGTACTCTAGCCACCGTGCTTGCATTAGTGCAGATTGCTGTGTCAAATAACACACGTACTAAAAGA
Source organism: Dryococelus australis (assembly GCA_029891345.1). Taxonomy (NCBI): domain Eukaryota; kingdom Metazoa; phylum Arthropoda; class Insecta; order Phasmatodea; family Phasmatidae; genus Dryococelus; species Dryococelus australis. The sequence goes on from CM056993.1 coordinate 40,748,282, forward strand.
GAGAAAGTACATTTTAACTCTTCGTGTAATTTTATACGACGGCAGGTGTAACTTTTTAGGTATTCCGAAAACGGTACGTACAAATTACGCGTCGTACGCCATTTTTGCACTTATGAGTTACTCACTGCGGCCTTTGACCATTCACCCAGAAGCGTTTTAAAACCTGATAAACTTCCGGCCTTGATATGATTCAATCGTGTGGCCCTTTAAGGAGCAGCCAAGCGTCGTATCCACTGTATCACCGGAAATCCATGAATGACGATGGTCATTACCTGGAAACTTTAAACGGTATGTGATATGAGAGCCAAGGAGAGTCGCAGGACCTAGTTGGTTACGTTCGATATAATCTGGTAATGTTTTCGAATACTGTTCGTCGTTTGAAAATACGTTGTTATTTCACGCCATGCCCATTTTCGCTTAATTATACAAGTAACAAATAGTTAAGTCTTTGTTACCATACAATTGAGCTGTTCAAACCATGCTCTTTTTGGGCTGCCTATACTCAAGCACCTTAGTTTACGTACGTTAAGTTATTGTTTATTTGTAGGTAGTAATAACTTTTTCACTAAAGTAGTTTATATAAATTAACATATATTTAATTACTTTATAATTGCACTATGGCTAATGTATTATTACAATAATAACAGTATTATAATACAATGCCAGTACGGTAATAAATTGGAAAATGGAAGAGGTGCATTGCTTTGAAATTATGTTTCTTTGCAGTTACTTACAAACATGTAATATAACACCCACATCCTAGTTAATAAATCAGTACTTTCGTATATTTTAAACAAAAATCTCTAGCCCTTTTTTGTAGTAGTCGTAAAATCATTTGTGTAGTATTACATATACCGTAGTTCTTTTCGAAATTTACACATGCAAAATTTTAAACCTACCACAACATTGTTTGTGTAAATTTTAATATTTTCTACACTGTAAAACGCTTCTGTTTAAACTGTTTAAGAGAATGAATGCTTACTGGAAGAGCGTAGCCTGAGAAAGATGATGTGAAATAAGGACTTCCCAAAATCGACCCTTGAGCGCTCGCCAACCAAGAAGAAAAGTGATGTCCAAGAATCCAGCAGCCCACCAACTGCCATGTTCTACCAGTTTGGAGGCCTGTCCGTACTTATCGCCCCCTAACATTTCTGATTTTTGACCATTTTACGGTGATTGGCACAGACGATGTTTGTAGGTGGAGTTTGGCTTCAAATTGCGGCCAGTCTTTCCACACGTTGGACGATAAGCCAGGTCCACAATTTGGCCATATTTTGGCGATTTGTAAAGTTTGTTTAGTATTTCTCCATGTCTGGAGATGTTTTCGGGAAAAAGTTTCCAAATATTCTGAAACGCCAAAAGTAATGGGATGCGTGTACAGTATCGCGTAGATCCTCCTCTTGCCCGGCGAAGTTAACAAATCCATGGTATCATCGATTCCACAAGTGGATCAAACACCTGTTGAGAGACGTTGAGCCATACCGTCTGGATAGCTACTAACTACTATTTGTAGGTGCACGATCTTTCAAGCGAAATGAATCCTTCCTCCTCCCCCCCCTTCACCATCATACGTCCCATAAATGCTCGATGGGGTACGTCTCGGACGAATGAGGTAGACATGGCAGTTGTTGGAATTCTCCAGAACCGATTTTGGACCACGTAGGCCGATGACTCGGTGCATTATCCTGTTGGAATATCCCATCGCTGTGGGGGTAGGTGAAGTCAACCAATGGCTGCAATGCAATGCCATTGGCAGCACACACACACACACACACACACACACTCGAGTCATGTCAGGGCACAGCTGATACAGGTCAGGGATTTTACGCACTGTTATACCACAACACTCGGTATGCTATTGTAGGCTATTGCCCTCTTTTCAGGTGCGCGTGTGAGTGAGTGAAGATATTTGGGCGGCTCTTAACATCGGGGTCTTTAGAGCCGATGAGGGTGAAGCGAGGTGAGCATGGATCAGCGCCGGAATGAAAGGGCGGAGGAAACGGTAGATCCCCGAGTAAACCCGCGGTATCGTTTGGCAAGATTCCCACTTGCGAAAATCCGGGAGTGACCCGGCCGGGGATTGAACCCGGTTCGCCCTGGTGGGAGGCGAGCAGTCTAACCGCTCAGCCACCACGGCACCGGGACGCGCGTGTCTCTCTCGTGGGGGCGTAAGGTTGAAGTAAAGCAACTGCCTATTGAGCACTGCACCAGACTATACAACGTGAAGAACGCATAGAAAAAGTAGTACAGACACCCCAAAAAATGTTCAGAAATGTGCGGTTTATGCTGTGTATGAAAGAAGAATGTATATATTTTGCAACATCGTAAACTATTTTACTAAAATATACCTTTTAAATATAGAAAAATAATCGATTATAATAGTCTGCATTTTCAACCAAATTTAAGCATATTTCCATTCTGGATGCTTCAGAAAGCAGAATTTGCAAGAAAATGTTTGTCGTGGAATATCGTCATAATGTTTACTACGATTGTGTATAAGAAAATCGTTATAATAATGTAAGAATTAATTTTTATGGTTGGTTTTACCTCCGTTCATTTGTCACGAACATTTATGACTTGAACTGATGTGAATAAAGTTAATTATAATATGGATAAGATACATTATTACTATGATTTCATTACACATGTTCACAGTAAATATTATGACGATCTTTCTCGAAGAAGATTTCGTCGTAAATCCTGCTTTCCGAAGCATGCCAAGGGGAAATGCGCTTAAATTTTGTTAAAAATCCGGGCTCTATCGACTGATTAATTTTTTACTTTAAAAAAATATATTTTAGTACAATATTTTACAATGTAGCAAAATATATACATTCTTCTTACATATACAGCATAAATCACACTTTTCTGACAATTTTTACGGTTTATGTAGTAATTTGTTACGAATTCTTCACATTGTACAGTAAAGATTTAGTTCTCCTTAGGCAGTTGCTTTTCTTCAACCCTAATGTTGCGTAATGAGGACAGCAGAGCCACAAGGTAGATAAACACACAGAGACGAAATGTCGTGTAGGTTCCTTTGATGTGGGTCATACCCTTCCTCTGATTGGCTGCACGAGGCTGTGGGAGTAGGCATTGGTGTGTGATTAGCAACTGCATGCTGCGAAAGAATCGCTATTTGATGAGCTGCAGGGTGGCCTTATCAGACTCTGATTGGCGATTTTTTTTTGGTCAGTGACGCCATTTTGCTGGAGTTCGCGGTACGAGCGACTTTTTTTCCGCATCTGTACGCGTCGGTTACTCTGTGGCAGAGCGTCAACAGGTGGTAACAGTGTTTCTTAACCTCAGCAAGATCGCAGCGTGAGAGCGACAACGTTGTTCCACGTTGTAGTCGAGCAGGCGTCTGTCTGGCTGTTTAAATTCCCGCCCCTTCCCGGTCCCCCCCCCCCCCCACACCCAACAACACTCGGCGGTTTTTCTGTGCCGAGAGAGAGAGAGAGAGAGAGAGAGAGAGAGAGAGAGAGAGAGAGAGAGAGAGAGAGAGAGAGAGAGAGATGAGGAGGAAGGGTGGGAGTCGGAGGGATTATGAAGCAATCCCAGTGGCAGAAACTCTCCGCGGTTTGATCTCAGATCTCATTTGCCAGCGAATTAACCGCCATCTCGATAACTCGTGAGGGCTAATTACGGCAGGGGTGGGGTTGGAGAGAGAGCGAGAGAGAGAGAGTGAGAGAGAGTGAGAGAGAGAGCTCAGGGGGGTCGAAGCAGACATCAGACAGCTAGTGCGCACTGCCGACTCCCTCTCGCAGCACGTGCTGCCTACTTGCCAACTAACGACATAGGCAGGCCCGCGCCCTCGAACCGCGATCCCCCTGGTCGGAAGGGAAAGGGAAGAGGTAATTGGGAGAGGAAATTCGCTTATGCTCCGAGCTCCTCCTCCTCCCCCCTCCCTCCGCCTCTCCAGCGACGACGTAACCAAATCCGCGATCACCACTTGGGCGGTATTTCTCTGGCGGAGCGATCTCGCGTGAACGAAGCGGGTTTTAGCGCGCCCGGTTGATGGCGGGAGCCGCCGAAACCCTCTCCCGCCCTTGATCATCTCCGATAACTGTTCAGCGTCGCGTGAAAGTGTCTGCAGACGACGTGGGGTTTTCGTTTCCCCTGAACACGGGTCGAATAACCTTTCGACAGAGCGACGATAATGTTGTACGAAACGCCAGTACATTAAGGTAGAGAAATATATTGTATATATTTGTAATCAAAGTTTATGACATAACAACATTACGAAATAAAAGCTCGACGTTGCATAGATGACTACTATAAAAATATATATTTTAATGTGTTCTGTTTGGTTACATATATTTGCTTTTCACAGTTATGTCCTACTTTTCTGAAGCTCCGCTGAAGTTCTAATTCCAGTTATTTCCTGCTTGGAAAAAAAATCAGGAAATTACTGATAACATATAAATATGTTCTCGACTTTTCAACAAGCGGATAAACGCAATTAAAATTACGGATAAAAATACTAATCAACTATTACAATGTAAAGTTTCTATAATCGTACATAGTCAGCAATTACTGCGAATCCGAAATTGTGACGCGAAATCGAAGAATTTCTGCAAAAGACATGAAGGCGAGCCATGAAGGCACGTTATGGTACTTTGGGCATAGACAATGTGTTTATCATAAGACCACTTACTCAAGGTACACACTACGTGTATTTATTTGCTTTGTTTTGATGTTCCTGGGCAGCCTAGACATGTCGATTCCTTCCCTGTTGGCGTTGGTTCATATCGGTCTGTTTCTTGTGCTTCAAAATATTTGTTCTTATAGGCCGTTCGCGGTCAAGTGAGCACTTTTGAAGCCCTAGTTACTTTTTTTTTCTTTCAGCCAATTAATATTTTTCCGCCACTTGTTAATGTAAATCCTGCTGTGTGAGTAATAAACACAGTGTATACATTCACCATGCCCAAAACCAAAAGCCACAATAAAATGTATTTATTGGTTATTGTGTCTGATGAAACAGCTTCAAAAAGTGCTCACTTTACCGTGAACTGCCTATATGTGAATTGAACTTCAAATTTTACCGGGCGTGATTTATTATGTTATAGTGAACTTGCTATACGTTCAAAAGCTCCGTGGGTTCGCTCGTGTTTTCCTCAAATGCATTTCCATTTAGATTATAGGAAACCTCTATTGTACTTAGATATTACTTCTTCAATTGATCGCCTATTAGAATTAAGTATTTCAACAAATTATTAGAAATGTCAGGTGCCAATGAACTCTTCATATTCAATGAAGCTGAATAGTTTAATTTGTCAACTTAATTTTGTCATGTGTAATAAGTATTTTCTAAAGATGTAATTTAATATAAGACACATAAAACTAAATTTAGGAAGAGGCATATGCAATATGATAATTTACACAGAAATATTAGTTTATAGATATTAAGTCTTAGTATTATACCATTATATCTGTAAATACAGTTTATGAATTGAGGTGATGAAATAATATTTATTCCAATGTTCCAGTAAACTATGAAATAGACAAACTATTCCGTAGACATATAATGAAAACATTAAATGAATACATTAAAATTTCTATAACACAATATGTTTTGAAAACGGACAGTTTACTGAAATCGTACAAGCACATGTTAAAGTTGGGTAACTGTCAGCTAAGCGGTTTTCAAATACACATTTCAAAGAATTTCCTACCTTTAATTAATTAAATTTTATTTCCAAAATTTAATTAATTGCATTTTAACAGACTCTGAACGGAATGCTCCAGCAAAGAAGACAGCAGTTTGGTAAAGTCGTTACGTATCTTAACGTCACATTAAAATAATAATGATTGAATTTGGTCGACACTAAACATATTTAATATAGTTTTTTTTTTTAAATATATATTCTTCACTCTTATGTGTAAAAATAAGAACATTAGTATACAATTTATATTGCTGACCATTTCACAGTTTCCCTTGATCAATGCATTAATAAAGTCAATAGCCAAGTTAATTTTCCAAGTACTATAATAAGGAAACACCGAATTGCTTCAACTCAGCCTTGATGTTTTATGGTTGGCGTACTTGGCTTTCGGAACGCTCGCTGCAGTAATTTGAATGCGAACATCATGGTTACCATTCATACGCGAGATGTTGCAAGTGGTATCATCTGTTTGCTGTCGTGGGGACTAATATTTGAGGACTGTCCCGGGTAATGAGTTATTAATGGTTTCAGCATATCCGCGTCCGTGTTTACAATCTCCATCAGCCTCGAAATGAAAATGCTTTAATCGGCGGCATTCGCCTTTACCGTTTCTAAATTCCGGGAAATTTTGTTATTAGAGTATTTTAAAAGTTGGAGACATACATTATAATTATTTCTGATAACTTCTGTTGCACTACTATTTACGGTATAGTCAGTTCACTGTAACTTACATATTTTCTGGAACCCTACTAAAGTTCTACAATAGGCTGTTCACGGTAAAATGAGCACTTTTGAAAGCCCTGCTTAAGATATACTTGTATACACGTTGTGTATTCCTCCGCCTTTTGTAAAATTAACATTGTCATGGGCTTCATTACTTTAATCATGCGTCAGACAAATGAAATTGTGAAATTATTAAGAAAGTAACTACTTTACAAATCTGCTCATTTTTTACACTTCGATGCATAAAAAACAACATAAAGCGAAAGAAATAATTTTATGTCATCAAAAATGGTTACCTAACACTATTTTTTCGACGTTAAGGTATGGAACTACTTTTCCTCCATCGTTACCAACTTTACTAGGTGAATGTCACTCAGTGCGCCCATTAAAATATATGCATGCAGGTGCTGTGACTTTTTTTCTAAGGTTCATTCTAAAGTGCTCACTTTATCACGAACAGACTTTATCACGCCATTACTCCGCTTTATGCGAACTAAGCCTAGCCAAGTCTAGAAAATTGCATCAAAGGAACAACGCGCCGTATTTGTGCGCAATCACTTGAATAATAATTTGCATGCCAACTATTTCTTACTACTGTTCTGGTCCCTTGACAAGCCTCTTATTACAATTTCATCTCCACTATGTTAAACTCTCAGCTAACCTGGGGAGCGAGCTTGATGGCGTTAAATAATTCAGATAATTTACAAAACTACTCATTTAATCTCAGCATGAATTACGATAAATTGCAGAATACTATGAGAACAAAATGTAGCCAGTTGCTTGAACGGAATCCTCAGAAAGTTTCTGCAAGCAAAAGCACAATAGATTTTAGCTGAGATACTGCTTTACATTCAATTAGTTTATACCATTAATTTTCAAAGTGGTGGACGCCCCCCCTAACCCCCCTAACCACACCCAAACCCCCAACCCCCCAACCCCCCCAAACCACCCTCCCAATCAAGGGAGGCGTGACGGCATGCTAAGCAGCGTGTGGGCGCCAAAGTATAAAAGTAAACTCGATATTGCCAGTGGTTTACGTTGAGCAATTTCTTCTTTTCAACCAAGAATTGGGAATCTTGTTAAAAATATGCAAGCTCATCCGTCTCATTAATTAATTTGTTCGCCACCATTCGTGTTTAATAAGCATTAAAATTTTATTATTAAATAAAACCTTTGAGAATTTTATTCATTTTTTGTTCTACCCCTATAGCAATGAAGTTAGGGCGAGGGGGGTGTAGTTCCTTTTTTTTTTTTTACAGAATGGAGGCGTGATAAACTAAGGTAAACTAAAGTTTGGGAACCCCTGGTTTATACTCTTAGATCGCGGCGCGTAGCTTTCCCTCACTGGACCGGCCTGCACTGGGTAACGAGATTCACCTGCCACTGGATGATATCTCGACCACGCACGAAGCTCCTCTGTCGTGGGGATATCCAGGTGTCCTCGCAGCTAACTGGCTGACGTCCTCCGTCGCCCGGGATCTCCTGGTCGCCGGCTTGCGGACGGCCAGCCCCGGAGTCCGTCACGTCTGGGTATCGCAGAGAGTCCGCCTGACCCGGAACTGAACAACGCCTTTTCATGTGCGCCTCTGATGACGTCGTTGCAATGACCTCAACAGCGTGGCCGACGCAGGGCTCACCTACCAGGGTGCCGCAGGTTCGCATATTCGGGACACGCACTAGGCATTATCAAGAAAACTCTTTTTTCCCCCCTTTCATATTAGTTACAAGTAGATTATTATTAATTATAAATACATTTATTTATCATTTTTATTTAACAAATTAGGTTATATATTTTAAGTTAACATAATTATGAAACTCTTCTGTTTCACAATATAATTAAGTAAACAACCAAATACGTCATAAATTGAGTGATTTTTCTAAAGTTTAATTGAAATAGTGTGAAGATGCCGAGAATAGACTATACGCGATTTTTGGCATGCGTCACTTCAGAAAATAAGTAGAAATTTGGGAGGAATAAAAAATTTACTCTATTTATCTTTGAACGTAAAACGTAGACGTTAATACGTAAAACCCTGAAGTGTGCGAAAATAAATCCCGAGATGTTTAGCATTTATATCGCGATCAGATTTTTTTTTTTTAATTTGGACAGTGGATCAGAACCTGAAATACCCTATCCCACCGTTATGTTGTGGGGAAAAGCGCGCATCAGCGAAGACGAACTTTTCATTTGCCAGAGCCGCAGCAGTTCGACGAATCAGGGGGCGTACATATTTAACTCAAACAAAAGAGGGGAGGAGAGAGAGAGAGAGAGAGAGAGAGAGGGTGATTTTTTTCCCGGTAACTTGGAAATCGTTCAGTGCGTGGGGATTCCTCAATACGTTCGCCAACGCCCAGATTGAAGCGCTTCATTGTCCTGAGATATCATCCGCTTGCATCGCCACGAAGCGAGATGAACGAAGTGAATGAATGTTGAGTCCCGGCTTTCAGACGGAAAAGATGGGATCTGAATATATGTACACACGCGGGACTGCACGCTTCTCCGGTAGAGAGAGAAGGAAAAAAAAGCACACGTGCGTGAAATGACGATTTCCACGCCGCGCGCCAGCAATAAAGGACCTGAACATTTTCCCGCACCCAGGGGTTCGGATATTGCACCCGAAGTCGAAGCGATGGGCAGGGCACGAACCCGGAAGCGCGTCGTTGAAAAGGGGCGGATGAGTTCAAAATTTAATGAAACTCGAAAAAAAACTGCAAGGCAAAACTTTTCTCCGGAATGAATATCACCCCTCGAGAGCTCTTATTATTATCATCTTCGTGCGCAACCCTCCCTAGTCAGCGCGATCAAATGCTGAATGTGATATCGACATAGGCGTGGTAAATAGCAGTCTTGCCCTCCATCATCATTGGAAACGACCAGCCGAACCTTAGGCGAGGTTCTTTTCAGTTCGCAGAAAACATTTGGGCGGGATATTTATGTCAAATATATATATATATATATATATATATATATATATATATATATATATATATATAGAAAAGGGTTCATGATTAATCAGAATACAGATCAAACCAGAAGCAAAGGATTCTGAAAGCTTAACGTTGGTTAGCTGCTGAGGTCTTCAAAACCGATGATCATAAAACAAGTTCGAGGAGAAGCAGTGACATAAATAAACGTTGGGGGAAATAAGAGAGCTAAAAATAAAAACAGCACCTTTCCGCCAAATATCCTACACGTGAAAATCTAGTGCGACCTCGCCAAAGAATCGAGTCCACTTCACAGTAGATGTACGTGGGTGGCATCACACTACACCACATCGGCTCCTAGTAGAAGAAAAATATACAAAGTAGGCTTCACACTATGCAATATGCATTTCGGGCAAGATTTCGTGTTGAATGTTTCGTACGAGAATGCTATCTAAGTACCGTGCGAAAAGAGCCCACACGCAGATAAATAAAATGAATACTGTCTCGCATCAAAATTAGTTGATAGCCCTGGTGAGTACCAAACAGTCAAGGTATTATAACACAAAATACGAAGTTGCTTACTTCAACAAGGTATTTGTTTCAAAGCTATCCCTCCAAAATATAATTGTTTTTATTCTATTCTCAGCGAACTGTCTAAACTTCAATCCACGCTTTAAAGTTATTTTCCAGCAATGTTTTATTTTCCTGTATTCCTCGTCGCACACCTCAGATTATAATTTTCTTTTACTCTATGGTTGCGTTTACAACATGTCACATGACCAGCATACAATGACCAATAGGATCGCAAATTTCATCGCCTTGCACGAGAAAAAAATAGGACCTGCTCTATCTCCTCATTTCGTTGCAAGATGTGCCTCTGCACAAAAAAATTGTGCAAGAAATTCTCGTTCAAGGTCGGCATCTCGCGCAAGTTTGGCACTCATCTTGCATCGTGTGAAACCTGCTTAACATACAGAATTTGATTACAGTTCATTCACGGTTTCTTCGCAGTTTTTTTAATGTAACGCTTAAAAAATTATCCCGTATAAGACGTGCCTGGTTATATCATAAATATGTCGTGTATCACAAGCGTTTTATACTTTGAACATAACCATTCTTTAGAAGAATCTTTCAATTATATTTTACCTTGTATAAAATATAGTATATTTAGTTTAGATAAATAGAAACAGGGAAAAATACGTGCGGTGGTAATATTTAGAAATAAATAGTTCTTATGCAAAATATTATTCAACTGAGTGCGCACGAACGCGGTGCGTCGTCCCTTTGGTGTGATTTTCTAGTACTCGGTTAGGCTTTGTTTGCACGAGGCGGAGGAACGTACTATATGTAGAACTGTAGCGGGGCTTCATAGAAGTCTAAAGTAACCGCAAACGGACTAAAGTGAAAAATCACAAACTGTAAAATTACAAGTAACGTCAGCTGGGAAGGAGATCGAATTAATCACATTTTTGGAGGCAAAATTATTTCTATGTATTCGTAAAGAGCTTAAAAACCTAGCTCATTGCTGTGGTGATCATTCGATTTTTTAATTGCACTCATTACTGGCAATATTTTTCTTTTGGTGTTTCTCACCGAAAATTTTCTCAAAACTCTCCATCGCACTGGATGAGTCAAATACATGTGACAAATTATATTACTGTAGACCAGTTTACAGTAGATCTGCATATGAACCTAAAATTCAAATTAGCCAGTAGTGTAATGTCTGTGCTATAAAGCTTACTAAGTTAAAACTTACAGACAATCTTTAATTTGTCCCAGTAATATATTAAATAATTTTTTAAAAGTATAAATTGGTAATTTTTCATTCGAAAAACTTATTTTCAAAAACGTTTCCCACCTCTTCAAAGTTGACATGAAACGTTTATCATTACCACCTCCGAAAAATATATTATTTTTTTTTAAATATAAATTAGGATGTAATTAAAAACTTGGTGTAAGCGTAGCTGCCTAGGTTAGCAGCCTACGACTTACGATACGCTCTGATAATACTTATCAAAGGTCATGATATTCATATTATACGTTTATCTTCTTTGCTGTCCCGGGAATGCCGCAGTGGCTGAGCGGTTAGCCAGCTCGCCTTCCGCCAAGGCGACCCGAGTTCAATCCCCGGCCTGGTCACTCCCGGATTTTAGCAAGTCCGCTGGTCGGCGGGTTTCCTCGGGGTTTTCCCGACCCCACTCCCCTCCGGCCTAGGTATTCCGGCGACTGCTCCATTCTCACCTCGCTTCATCTGATCCGTTCCGCGGAAGGCGATGGCAAACCACTGTTGTATCATCCTGCCTAGTTGCCCTGGTCGCGACGCGGCCTCCATTCCCGTGTTGTGTCTTTGCTTCCGACCAACCTTCCGGTTGCTCAACACGCACACACACACATATACAGCCAAACACACCTATACACACACCTAGTCCCGGTAGACTGATCGAGAGACAGTTAACTTAATTCGAAACCTAAAATGAATGTCAAAAACTACACACTTTTAAGAATTCATAAGGGATTTGGACCCAGAACCGCATAATGCGTTAACACCTTAGCCTCCTATATCACATTGGTTGTCACAAGTCTCCACCAATAGCGACGCCCTTGGTAACTATACAACATTTCAATTCTTTCTATCAAAATAGTAGTGCCAATGACATATATTTCGAGCCGCAACATAATTAAAAAAATTTCATTCTCCGTTAGAATGTCGAAGTTATACTTGGCGTAAATTGATTTGAACAATGCGGTGGATATACGATTGAAATATATTATATACATCAGAATTTGCTGGCTACCAGCAGTTTATGAAACCTGCCTTGTAGAGTGCGCACTAACAAAATTGTAGCCTGTGCAAATTGTCGTCAATGTAAACATTGTATAAATGAGCCGTTCAAAAACATATTTCTTATTGTTCCAGTCACATAGATTCTAGTGGAAGATTAAGTTAACATGGAAGTGTTCTCTTCCTTTCTATTTGACTTCGCGTATCGGGTTGTTTCCTTCATCTACTTTTCTCACTACTTCAAATAAACGTTAAAAAAAAAAGAAACACTCATTTACAAAATTAATCTTTCTTTTTTAAGAGTTCTGAAAGTGGTAGTTCTTACCAACTTAAGTATTAGGGGTTTAGGATAAGTTCAGGGTGCTGATACCAGTGTGTCACAGATATTTCATGGGGTCATTTATTTAAACGGTATAATTTATTTTTCAATTTTGATCTTAATAATACACATATTTTTCTTTGCATGCCATTATTAATATCCGAAACCTCACCGCCTGACGGTAAGGTTTTTTGCAATTTTTCCCAACGCCTTCCAGTTTGCTTTCAATTATCATGAACACCGAAAGCAGACGTACATTTTTGAGCATGGTTCCATATATTTTGCATCTTAAACTTGTGTAGGTTCTGAAAGACATTTTATAACTTAAACTGTACATATTAGGTTTTGCCCGAAGCGTATAATTCATATTAGTTTCGTGCACACGTCGTATTTCGTTACTTGAATCAAATGCACGCACTGGTGAAAACATGATTCTTTTACAGCTTCACAAGCGATAAAAACTTAAAAGCAACTATAGTTTACTTGTTTATGAAAGCTGTTTATTAGCGTGCAAGTAATTCACCATTCTGCTATTAGTAATGTACAGATAATTTCCATGTTAATTAAAACGGGGATTCAGGAAAGCTCATAGCCGATTCAAAATAGATTACACACAAACGAAACACATATAAACCATAATCTCTGTTTTTTTTTTGTCTCACGGGAAAATGAACTCCTATATGCCTCAGAGGGCCATTATTCGCTTAAACAATAATATAAATCCATCAGCATAAAATGCACGCAAAATTACCACACCAGTGTATCGGTTTAAGCAAAGCACAAATGGTAATTTTTTCCGTGCTTATACCCAAGTAGCACAGAACCAACAGGCAGGTAACAGTTGGCCAACCGTTGACACATGTGGTACATGTTCGCTCACATGACTGTAAATGTTTTCTTATGTGGTACACTATAAAACAAAGCGAACAATAGTGACTGTATTTTCTTGGGAAGTATTTTGGATGTGGGCCATTAAACACAACATGATTGACAGAATTCAATGTATGGCCCATAAACAAACATCAGTGAACCATCCACTGGCATCTTAGAACACGTGGAAAACGTGTGGCTGATATATGCCAAAGAGTATGATTATAAGATCATGTTTGCGCATAAAGCCCTCGCGTGGCAGAATGGGTCATTTCTGAAAGTTGGGCATCACAATGTGGGAAATTGTGGGCCATTTAACACAAAATGACTGAAGGAATTTCATATATGGTGCACAAGCAAATATCTGTGTAACATTCACAGGCACTTTAGAGTATGTAGAGAATGTGTGGGTGATGTCTGCCAAAGAGTACATACTGCCTTGTGTGGTACGCCAACTGTTCCTTATTACTGAGGAAACATGATCAGCAAGCTTATGTTCCATTTATGGCATACCGACTATATGTTGTATATGAATACATAGTAAAGTAGTTGATAGCATACTTGACTTTAGACGAAAGGTTTGTGAGTTCGATTCCAGGTTTCTCCAAAGAATCTTACTAATTGTGAAATAAAGCTGAAAATAACACATATGAATATGGAAAATACATCAATTTTATTTGGGTTAGACAAAATTATTTTTTGGTTTTGAAAATGCATGGCAAACTGCATCTATGTGGGCCACAAGTGGCCAATAGCTGGGCAGCAAGTGGCTTATCAACAGTTGGCTAACGACATGTGGTTTACTAACGGCAGGCCAGAAGCAGAAAGCCGGAAGTGGCCCGCTTGTGGTTAACTTACAGGCAACGCTTGTTTTCCCAGACATCAGCGAACAGTTCATCAAGAATAAGTGGCCCGCTTGTGGTTGGCTTATGGGCAACTCTTTTTTTGCCAGATATCAGCCGACAGTTAATCAAGAAGTGGCCCGTTTGTGGTTGACTTATGGAAAACTCTTGGTTTGCCAGACATTAGCCAACAGTACATCCAGAAATGGCCCGCTAGCGGTTAACTCACGAGGAACTCTGGTTTTGCCAGACTTCTGCTGACAGTTAAATATCCGTATGTGGCCCACGCGTAAATTCATCATACCACAGTCATTATTCATCATGTGTGCCCCGTATCTGCGGGTGTATTCCACTTCTTGAATGCCTGTGGATGCCGCATGTGGGCTGCTAGTTCACAATCAGATCTGCACATTTGGGCAAACTATATTTTGCTATTTGGGTATCAACAAATATATAGACTAATGTAAACTTGTTTTAAAAATCTCTAACAGACTCGTGTATGTTGGCGAGCTTCCCACACTACCATCATTCCTACTGCATGTTGAGGAATGATTTCCGTGATGTCTCCAAACCGTTCGTTAGATTGATAATAAATTACGTCCAGCATTCATTGCGGAAGGTTGGTTATAGAAGTGACAAGCGCCCAATCACAAACCAACTGAAACCTACACAAACTCTAAAGTTATTCAGATTTTCCTGCGTATTTTCTTCTTACACTTATTCTGTCTCTCCTGAATGAGCGCATCTTGTCGCGGGAAGTAAAATAATTTTCCATTTCACCATGCGGCATTTTGTCCGCAGAGATTTTCCCGCGGCGGCATTGCGAGATTGGGCGAAAATTGGGAAGGCGGGAATGGAGGTGTGTTTTGGTCGGTTTTTTACTTGGCGACCAGGTGGTTTTTTTTTTTGCGTCTGCCACGTCCTTTGCTAATTGTTTACATTTCTCATCACCCACCTCTTTTCCCCTCGACAGCCGGCACTTCTCCGGTCCCCTTGATATCCCATCCTATCACAAGGCAAGAACCCCAATTTGCGTGTTTGTCGTTAGCAGCAGGTGTCGCCTGCTGCGTGGAAAGTTTGAATTATCCCTGCAGCCGGGTTTCACGATTCAGGATTCCTTTGGGATTCAACCTCCTATAGTTGAATCGTAGTTAACTGGATATTTTTGTACCACCACCGGAAAAATAAAACTACACTACGGTGGACACGAAATGCTATTCACCTTACGGGTTCTCCCTTGTTTATTCCAACTTTTCTGAATCCCTGCGTAAGTTCTACTTCCAGGATATCCCTCCGCCTTGTGCAAACAAAGATTAACCGATTCTAGGAAATTGCGCCGAAGGGACAACGTACCGGTTTCGTGCGCGCTCAATGTAATATTATCTTGCATAAGTTCTATTTCTTAATAGGCGTTATCAATACATATGTTATATCATTGTTTTTATGCATATAAATTATAGATGAAATATGACAACTAATTTTAAAAAATAATTAAAAGTTCAAATTTAATAAAAAAATAAGGTACTTTTGTGCTAACACGTGAACAAAAAGGCTTGTGATATGTGGGATTAACCAAACACGTCATTCGTGTGGTGATATTTCAAAGCTTCGTTTCAGAAAGTGTCAAGAAACTGCGAATAGACTAAACCTTTTAGTGGTGAACAGGAAATGATTTCGCTATCACCACTAAACTTTTGTGGTCACTAATAATTTATTTTGTGAATGTAGCAAAATGTTTTGCGATCACGACAAATAAGTCTGGCACGAATAATACCAATAAAACATTATGCCACTTCTTTTTTGTGAGCCTGCAGTTACTAATCACATTGTTAAAGTAAACACTTATTTGCGTGTTTACAGTAATGTTGGCGACTGATTAATAACTGCAGATTTTTATCTTTGGGTTTTATTGCATGTGTAGTATTTATATTTGTTTCTTTGTTTTCCATACCAATTTAAATTCTTATATTCCCCTTCAAGCTCTGGCATTATATAGGAAGTTAATCTGACTGTTGAGAAAATGGCAAAACATGTAAGGACGTGTACAAATATTAGCGTGTAGTTTGACTGGAAAGAATAACACTCATATATTTACCTTCTAAGTGCAATATTGTCATCTGATGGACCTGTAGTTACCATCGTTTAGTTTAATGGCATTATAAATATGAAAACCCCTATTATAATGATAAATTAAAATTTAATACCTTATACATTATCTTGCATTATCATACTGTTATTTTATCAACTTTACCAAGATGACATATATATTTTGCATTTATAAAACGGTTAATCTATGTACATATCTAACTTTCTATTTAATTAACGCGCATAAATTTTACTTGAACAATATTTAGCTGTATTATAAATATACAGTTTGCAACTCAAAAATAAACGTTCATTTGCGATTGTGTTTTAGCCACAACAAGAGGGCACAATCTTTATATGTTGCAAAAAGAGACGCAACGATCATATACAATAAACTCAGGAAAATCATAAAGCTTTTAATTTATATCGTTACATTTATCTTATAATCTATTAGTAAATTTTCTTATGTTGAATTTTTTTATTTAGAAAGTAATAATTTGCTTATGAACAACTTACAACTTGTGTACGAACAATTAAATAAAAATATTTGTAATAAAACATATATTGTAATTATTTCCTATGCTGCAAATGTACACTTCCCATCAGAAAAATGAGTGATGGAAATAGTTTAAGTCCCCTTCGGCAATCTTCGGCTTTAGGCAATAAGTACCGCCTTGGCTCTTAGACAACCAGCTCCACAGGACTATCCGGCCAATCGTTCAGCGTTTTAACTGCGCCAAGAATCTCTTTGGCTTCTATTGGAGCATCATTCTGACATCGGCTTCTCTAGGTGAAATTAACGCACTTAATTGGATGAAACAATTCGTCCTGCGATTTATGAAGTTAATGCAAAATCGCTGTATCTCACATAAACTCCACACTGAAAGTCAGTCTCTCACGCGCAAACAGGTAACACTTAGCGGGATAAACAACCAATTATAAAGGCGAGCTGAGCTACAGTGTTGTGCAACATAGCGTGTCCTGAAATATTTTAACGGAATTACTGCGTGCTAAGCGACAGTGTTGTGCAGCATAGCTTGTCCTGAAATATTTGAGCGAGATTACCACACATGAACTCCACACTAAACGTTCGCAAGTCGTGGAGGCAGGCAACACTTAACGAAAAGAAAGCCAATCACAAAGGTGAGCTGAGCTACAGTGTTGTGCAATATAGCTTGTCTCGAGGTATGTACGCGACATTCGATGCTTCAAACAACGAAACAGTAAACGTATGTGAAATGACTATAATTACATATAACTGTAAAATAGAAATGTACAATTCCTCTGTTAATAATTCAAATAAACCCTATTCTATGTGAGACGTTTAGTAGTTATAGTATTTGTCTTTATTATCGAGACACAGAAATGACACTTTAGCGGAATATAAGCCTATAGTCATCAGGCAAGTACTTTTCTTTTGAAACTATAGAAAAGGTTTTTTATCACTATTTGCACAAGGTCGCGAAAATGAGTGTTTTTACTCATAGTAGACTGACCCGCACTATAAATAATGCATAGCCTACACACAGTGTTTATAAAACAAGAAATAAAATAATAAAATTACAATCTACAGCATAATGTTCATCTACTTCACAAATTCCACCCAATTAATCTGAGTGTAAGTATTATTGCCGTGCTAAACGGTAGTTTATGTGAAATTGTAGTCTACATACACCTGGGCGTTCAAAATAAAAAGCTCACGAAAATCACAGTAAACATTTAGAGTTTATACAAAAAAGGTATTAATTATCTTTTTGGTTTATGTATTGCTTCTGTAATTCCGATTCACGTGCAAAATTAATGCCACCTGTACAGATGTTTTTTTTTTCTTCAGATAATGCTGGCTTCAGCATACGGTGGTGTATCGAATATAAAAATATTTCTGTAGCATTTATGATACAGTAATTTGTACTAACTTAACAGACCATAATAAACGTTTGTCTATAATTTATGCCAGTAAATGTTATTCCAATGAATCGAAGAATGTGCAAATGTGTAATCTTATTTGAAAAGCATTAAAAACTAAAACATAAACAGTCTAGAATAATATGCCTCTCAAATTATTAGACAAATACATTAGAAACTAACGCTATCGTTATAGTAATAAGTCAATAAGTTTGTTTTTGATGAACTTATGGCCACACGTATTTACTAAAGAAGTTGTAGGTTCGATTTCTAATTGTAACGCATTTGTTTAAATATAATCTATACTACTAAATAAAATAGAAGTGTCTGTCTGATTTTCAAATTTTTCACTTTTCCAAAAAGCCGTAGTGGCCCAGTGGCTAGAGTTATTCCAAGTGGGGCCGTAGTGACACAGTGGATAGATACATATCAAGTAGGGCCGCAGTAGCTCATTGGCTAGAGCACCCAATCAAGGGGCCTCAGAAGCTCATTGACTAGATAACCCAATAAGGGTGCCACAGAAGCTCAGGGGATAGATAACCCAATAGTGGGGCCGTTGCTGGTCATGGGCTAGAGCACCCAATAGTGGGACCGCAGTACCTCAGTGGGTAGATAAACCAATAGTGGAGCCGCAGAAACTCATTGGGTAGAGAACCCAATAGGGGGGCCGCAGAAGCTCAGTAGGTAGAGAACGCAATAGTGGGCCTGCAGAAACTCACTGGGTAGAGAACCCAATAGTGGGGCCGCAGAATCTCAGTAGTTAGAGAAACGCAATAGTGGGCCTGCAGAAACTCACTGGGTAGAGAACCCAATAGTGGAGCCGCAGTAGCTCAGTGGCTAGAGAACACAATAGTGGGCCTGCAGAAACTCACTGGGTAGAGAACCCAATAGTGGGGCCGCAGAAGCTCAGTGGCTAGAGAACACAATAGAGCGGCCACAGCCGGTCAGAGGCTAGAGGACCCAATAGTGGGGCAGCAGTAGCTCAATGGCTAGAGAACCCAATAATAGGGCCACAGCTGGTCATGGGCTAGAGCACCCAATAGTGGGACCACAGTAGCTCAGTGGGCAGAGATCCCAATAGTGGGGCCGCAGAAGCTCAGTAGGTAGAGAACGCAATAGTGGGCCTGCAGAAACTCACTGGGTAGAGAACCCAATAGTGGAGCCGCAGTAGCTCAGTGGCTAGAGAACACAATAGAGCGGCCACAGCCGGTCAGAGGCTAGAGGACCCAATAGTGGGGCAGCAGTAGCTCAGTGGCTAGAGAACCCAATAATAGGGCCACAGCTGGTCATGGGCTAGAGCACCCAATAGTGGGACCACAGTAGCTCAGTGGGTAGAGAAGCCAATAGTGGGGCCGCAGTTGGTCAGGGGCTAGGGCACCCAATAGTGGAACCGCAGTATCTCAGTGGCTAGAGCACCCAAAAATGGGCCGCAGTAGCTCAGTGGCTAGAGAACCCAATAAGAAAGTGGCTATATCAATTCAAAGTGTTATATATCATGCTAACATAAAACATGTGCGAAGTGATGGCAGGGTGTAAGTTAATAACTCCATTAATCCTGAAAGAAGAATAATTTGTATTTAAAAAATAAAAATTAATGAAACTATGGTATGCTTTATTTTAATAACTAAAAAAAAAAAATCATGCGAACGAAGCCGCACTGGTCAGTTAGTATAAAATATAATGTTTGTATTATATTTGTCGTATAGATAAATTTATGTTTGAAAGCATGTTTATATATATATATATATGAATTTAGATTCTCAATTAACAAATGCTACTGAAATACAAGTATAACTGTAATGTTAAATGTCTATATATTGCAATCCCACTTAGTAGGTTAATGTATTCATTACAAGAAAAGGCAAGTATTCTTTTGGTTACTAGTCTTCAAGGTTTTACATGTAAAAGAACCATAAAATGCACACACATCTCCAGATTTACAGCACTAATGCTTTTATTCCGTGACAAATTTTTTTCTCGTATTTCTCCTATTGGAAGTGACATTTCCCAAGAAATGTTGATTCCTACAGACAAGCATAAATCACAACCTTGCTCTACGCAGGATTCGAAAACCGGAACCACTCACGCTCAACACTCAAACCGACTGCGCCACAGGGGGCAGTCAATAGGTCAACCGGAACGCTGTCGGTGGTTAAAAGACTTATTTTATGTGAACAAAAAACAGCTTATTTCATTGGAGATAATTTGTAAGTTACAATCTAAGCAATATATTAATTGATTGTTCCACACTGTACCTATAATTCACTGCCCGGGTTGGTTGGTATTCGCTTGCCTATATCTTATCTAAATTAAATGCTGAAACTGCAGGCAAAGTTTTGAACATTCTTGTAAAACATTTATAGTTTAGCTTAACCTTCATACATAACTCTTTTCTTTGGAATAAAAAAATTAAAAATTAAAATATATCCATATTATTTTCTCAGTTCTATTTTGTGTTTTGTCTAGACGTGACTGTACCATATATTCCTCTATCATTTAATAGAATATGATCATAATTTAAAATATTTAAAATTTATTATTTATTATTAGAATAAATTTATTCACTGCACCGTATTGTAGCTGATTATTTAGACTAGTGACACAATTAATTAATTCTATGTAATCAGAATTATCGTGCTATTAACAATGTATATGTTACGAAATTACATTCGACATTGGCTAAATAGATGACAGCTCTGTACGAATTTGTGTGTTATTATTTGCATGATTTTTGGGTTTTTTTAGAAGTAAAACTGCTCTGCTGTTAAATGTGTTCAATTTGGCTTAGCATTATGCTTTCTCAAGCCCCTCAACGTTTGCAAATTTTGTCAACGAATGTTGTCTAGAGTAGTGCATTCCCGTTGAGATATCTCTTACGCCAAGCCGTAAAGCTTCAGATCAAATATTTATATCCTCCACTCACCCCCATTTTAATGGTGAAAGATGTGATGATAACGTGGAAAAGGAACTAGTAATCTGTTGATGCATCAAACCACAGGAAGTATTCCATCTCCATCGTTGTTACTTTTATCTAGCGTGCATTCAATTCGATACTATTTAATATTTAAACAGAAAAATCGGACTCAATATTAGAAAAGCAATTGATTCATATCAAACACTACATGCAGAAGGTAAAGAAATCCTCCAGCACACACTGTCACAAGAGCACTGCTACCTGTTGTCGCCAGTAAAACGTCTCCATGTCCGGTTTTGCATTTACTGTTACCTAAGAAAAAAATACCGAATATTTTTATGTCCACACGAAAACTGCCGGGATGCAGTCTTGCCGCTCAGCTAGAGACCGGACCGTGCCGAGCCTCAGTCTAGGGAGTAACAGGGGACTCGCATGCACAGAAGTTTGCTGGCACCAGTAGATAAGTCTATATCGGTAGCCATTCTGGAAGACAAGCACTAACTCAAATATAATGCTTATAAGAGCATTTCTCATTAATTGTTCAGTCGATTTGGCGTCAGTGAAAGTAATGGGAACATCAAAAAGCTGTATATAATTATATTACTAATGTAGTAACCACTAAGTACTTAATTTTGATTCATTACTTCAAGTAAAGCTGTGAAAGATATAATGACTTAATATTAGTATACAAACGGGCAATCTAAGAGGGGCTTGGAGCTGCACACAAGGGAACTAGGCGACCCCATCTTTGTTTACGCCATGTGGAAAAAAGTCCCATTTTTCCCATTTTCCCCCAAAAAGGTTCCCATTTTCTATACCCGTGGTGGTCATCTTGGATCCTAACCTCCTGCTCGGTCAATCCGATGCCAGGGTGTTGGAACCCTTTCACCTAGCATCCTGGTGGGTGCCTAGTCTCATGCTCTGTCATTCCTTTCGGGATCTGTCGACCTAGCAACATAATGCGGTACCGAATACCAGCATCGGCTTACACGCTCGCAAGACCTAAGTGCACATATAAGCATAGTTGACTGTAATTTCCGAACCATATAAGATATAACTGTCAGATTCATAACACAGGCCTCATCTCCGACAATGAGAAGGGTTGCAGGGCCAAGTATAATCACATGTTAATTTATAAAAATAGTTGGCTGTAATTTTCCAACCATGTAAGATATAGTTGCCAAATTCATAACATATGCATCATCCACGATGATGAGAAGGGTCGTGGGGCCAAGTATAAACTATGTCTACTTACAAGCATAGTTGGCTGTAATTACCAAACTGCATAAGAAATAGTTGCTAAATTCATAACATAGACATCATCCACAATGGAGACAATGGTCGCAGGGCCAATTATTCCATGTCTGCTTGTAAGCATAGTAAGCTGTAAGTTTCAAACCACAAAGGATATAGTTGCCAAATTCATAACAAAGGCAACATCCACGACGACAAGAAGGTCCGCAGGGTAAAGTATACCCTATGTGTACTCATAAGTACAATTGGCTGTAATATCGGAACCATGTAAGATGTAGTTGTCAAATTCATAACACATGTATCACCCCCGACGATGATAAGTGTCGCAGGGCCATGTACACCTCATGTCTACTTATGAGCATAGTTGACTGTAATTTCGGAACCATGCAAGATATAGTTGCCAATTTCATAACATAGAAATCACCCATGATGACAAGAAGGGTTCCATGGTCAAGTGTACCCTACATCTACTTATAAGCATAGATGGCTGTAATTTGCGAACTCTGTAAGATAAGGTCATCAAATTCATAACATAGGCATCATTCACGACGACAAGAAGGCTCGCAGGGCCAAGTATAATCATATGTTTACTTATAAGCATAGGTGCCTGTAATTCCCATAACATGTTTTATATAATTTCCAAATCACAGGCATCACCCCCCAACGACGAAAATTTTCGAAGGGCCGAGTTTAAACATATGTATACTTATAAGCCTGGTGGGCTGTAATTTCCATAACATTTAATATAGTTGTGAAATTCAAGCACAGGCTTCAACCCCGACAATGAGAATTGTCGAAGAGCTGAGTACACGCTTTGTTTAATTATTTGCATAGATGGCTGTAAGTACCAAACTGTATAAGTTATGGTTGCCAAATTCATGACATAGGCACAATCCACAATGACAAGAAGGTTTACAGGTACAAGTATACCCTATGTCTACTGATAAGCATAAAGGGCTGTAATTTCTGAAATGTGTAAGATATGATTGCCAAATTCATAATATAGACATCACCCATGACAACAAGGAGGGTCCCAGTGAAAATTATAACCATATGTCTACTTATAAGCATAGTTGGCTGTACATTCCAAACCACATAAGTTATAGCTGCGAAATTCGTAACTTAGTAATCATCCACGATGATGAGAAGGGTCGCAGGGCAAGTATACCTTATGCCCTTGTGTCTACTAATAAGCATAGTTGGCTGAAACTTCCGAACCATGAAAGATATAGTTGTCAAATTCATAATATAGGCATCATCCACAACAATAAGGGTCATAATGTCAAGTATATCCTATAGCTACTCTTAAGCATAATTGACTTATTTTCTTACTGTGTAAGATCTAGTTGTCAAATTCATAACACAGGCCTCACCCCTGATAATGATAAGGTTCGCAGGGCCAAGTAGGCAGTCGATATTATCTGTAGGAAATCAATTTCTTCGTTTATTTTTAGTCCTTTACAAATAATACTACATTTATCAGCTGTCTTGTTGGTGTCTCATATAATAAATCAAAATATAATACAATTTAATGTATTGACAAACAAAAGGGCAACTCTCACATGAAATAACATATCTGTGTTTTACTGTTCATATTCATGTCATTATACACCTCTGTGTTTGCACGGTCATGCGAAAGGGGAACGAAAGTAAACAGCATCAGGTGATTTGATGGTCGGCTTTGGTATTTTGTGTGCCTCTCCAATGCCACAGAGTATTTTTTTGATTGTCCATGGATTTGTAGCCCTGCATTTCGTCACATGATCAGTTGAAAACCTTATTGCATTTTCGGACATGCCTTATGGTGTCCTCCCTTTTAAAAAGATGTCCTCTGACAACACTCACATTTCGCACACACATTTCGCACACCTTGAGTCCTCATTTGACTCTAGGCATGCGTACCTCATTCGACTCTAGGCATGCATACCTTCTATGTCACAGGTGTATACAAACAAGTTTAATACACGTTATTGTGTAGCGATGTCTCGCCAGAGTCAGAAGGTTCAAGGAAATGAAACGTCATTCTGTAGTGATGTCGCACCACAACCAATCGGTTTAGGAGAGAGTCACAGGCCTTGTTGTGGCGACAGGATTATCCGCCGCTGAAGCAGGCCGATGTTATTGTGTTCCAGAGAGCACTGCGAGTCGATGGGCATGACAGTTCTGTGACTTGGGTGACATGATGCATCACAGAGGAACCGGTTCATGGATGGTGTCGACTGCAGCCGAGGACAATCGTGATATTACCCAGGCACAGTTGACTCCTTTCAGGAGTGCCAGTCAGCTAAAAAGTGCCACGCACTTTCCTGATAGCTCGAGTGCTGTTCTTAGGCGCTTGACAGCGGTGGGACTGAAATTCCAGCTTGCTTCAAGTAAACAAAGGCTCACCAATGAACATAGGATTTATCGATTCGCATTTGCCGAGGAAAACATTGACCATGACTGGGTCAGATGTTGTTTCTCTGATGAGTGTGTGTTTTCCTCAGCTAATGATGGTCAATGCATGACTTCAGACCTTATGGGACCCGACACAATCCAGAATATGTGGTCAAGTGCTCGCGCTATGATCATGCATCCGTTGCATGCTGGCGATGGATGAGTGCACGTGGCATAGCCGTGTTGCACAGAACCGATGATCGAGGTCCGAGTACACATGGCCACAATGCTGGGCAGTATTAGCATATTCAAGAGAATATTATGTTTCCCTCGGTACAGGTTCTGTATACCAATGGTGAGCTGCGCTTCCAGCAGGAGCATTCTCCGATACATACTTCTCAGGTGGTTCGAAAATGGTTCGCAAAGCAAGACCAACTAGAGCTCGTAGATTGGCCACCTTACAGTGCCAACTTAAGTCCAATTGAGAATTTTTGGTCAGAGACGAAGCGCACGATGGCGACAACTGACCTGATTCACAGTCAGCAATTAAAGATGATCTCTGAGAGCTAGTAGCGGATGCCTGGGATGAAGTACCTAGTAGCGAACACTGTGCTTCTTCTCTGGTCGCCTCTCTACCACGATGACTGGGGCAGGTGGTTGAGAATGAGGGATACTGCTCCTGTTATTGAGGTTACAACGTCGACTGTCTTCAGGGCCAAATAAACACTCACGTATAAAACGTGACACAAAAAACCAATGGTACATCACTTGGCATAATGACCACATTGAAATACAAACTAAAAGTACGAGGTGGTGTAGAACCCGAAATAAAAGGCGCCAGAACCATACATGCGAAACCATCTTTGTTTGATACATCTGTTTTACATGTGGATGCAAACACATGCTTACGAATAAAATACATTACATGATGCTGTAACATTTTGTATTACGATGAAACAAAATAATATAACCAGTAGGAATGAAATGCAAGGTCGAACTCCAGAAACCTAATCTAATTGTGTGAAGGGGAAATGCAATTTATTCGGCAAGTTCGGCAACCATGCTCACTTTGCGATTAGCACACAACTGAAGGCATGGACTGACAACAAATATCATTCCGGTTCAAGTTCAAGTCCGGCCCGAATTGAAATTTATTTGTTCAATTCTGTATTTGATTCCAGGTAAATTGAGATAACATTGAACACAGTCTGGTATTTTCAGTTTGACGAATAAAGTTCTCATTCATGTCCACGAATTGCCCTGAACTTTAAGAAAATGTGCGATTTCATTTCCAGTTCACTGCAGAAGAAATATGAAAGAACTGTATCTCGAACTATATCTCGTACTTCCTTATGTTATTATAGTCCGACATTTTCGATTCAAGGTAGACAATTCCAATACATGTTTACGGCCTACCATGAACTAAAATTATGTTCACAGTTGCATTTCTAGTTCATTGAAGCGTAAATATGAATTGACCATATCGCGATCTATATCTCGTACTTCCTTGTGTCAATCTAGACCGACATTTATAATTCGAAATGGAAAATTCCAATTTATGTTTACTACCTTCCTTGAACTAATATAGTGTTTCATTTTTCATTTCCAGTTCAGTAAAGAGGAAATGCTAAAGAACTGTACCTCGAACTGTATTTCGTACTTCTTTATTTTGTTCCAATTCTACATTATTAATCTGAGTATCAATGACCAGCTAATATTCACAGAATCATACAAATATATGATAAGTCCTTGTGCAAGATTCAGGAATTTTGATCGTAGAGTAAATTGACCATGGCTCATGTTCGATTAATTCCTCTATACAACGGCCGTGGGGCTAAGTGGTTAGACTCCTCGCCTCCCACCTAGGTGAATCGGGTGCAATCCCCGACTGGGTAACTTCTGATTTTTGCTTGTGGGAATCGTGCTGATTGGTTTTCTCAGGGATCTCCCGTGTCCCCTGCCCTTGCGTTCCGACCCTGTTCAATTCTCCCCTCATTTCGCCCTCATTATTTTTCAAGATCTTGATGTTAAAAGCCGCCCAGATCTCTCAACTCAACTACAACGGCCATTTTTAATATTCTTAACCTTGAAAGGTAGCCATGGTCGTGACCCGCCGATTATTTCAGCAAGCCAGCGACCATTTGTGTTTTATAGGCACAGGGTTTACAAATTTGAAAAACTGTGTTTACCAGCCAATTTAAATGTTCCTATTTATTCGACAGCTTTCTTACATGTATAACATACAAGATGCAGACAGGCTATATATGTTTATTGATTATATAGAACAGATTTTTCATTGCAAGTATTTAGTATCGATGGAACTAATTTGCTTTCATTTAGAAGTGTGCTAACATGTGAAACAAATGAGATAAGAACATTGTGCTAGCAATGCCTATTGAATTATAATTTAAATTAATTTGGTTTTGTTTTGAATAGAGAAACAGCGGACAGACTAACTCACTGATATATTCTGCCACGTACAGCTGCATAATGCGCTTCAAATGTGTTGAATGGTGTGACAAGTTGGCTACGGAACGATAAAAGGTCGCAAAAGGAAAGAAACTATTAGGGAAACGAGACAAACCATTGTTTCGTTGCATTGTAAAAACAAATAATACCCTGAAATTCCAAGCGTTCTTCTACGAAGTCATGTAATCTAGTGATTAAGAGAATCGAAAGCTTTAATGAACCGATCAAGATTAGGCCGCCCAGAAAATCTGGCCGACAGGGCAACACAGCAAGTGGATTTATTCACTTTGAATTTATGTGCTATGTAATTAAAACACTCATATCTCGCGAATCATTAATCCAATTTCAATAAACGATAACTTATCGGATTTCCCTTACAATTCTCCCCGAAATGAGATGCAAATAGATACGATTCAGTGAGTAGTTGTCTTAGCATTTAACCAGAATTCTCAAAAATGTTGTAAAACAAAGATGATTTCACATACACATTACATAGACACTGGAAACACATTTCAATGGAAAGAGACCCTCCGAAAGCATTGTAATATGCAATCCCGATTGCACCCAGTGACAAAATGGAGACAAGAGAAAACGAAAATGAAATGTTGAATGTCTGGTGGTAAACCTCTGTGATGATGATCAAGAATGATCAGGAAAGATGCAAAAGTTAAGTCTTCTGCATTATCCGCGAATATGCAAGAACAGTTTGGAAAACAAGTTACACCAAGAACAATAAAACTATTAACGAATAGCACTGAGAAACTATGTTTAGGAACCTAGTTTTATTGCCGAATACCGAACGTTTTACTTATGACGGTAATATATCCATAGGCCGTTCACGGTAAAGTGAGCACTTTTTGAAGTTGTTTAATCAGACATAATAACCAATAACTGCATTTAATTGTGGCCTTAGGCTTCCGATTTTGGGTATGGTGAATGTATACACTGTGTTTATTATTCACTTGGCAGGGTTTACATTAACAAGTGGTGTAAGAATATAAATTGGTTGAAAGAAAAAAGTATCTAGAACTTCAAAAGTGTCCACTTTATCGTGAACGGCCTATACATGTTTGTTTGATGTACTACATTTATATCTGTGAAGTGCAATTATAATTGTTTGTTTCAGGAGTATATAAAATATTCCCCACATAAATTTGCCTTGCAGTGGCATAAAACTAAAACTGAAATTGAACAGGAAGATGTGGCCTTGATAACATATTTTTGCAAAGCCTTCACTTAGAGCCCAGTGCTGCACTCTAAATTCGGATCAATGGTAAACCAGTGATTCGCAATGAGATTCAACCACTCGAATCAGTGCAAATGGCTTCATTTAAAATCAGAGGAAAACCACTGATTGTTTCAGCGAAAAACTTTCACTTATTGAAGTAGTGACTTGAAACAACTTCACTGAGTGAATAAGTGACGGCCGAATGCAGTGGTGAATTAAATATTTATTTTATTGAATTGAGCCAAAAAAAAAAGTATGTGAAATAAACATAGTTACGATAGTTTATTATTTATATTGCGCGATTTACCGTAATTTAAAGAAGTAAAAACTATATCGGAGGTGGCTGGGATTGAACACATACACAATTTCCATTTCGCTTTTATATCTTTACCTTACCATTATGTGTTACCAGGTTAAGTTAAAAATGAGAGCAAAATATATGTCTTATACTTCTCATCGAAATCGAGAAGATTTCAATTGTATGCTCTTACTTTTCGTATGTTGTTTAATTGGTACTGTTAGTATTGTTAAAACGAATACTATGTATGAGTGCACCCTCTCCACCAAATTATATGCGGTGTAAACCTTCAAACACAGCGCTGTGGTATATGTATGTAAACGAAATGAAAGACGTAAAAACGCAATGAAAGGCTGAATGTCCATATTACCGCGTAAAAAGATGTTTTGAAAAAAGAAACACATGTTGGACAGCATTTTATCTAGGGTTTATTAGTTTATTCGTTGTTATTTCACTGGATACACATTGTTAAACGGGCATTTTAAACGTTGTTTGTCGGCCATTTTTACATGCTGTTTAACTGATCCACCAGTCAGAAAAACTAACCACTAAAAAACAGTGAAAAAAATGACTGACGAATCAGTGGAAAACGTCACTGAATAAATACGTGACATAAATCTGGCATGTTTTCACCGATTCATCAGTTACATTTACTGAAGCGACTGTTGTATCAGACAGGTACTGCTGACTGATTGTAACAGTGACATTCTCGCTGATTCGATTTAGAGTGTCTTGCTGCGTTTTGGTGTGCTATTTACGATAAAATGAGCACTTCTGAATGTTCTACTTAAGATCTACTTGTATGCACATTGTGTATTTATCACCTTCTGTAATATTAACATTGTCATGGGTCTTATCACTTTATTCATGCGTCGGTCAAGTGAAAAACTGAAATTATTATAAAAGTTAATATTTTACCATAATGCTCATTTTTACACTTCGATGCATTAAAAATACAGAATGGGAAAGAAAAATTAAATGATCAGAAATTGTTACATAACACTTTATATTCGATGTTAAGATATGGAACTACTTCCCAGCAAACACGGAATATACGAGTCAGAATCGGGCCGGTAAAAGCTAGCTGACAAACTCCGGCCAGCCGATACCGGCCAGCCGATACCGGCCCGCTATCTTATGCCGGAAGTGGCCCGATGGAAATATGCACTGGTGGCTGACTGTTTTCCGACAGTGTCAAAAATACACTGTACCGCTACCGGCACGATACAAAATGTATTCTGGCCCAACATACACGAAAAGTATGGGCCAGAACCTGGCCGGTAAAAGCTAGTCGACAAACTCTGGCCAGCCGATACTGGCCCGCTGTCTTATGCCGGAAGCGGCCAAATGGAAATAAGGACTGGTGGCTAACTGTTGGCCGACAGTGCCGGGCCTGCAAAGGCTGGATGTCGCTACGATGCCGGGCCTGCGACTGCTGGATGTCGCTTCGATGACGGGCCTACGATGGCTGGGTGTTGTTACGATGCCTGGCCTGCGACGGCTGGATGTCGTTACGATGACGGGCCAGCGATGGCTGGATGTTGTTACTATTCCGGGCCTGCAACAGCTGGATGTTGCTACGATGACAGGCCTGCGACGGCTGGGTGTCGTTACGATGCCGGGCCTGCGAATACTGGATGATGTTACGATGCCGAGCATGCGACGGCTCAATGTCGTTACAATTCCGGGCCTGCGACGGCTGGATGTTGTTAGGATGCCGGGCCTGCTACAGCTGGATGTCTTTACAATGCCGGGCCTGCGATAGCTGGATATCGTTTCGATGCCGGGCCTGCAGCGCTATGATATCCACAAATAAGCAGTATAACAAAAAAAAAAACCTTAACTTTTCGATTAAAATTTCAGTCATAGTAATTTCCTCTTAACATATATTCATGTCATTGACTTGCCAACACATTAAATTATATGGAAGTATTTTGCTTGCTGAGTGCGGGATTCGAATTTAAGACCCATGAGTTGACAGTCCAGGATGCTTACCGAGACACCATGTGATTAGTTACTGACATTCCCCAATAATTAAAAATATATCATGACACAAATTATTATACAGGAATGTATAAATTTAATGACAATATAAGAAATAATTTTAGAACGCAGATTATTTAGAAACTCTCTCTTCAGAGGCTTGCAAACAAAGTAGTTTTAGTTCGTTTTAAATATATCTGTCAGATGGCTGTAGCAATGAAAAGAATTTCAATGTCTACTAATATTATAGGCTACCACGTGACACATATATAATTATGAAAAATACATGCTAATGGTTAACACACGGTCTCAAAAAGACATAATGCCATTAACAGCTAACTAACATCTTGCCTATTCAAAACACTTTCCAAAAGGTTGTCGGCAAAATACATCATATTTGTATCTTTATCGTCTCGAAAACGTTACCGGGCCGGAATAAATAAGATAATGGCCAGCTTACCGAAAAGACAAAGATGCTGTGTGGGAATCGACCCAGAAACATTTTTAAGATGCTTGCAACATGTTTGCTCTGCGATATCATGCCGGCATGTTTTCGATGATATCCATCTGTTAGTCTAAAATACAGCGGGCCATTGTGTTTTTTCTAACGGCTTTCAATCTGTCCAAAAAAAGACATCACGCCGTTGTCAGGTGGCTATCTTTTGGCATTAAAACGACTGTTGCCAACAGTACAGGTATCGGCCGACACTCTGCCGACAGGTTGTGTTTGCTGGGTTTCCATTCATGGTTACCAACTTTATTGGCTGCATGTCACTCAGTGCGCCCGTTAAAATATATGAAGGTAGAGCAGCGACTTTTTCTAAGGTTGATTTCAAAATTGTTCTCTTTATCGTGAACAGCCTTTAAAATTAATGGAGCCCCAAAGTACATCAGTATGGCTTGAATACCAGTTAAATATGCCCAGGCAGCGCGCCAGTGTAGTGAATCTGCCGCTCGCCCCTGCCGACCGCTGCAGCAGACACGGCTATGAAGTGCTAGTAGTGCAGTGTTGCCACGTTAACAGATGGTCAGGCGATAGGAGGGGGAGGCTAGAACTTTCAACATCGTCCATTGCTTTTGTTGCTATAGTACTCAAGTGTCGCGTCTCCTGCGAATGTTTTTGTCATGCAAAAAAAAAAATATTAAGGAATGCGAGAACCTGTAAAAGAAGTGACGAAATTTAATAATAAAATTAATACCTTGTGCTGTGAGTAATTATGGTCTCCATTTAATCCTGGCCTTTAAATTTTAACAACCATAAACATACAGTGCCGGAACAACATAAAGTCATCAAATTATAGATACAGATAAACATGGTGAGTATCATTTGTGGTGGGAGTAAATTCAGTGCTTTCAAAAATAGTATATTTTCTAATTTCATGCAAAAGCCAACTTGTAAAGTATGGCATTGGAACAATAAAAGTAATGGTTAGTGAAATTTTGACACAACGAAACTAAACGTTGTTTAGAATCAATCGGATACAATGTAAGTTTAACCAGTGAACAACAAGTGAAACACGTAAAGAAAAACTGATATGGTATTATTTTAGAGAAACAGAGCTACCTGTAAAACTACACCCGCCATCCATAATATCCACCACAGTTCTCGTATGCCAGTATTCGAACCGTATTCATGTATGATTTTTTTTTAAATTTCTGAATCTTTATATAGTTGGAAAATAGTTCTCATAATAACTACTGGAATAATAATGCAAATTAGTATTGTAAACCCTTTCCGTTCCAGACAAAAAACATTGTAAAATTAAACTTTAAAATCTTAAAATTAAAATTTCAACGCTTTGTTAGAAAAGAAAATTAATTAGAGAAACTTAATTTTAATTGCAATTGTTACTTTTGACATACATTTCTCAATAGGCCTACGACAATTTTAAGCCCCAGCAATAAGAACACATTATATTCTGCAGTTTTATGTATACAACATTAGTAGTCAAAAGTAATGATAACTATTATTTTTATAGACCATGACATAACACATGTAAAACTGAGGGCCACATTTAACATCTCACATAGAGTACCACAAACTGTCAATATAATATATTTGTCACCATTAAAATTCTCACTATTTTAGATATTGTAAACAAAGTGTTTGGGATAAACGTACATGAAGTAAACGTGCATATTGAGTAATCGACAATTAAAAATTAATGCCGGTGACATACCGAGAAACACTATCACAAAATTTTACTGCGTATAAACTTCCTAAATAAACTTTTATATGTATTTCGTTCCAAAGTGATAGCTGCTTACCAAATGTAGGTTAAAAGCTAACTATTCGCTTATAGCTAAACTTACAGTTGTGTGCAGTTCTACTGATCCTTTATATTCGTTATTTGTCTATACCCTCTGAAATGAAATTAATTTCTCTAACCCTAGTCGTGGAGGTATCTCAACATCTACAATTTCCGGCAATATACTGTATATTCGTTGTAAAATTGACGTATAAGAGGATGTCATATTTAATCCTGTAATTTCTTGTAATGTTCTATACCTCCCACAAATAGGTCTGCATTCAAGGATACGATGAACTCGTAGCATTTCCTGCCTTCAGTTCGAAAGTAACCCTGTATCTGGAAGTGAGCCGAACACTACTTTTTCTTACTCAATTTCAGTTTCCGTTTTTTTTTTCTACTGCAAGGAAAATGTAATCATCCCATTCGCTAGTGACAAATTAGAAAATTTATTCACCGATTTTTTAAAACACTAGATTTCCCAAAGTCTGTCGTCTCCTACAATCCCACAAGGACTTGCTGCTGCTAAATTTATCGTAGAGGGCAGGTTTTTTTTTTTTTTTTTTTTCGTTTGATTACGTTCCTGAAAATTGACGCTGTTAGCCTGTACAACCGCGATGTTGTACGGAATTCATTGCCTACAGGATTCATCTATAACTGAGCACTATTGCGTTGAGGAATTACTTGGCCTTGAAGATTTGCAATATTTTCCCTACATATAGTTTTCATACATTTCATAGTTGTCACTATCAAATGGGGTACACTGTCGTGCATAGTTTGTATCTCGTTGTTGTATATACATGTCGTCTTTTAATTGTGAATATATCATTTTGATTAATATGTCATATCACTGAATCAGCGGAAATGTATGAGAATCGCGAGTTTAATTACAAGTTTCTACAAAATGCCAAATCGCAATGCAGATATAAGAACAGAAGAAAAATTAAAATAATATATAGAACATCTGTTTTGTCCATTTGAAGAAAATCAAAATTCAATCTACATTGATGTTCGTTGTAGTACGGTTTATTTTACTCCAAATTAACCAACTCTGATCTAAAACTCGGTACCGCTGTTCATTTCCGTATACAGGAACTTAGTGGACTTACGCATCATTATAAAAATATGCAAGTATATTATTCAGAGAAAAACTTTAAAACAAAGTAATGATTTTTCAAACATTTAAACTAAAGACAAATACAAAACACTGTCTAGAAAAAATTCAAAACTAAACCAGAATTAACATTAGAATGCCATAAAATTGTTTATCATCTTCATTTACTCTGTCAAATTTAAAACTCTAGGAGTACTGTGTGAATGCTAATATGACCACATAGGCAAACTTGCATCGCTTATAAAAGTAATACACGGATTTCCATACATAAAATTTCTGCTTCCTGATGACATGTTATTCATCTTCTGATGCTGCCTTCATCTGCAAGATGCTTCTCTAAGTTCTGCGTATTTTGCCAACATTATGTAAAAGAAATCGCCACAAACATGTTATGCACTGGAATAAAATAATACGGTGTACAATGCATATAAATTGTCAGAACAGTAAATATTATTTCCGATACTTAAAATGGCCAATTTTTACTTACACAATATTTCTAGAAAAACTTAATCTGTATTGTCCGTCGTGCTTGGTGAAATTATTTACGTGTAATAATAACGTTCCTGAAAGAATGTGGAAATTGACCACATGTTTTTTAATACAGCATTGAATAATGCTTAGGATACAATTTTTTTTAAATAATTTGGCAACATACGTATAGGTACACTTTTAATTCGTATTAGTGGAAAATCTCTGATTTGCAGTTAAATTAAACTGCTGGAAACAGTGCAAGTATATCCACTTAGAATCGGTGGAAAACCACTTATTGTTTCAGTGAAACAATATCACTGAAAGAATACATTAAAACCAACTGCGTGCAGTGAATGAAATATTGTTTATATTGAATTTAAGGACGTCGTTAAGAAAAATAAACGTATTTCCAAAATTCGCTGTTTATATTTTGGAATTTTACGTAATTTCGATACCGAAGTAACAAACATTATGTGGTGTCCAAGATTTGAACATAAAGCATCCAGCTTATAGATCATTATCTTACCAACAGTGCTACCAAGTGAACGTTGATGTCAGGAGGGAAAATATACTACGTATTATAATTATTTTTAGAAATTATGTAGCTTTGAATTGTAGACCATTTCTTTTCGATTTAGCATCATTTATAAAATTAGGATTGTTAAAGCCCTAATGTGTACACACAGTGACGATCACAAATATTCATACGTCCTGTTTCTTTCACGACGTCTGTACAATAAGGAATTATGTTGACACACACACACACACACACACATATACGCGTCCATCTGTATTTTGTATTCCATTTGATCAAATCCAACAAATAAAAAAACATTCCTTATAAAAGAAACAAAGCGATATATTACACAAATGTAAATAAATGCACGTTTTCCGAATCAGAAATGTTCAAACACCTTCGTACGAAGAACAAATGTTTCCGTACAACATAAACAAAATAAGTTCTCCATTTAATATCTAGCATGCCCCCACTTTTGCTTCAGAAAGCTTCCCAAATGCGCTGGCATTGACTTTACTACCGTTTGTATGACACTGGGAGGGATATTGTTCCACTCATGATGGGTTTTCTCCTTCAAGTTCCGCCGCGTGCTTGAAATATGATGTTTTCGTAGCTTTATGTTTAAGTGTGCCCAAATATGTTCTATTGAATATAAGTTTGAGGTTTGGGGTGCAGTTTATACTACACGAGGACAATTATACAGCAGCCATATTCGTATTGCACATGATTTACACTTATTACCAGTATCCTGGTAAAATTTGCAATTAATACGTCAAGTTGTATGGCATTATGTCGCAAATTATGTTTAAACAGGTCAATATATTTGCATTGATCCAATCGTCAATCTATAAATGTCAGTTCACACATGCCACATGCACTAATGCACCCTCACAACATAACTGAAACCACACTATGCCTGGCAGTTGAACGAGAATGTTGGGGATGTATTTCTTCATTGGATTTTCTCCACACTTTTGGCGGGCTGTCGTGGCGGAAAACCTTGAATTTACTCTCATCTGGAAATATTACATCAGTCCAGTAATCGTTCTGTAAATGTACCTTCATGACGTTAAGCCTCTTCTTATAATTGCATTTGCTTACATGCGATTACTTCCGTTGATGTTCTTGCATTAAGCATTGTAATCAGTATTGCTGAGCACTCTTCTCATTCTCATTAGCGACAGTGGCTTTGGAGTATTTCGGAGGTCTCTTGCAATAGCGCGCATGGACTGCTAAAAGATTTCTGACGAATTTGTTTTACAATATAACTTTCTTCTCTATGCGAAAGTACGTTTGGCCATCCACTCTTCGGTTTGTCTCAGCATGTTAGTACTTTTATACCATTTTGCGATACATTGCACAGTGGCCTTGCTGGGAAGTGCTACGGGAGTCATTAGAGCATATGAAAATATTTGTTACTTGTTACACTTTGTATGAATTCTTTGGGGTTCAATAATGTTTGTTTTTGTAAGACGTTATTTTATGTTTTTGTATGTGTCTCTCAAACCTACAATTTACTGAACCAATACACTTTGTTTTATACGCTTTGATTTTTGTTTGTAAACCTTTCCTGTAAAATGTCTTAAGTATGTATACAGAACAGCGTGATTTTTGTAAATCATTGATCGGCACTGTATTTATATTTTACCTCCCACTTCACACACAGAGGGATAGAATACATTCAGTTTAACTGCACAAGCCCCCTTGCCAAGAACTTTTATATTTTAGTGTTTTGGAGTGTTTCTTTCTACGCTGTGGTTGTCTGTATTTTACAGGCCATTCACGGTAAATTTAGCACTTTTGAAAGCCCTTTTATCTGGAATAATAGTAAATAAATATATATTAATTTAGCCTTAGACTTGAATTTCACAGTGCGGTAGAATATACACACTGTGTTTATTATGTATATGGCCACATTTATTTAAGAAGGTGATTTAAGGTTAATAATGGCTGAAAGAAAAACGTAACTAATGCCTCAAAGGTGCTCACTTTACTGTGAACAGTGTTTAGCAGACATGTACGTAAGTCGACTTGCATGCTCGAAATAAACAATACATGAACTGATTTCCCGCTTTACTGTGAACAGTGTTTAGCAGACATGTACGTAAGTCGACTTGCATGCTCGAAATAAACAATACATGAACTGATTTCCCGCTTTCTTTGCGATGCAAAATCGAGCCACTTCACTTCAATGTATTTTCGCCGTGGCTATGACATATATTTGCTTGATATCTTGTCCGCGTGGTCAGGGGCAATTAAAACACCTTGCCACTCGCCACGCGCCTCGTTATGTGAAGTGATGGGTTGTCATAAGTTCTAGACGTTGACCAAATGGATCTATACACTTGGCAACTCTGCGAGTTTCTCGCTCTCTGTACACTCTTCCCCTCTCTATCTTCGCGTACGCTAACCACGTTTATGGCGTCAGTTCAGCTGCAGTGACATTCAGAGTTTACAATGTTTAGTATTTAGAGCATCCTGTTAGAGGTATAATCTCACCAACTTTTTGAATCTGCATTTTTAGTAGTATATTGCTATAAAGTCGTCCCGTTAAATTAATAGTCTGTTTTTTGTCTCTAGGATAACTGACATTTTAAAGACATAAATTCTATTTGTAACATTAAAAAAAATTAAATATCGAATTCATTAACATTATTTTTGTTGTACAAATCTTGCCAGAGTTGTTGGATTCTAATTGTTGTCTCAAACAAATGTCAGAACAACAGGGATCACTATTTCCTGAAAGGATAAACAAACGTAGGAAGAAACTTGTGTTGTTATAGTCAATAAGATTATATGCTGTTCATGAACTCCTCGGGGTAATGGTCTGCATTCAACCATTTTTTTACACTGTGCCTAATTTGTACTTAATTTCTACCCCTTCGAAAAACTTAAAGCAAACCATTATATTGTTATAGAGTTAATGTTGCTCTACCCTCGTAATATCGTCTTCTATGGCGATTGCTAAATATTTATCGATTGACTCACAAAGTACAAAATATAGTTTGTGTAAACTGATTTGTGTTGTCTGAACATTTATAGTTTTAATGCTACTGGAATATTTTCAAATATGAATAAAATCTCAGGTTTGTTGTGAAACGAAACATAAACAAATGAGCTCGCCGTTGTTATAACATGTTATTTTAACAGTTCTCAACATGATTAGCAAGTTTATATTTATGATAGTTCCGTTTCCAAGAAATCGATTAAATGTTGTTACTCAAAGATGGTTACTGTACTAATGGAATTGGTTTCATATCCCAATTCACTCTTCATTGAAGATGGCATTATGTATGTACAGGGAACCTTATAAGAAAACAAAACATAGCGTGGTATATTTCACTGACTATTCAATTATTGAACCTGTTTGAATTTAATAAAAATTTGTTGAGAATGTAAGAAACATTATTATTTTTTTGTCAGTGAGACAGGTTAATTTTTATCCATACTCATTCGTTTCATAAGTTCACAAAACATAATCGAGAACACATTCGAACCTTCTTCATTCTTAGGGATTTGAACTTGGTCAATTTCTGAAATGGCATTTAGGAAATTATATAACTGACCGTTTAAAGCAAAGATCATGGCTATATCTTATTGAGTTACTGAGCTATTGATGAGTTTTCCAAAACACATTTTACTTCTTTTCGTCCCCTAAGGTAATGACTTTTAAACAATAACCTAGAATGGATTTTTAGTCATTTAAAAAAATACAGAATAACAATATATTATCATTTTAATGCGCGATTATGGAGACGTCGATAGCATATTTGAACACTTTTCACCCTCTTAGTGGTTCAATTTTAAAATATTTTATATGTTGTCGTTTTAAGTTAAGAGCATAGCGATGTCTCATTAGGTTAATAAGATATTTAGGGACCCTCGAACATATATTTTACCTCTTTTCACCCTCTCGGTTGTTGGATTTCAAAT
Source organism: Dryococelus australis (assembly GCA_029891345.1). NCBI lineage: Eukaryota > Metazoa > Arthropoda > Insecta > Phasmatodea > Phasmatidae > Dryococelus > Dryococelus australis. The sequence goes on from CM056993.1 coordinate 40,787,205, forward strand.
AATCCTGAAGTCAGTTTTGTGGTATATGTATAGGATAAATTTTGAAGCTAAAAGCACAAACATAGCTCGTCGGATTAATCAGCTATTGAGAATCCCTCAAAAATAATGCTTTACCTCTTTTCGCCCTATTAGGGGTTGAATGTTGAAAAATCCTTTCTCAGTGGGTGCCTGCATCCAGAAGGAAAGCCAACACTACATTTTATAACTTTGCATCTAGCCGTTTTGTCTGTATATTATTGAATTAGTCAGTCAGTCGGTAACTTCATTGTGTACACAGATATTTAATTCAAGAATTGAAAATAGATTTCTTGTTATCGTTTTAGTTGAACGGTACAGTACATTGTTCCATCCAATGTTCACATTTTGCCAAAACAGAACATCACTTATCCAAAAACATTTACATCAACAAAGTGTCAATATCAGGCAGCAGCCTCAAATCCTACATGATGATATTGGAAAAATGGAAGTTTAACTGCCGTATTAAACATACAATGAAGAAATTAGTTCGGATAATTTCATGAAGACAATTGAAGGAGGGATATCATAAAAATGTATCATGAACAGAAATTGGCTTTTACCTTCATTTCCGGTCCAAATGTAAGTACATACTGTATATAATCCTAACATGTGCGTCCAGTGCGAGTCCTATAATATTATGTTGTTTTCAGTTACACAGCATATGATAAATATTCAATTTACCCGTTTAATTACGCACCTATTCGTTTTGACGATTTTAATACAGGATTCACGAACGTGTCTCTAAGTTACTAATTATAGATTACTGATAATCTGTAAATTTGGTTCTGTAGCCGGCATATCTACTGGCTTTTGTGACCTTGAAAATTCTACAGGAAACACTAAAGAATTAGACAATTCTACACCGAGTTCAAAGCATATCAATAAATATATATATATATATATATATATATATATATATATATATATATATATATATAAGCTTTCCCTCGCTTTACAATTACGGTTGAATGGGCATAAGCTTCGAATTAGTTGTTTACTGCGCAATCAAAGAGTAATACAACAAATCCGGAACCCTGCATGGCGAAAGCTTAACTGATGACTAGTTATTTGTATATTATATACTTATCCATTAAAATGTATGTATCTGTGATCTCCAAATATCGTCTGGCAGGACAATGATGATTATACCCTTTGCGATTCGAAGACGTAATTTAAAGACTTGAGAAGAATTCGCTTGCTGCATGTTAACCTATTTGCCATTTTGCGGAAGTGATAACTGTGAGTGAAATTGTAGCTCTGAGGAACTAACTGTAATATCTATTGTATATACAGTACATATTCGAAACAGCAATCTCAACTATTAATCACTGTGTTTGGGTCTGGGAGACGGTAGCGAACAGCGAACATCACTGTACTCCACGCCATCAAAACGGCAGTGCAACACTTAGATCTGCGAGGGACCTACGTAGACAGGCAGGCTGCTACAACAGCCTTGCCAACTTGGCCTCCGCCATCTAACTACTGTATATGCACTGGCACCTGCCCTGAGTTCTGCACACGTCGCTGCGTGTACCGCCCGTAATCATGACAGCACAACCTGTATGTTTCTTTACGTAACCTGTACATTGTAGGTTAGGGAATCGCAGTACTGACTTCGTACACTCCAGACAAAACTAAACAATCGTAAAGTGTGACGTGTGAATTCATCGTGAATATAAGCATAAATACGATTAGAACATGATTACATAATATATTGTCCCCATGCCAGACATCAGTAAATATTTGTTGTATGGGTTGCAAAGCAAGAAGATTACTTATTACCGCATGTTTTAGAGGAGGCAACAAAAGCAACACAACATGTTGGAGAGTGAGTCTAGTAGAGATTTTTGTATGTGGTGTTAATTGAATTATCTCTCAAGTGGAGGCCAACTTTCTTCCGCCAGACTTATTATTCAGATTGTTTTCTTCTGCGTAAGAGTATGAAGCATGAAGTCAAACAGAACATTTTAGTTTAAACGGTATCTCATTGCATCGCTGAACAAACAAAATGTTAAGTACATATCAATATGCTATATTATTTAGGGAAAAACTAAAATAATGACATCTACAAAGAATTCTGTGAAACCAAAACATGCGAGGAAAGCTAACAGGGTACGACCCTAGTTGTACGAAACGCTTTCTGAATCCATTTAAATATTAACAAAAAAAAAAAAAAACTTTATACTCAGTTTATAATATTTAGACCATTTATTTATTTTTTTCTAACGAGAAATTTATTTTCTGTCATAAACAATATATTTCGAACATAGCGTAGTGCTGCTGTATTTCACGTTTGTTTGATAATTCTAAATAAAGGATTATTCCACCCTATTTCCTTAATTAACTAGAAACATTCAATTCAATTTCACTTTAAGCTACTTTCCTTGGGAAACTGGGATTATGTAATCACGCAAATGTCTGTCTGTGATGTACTGTATGTCTGCTCATAATAACATTCGAATCCGTGAAACATATTTCACCAAATTCGGTACACATATAACATAGAAAGGATATCCAATTTTACGATGTTCTGCCAAGCCGTTTGCATATTTTCAAAACGGTTGCTATTTTATTACAATAGGGAGCTATTCCATTTCTGGGGAATTATTTTACTAGGTAATACTAAATATTGTATTTTCAGTCAATCATGTACGTCTTTAATCTAGGAAGATAAGTTCGTATTTTTTTGCCATTGTGTAAGGTAGCACATCATGAAAACAATAAACTTTTACATCATATCTTGGAAATTACTCAACAGATTCCTGCTACATTTTGCAGTAACTAGTATCTTTAAGCCTAGAGTAGATCATGGTATCTTATATATTTATGATTAATGTGGAACTTACTATATTTTCAAAACCGTACCAAATATTTCTTTTTAAATTTGATATAAATGTGTTTATATATCCACACACATACATATATTCTAATCCCATTAAAATTTATATGAAAAACGTATTGCCTAAAAACATTAAATATGCCAAGAAATAGCCAATTTCGTTCACCATTTTGTAATATAGCGCAACACGAAAAAATACAATTATTGTATCGTAACTCGGAAAACAATCTACACACTCCTGCCAAATTCAACAAACAAGAAGTATGCTGATATGAATTAATTGGGTCAGGTATTTGTTTTTATATTGATGGCAATATAGACATTTTGATAACTATACTGTGTCTATGAAACGATGTGAACAATTTCAACCAAACTTTGTATACTGTATCTAATACTATATATGCCATGCTAACATATGCGATTTAAATGTGTAAGAAACTTGTTTTTGACATGGTGACTATATAAATATTTCAGGTTCATTTGGTATACAGTGTACCATACTGTTTGACCAATTTCAACCAAACTTGGCGTGTTGAACTTATCACCTACAGGTATTAAACATGCTGGTACATTGTCTCTTTTGTCCGCCATATTGTAATGTAGCGCTACACGACAGTATGTTGTGTAAAATGCCGGAAAACAATAAACCTATTACTACCTAATTTGGCAAACAAGATTCACCACGGTGATCAAATAAACATATATGTTATACGTGGGTCGGTCACTTATTTTTAAAATGGCAGCAATACGAACATTTTGATTACTTATCTCTAAACACAGAACCGTGTAACCAAGGAACGAAAAAACAAAGACCCGAAAAGAGGGGGGGGGGGGGTCCCTACAATTTTGTAATATTGCACATGTGCTAATGAATGTTACCGGATATTCGGAAATTGGATCGAAATAACACACAGCACATTGAAAATAAACATTCGAATGAATTGAGGCTTCATCAGTGCTTTAAGCAAAACATGTTATACATTAAATATCAACAAATATCTGGAAGAATTATTTTCTGGGTCCATATTGGTAGGGTAAATGTTGTTTAACATAAAATAATACAGGAGTTATCAAAGTCATCCAGCTTAGCTTTCTTTTTATCGTTGATAAAGAGGCTACTTACATGCGCAAATATGTGTCTCTTAGAGTTTAATTGTGCGCATATTCTCAGAAATTAACATATCGACACAATGAATCAAAACATGTTTTGTAGAACATTTTATTCTCTACACAATTTCCCATTCAGAAAAATATATTGTAACTGTTTGTTAAAAACTGGATTCATTTCTTTAATCGGCAACCACTTTGTATTAAGAGAGAAACTGTACAGCGAAGATGCCTGAGGGCATCTCGCTTGTTTTCTGACAGCTTTGACCAGTTCAAGTGCCAGATTTCAAAACTTTATAAGCTAGTTCACTTAATCTTCCCAAATGTGTATTTTTTTTTTCGCTTCATACGATAACTTTTACAAAGCACGGCCCTCTAGGAAATCGAAGAACGGCTGTGAAGGAACTATCTATGGCCTTCTACGATACTGTAGTCCAAACATAATGATGTGAGTAGCAGCGTTTGTTTCGCTGCTGCATGCATCTCCGACCTGAAACGCCACCTCCTCGCTCGCTAACACAGCAGTAGAAATCCGTATATTTGATTACCATGTATTTATTGGGCAGTCTGCATTAAAGCATTTGACATAAAATGGTATTACAACATTAGACTTGGGTGGAAGTAGGGCCACTGCTTCTACATGGCGGCATTCAAGGCAGCAAGATTATTTGCCTTTCTCACTGACTTACCGAAGCACTAAAAACACAAGTAAAATAACATTAATGCGGAGCTTTGCGTTTCTCTTGTCGCCTTTACAAAAGAAAAGGAAAAGTTATTCATCTGGGAGTACCAGCTCGCCAAGAAGAGGGATGTGTATTTCTATAATATTTAATCGCTTATAGGAGCTGTGGTGTTGTAACTGTGAGACTACTCGCCTCGCCCCAGGACAAACTGGGGCCAAATCCGTATTTTTGTGTGTAGGAAACATGGCGGGTGTTTCTGTTGGCCGGTGGGTAGTGTCGGGGTACTCCCGATACTCACTTTTTTGTCGCTGCTCCATCTCTATCTCTCTTTACCACCATCACCGCTGAAGACCTTAGTTGTTAAGCGCCGCTTACGTCTCTCTCATTTCACTGGTGTTAACTTAAGACTGTGTTTTATCTACATACAGTATTTCACACCTACATTGTTCATATCCGTTCTCAAATAATGTTAATTTTGCAACCATCAAATATCATATGTTACTTGCAGATGCCACTTAGATATAACGTGAAATACGGGTTCTGTACGTGCCTTACGAAAGCTTTCCTATTATGACTATTATGTTTTAACTTTCCGACTGAATTATGATCATGTTCGGAACCATGAGTCTTCGTGGAAGAATTTTTTTCTTATGAAACTCGCAAATACTCAGCTTCGGTTAACCTTGTGATCTGTTACACACAGACTCCATTTACCTTGTTAGTTTTGATACTTACAGCCCTACAATTATATGTTTGGTGAGAAAATTAAAACAAATAACAAAAATTTAAAAGAGAAGACATATGACATGAAAAAGTACACAGGAAAAATTTCAATGCACTTGCAATGTATTACATTACTTAGTCAAGCCATATTTTTGTTAATGTAATGTATACTTGTAACTATGAATAAATACATTAATGAGAACAATCTCAACATGTTTGCACCCTAACTTTGCTTTCCAAAGATATTTTTGCACGAACAAATAATGAAGTCGATATTATTTTTTAAGTGAGAATTTGTTAGAGTAAATAAGCCTAGTAGACGTCTTAAGGTATGCCTAGTACAGAGACAAAACGAACAAGCAGTGAGGTGGTGTCCCCCATTCAACCGCTTCATAGTCCGCCTGGCTGTATGAGGTTCTCACTGCTTGCAGCTCGCACTACTCTCCGCGCCAGACATCGTGGCCCTTCAGCTCCCTCGTCCGTCAGTAATGGACTGGAAACGGACGGGCGCTGCAGCCGGCGAAGATTACTAACTGCACGGTTATCTATACTCTTTACTAAGAGCATTTTACAGGGTGTCCGTTGGATGATTTCACACTAAAGACTGGTTCAGTTCACATTCACGCCAAAAGAAGCTGTCCAAATGTAAACAGATATTTAGCATTGCCGTTTTCTTGCATGGGTGAAAGCTCAGTTTACAAATATAGGATTACGATGTAAATACATGACTAGGAATTATAAGCTAAATATATATTTTTTTATTGTTTGGTAATCAGAAAATGTTACAAATATTTTATGAAATAGGCCTAATTTTAAAGTTGTCTCCGAGGTACGTTTCTGAAGGAAATACTGCACACTTGTTCAGTACCTTGCTCATAGAGACGATGACGAATGTGATGCGTGTGCCTGGGTCGTCCTTAGAGTCTCGCCCTTCTGGACAAAATACGTTCTGGTAGGTGGAATGCTTAATGAGCTAGTGGAGAGATTTGGGCTGCTCGTAACACCGATGTCTTGAGCGCCCTTGAGGGCAAAGCGTGATGAGTATGGAGCAGCGCCGGAATGCAAGAGTGGGGTAAATGGAAGATCAGTGAGAAGACCTGCCGACCAGCGGCATCGTCCTGCACGCTCATCACATGCGAAAATCCGAGGGCAATCTGGCCGGGAATCGAACCAGTTTCGTCTTGGTGGGAGGAGAGTAGTCTAACCACTACACCACCGTGGCCCCAGGAATGCTTAATGTTCACTATCGGATTATAGTTTAGTCTTATATACACAATAACTTCGAACAACAAATGTGTACTGAAATATTAAAACCGAGCGTGTTTAAGTGTATTAATATCAGCGAAACGTTTTAAACGGCTATGTCGGCCTAAAAGTGCTCACTTTAGAGAATATTTTCTTAACAGGAATAAAACAATGTAGCTAATGAACCCAGTATAAAAGAATAGCCGAAAATATAACTTTGCCATGCCATAAACTGAAGATAATGCAGATAAATTATATCTAAACTTTAAGAGCTAAAAATATTTCGAAATGAGATGACACTGCACGCTCAGTTGCAGGGATATTTGTACGAGAATGACTGAAAGCTTTCCAAATGCGCTGTATGATTGTTTGGCCCAGTTACGGAGCAGACATGTATACGTTCGCTCGACCAGATCCGCGTCAGCGTTCAAGAAGCAAGCTACTGTCTGCACCAGACGTTGTCGCACGTGGGTGCGGTGGTTTGTTAGGGAGAGGTGGAACAACTACGTACGCGGCTCTGGTTTTGTAGCATCCAACCTAGAAACATTGCTCCACCACGCGCATTTTAACTGCTGATTTTGATTTCAATAGATTTCGGTTAATGTTTAGGAATATATAAGACGGCTATTTAGAGAATTGAAAGGGACGCAGTAAAAAGTATGAGTAGGTGTTGTGACCGCGAGGCTAAATAGGTATAAGTGTTAAGGCATCCCCGATCAAGAAAGCAGCTGATAGGGTTGCGAACTATTCTGGCATCAGTATCAGGTTTATCCAAAGGGTTAATGAAGATTTGTTGTATAGTAGTCCATATATATCACCTTGTTTAATATCACGAGTGCTACATATGAATATGGTTTATATAGGTTCACCATATTGAAAATTGTAGGCATCTGTGTCTACCAGAAGATATAAAGCATAATGGCCAAATCGCCTTGTTCGAGGACACAAGTTGAACCTAAGTAATAAATTTGGCAGCTATAACTTCAGTGAATTGAAAATGGCATACAACTATTCATACAAGAATTTTAAAGCATGCTGGACGATATTGTATTGATAGAAATCAAAAGTAGTACATATGATATATATATAAGTAGTCTTAACATCAACTAATCCAAAATGGCTGCCAACAATTCTTACAATACTTATCAGAGGACTTAGGACATAATGAATATTTTCTTCTTCAACAAGCTTTTACCTACACCTGCTAAATTATAAATGGCGTTGAACATATTACAATAATAAAATATGATGGTAGTATTCTGTAATGTAATATGCTTTCTGACATTTATGTATATTTCTCTCATTTTTGTTTTCACAGACATTCAAGGTCATGGGGTCACGAATAGGGTCACCTGCATCTAATATGGTGGTAGTAGTTAGTAATGTAATATTCATGTTGACTTATGTATTTTTCTTCAGTTTTTTCTAGGTGATTCAAGGTCATGGGGTCCTGGTTAAGGTCACGTGCATTTTATATGGCGGCCATAGTTATAAATGTAACAAGCTTGTGGACGTTTGTGTATTTATTCTCGATATTTTGTTTTAAAGGTCATTCAAGGTCATGGGGTAAAGGATGAGGGTACCTCTATCCAGTATGGTGGTAGTTGTGTGTAATGTATTACACTTGCTCTCTTTTATGTATTTTTTCTCGGGTTTTTGTTTTCAAGGTCATTTCAGGTCATGGGGTCAAGGTCAAGGTAGTCTGCATCCAATATGCCGGTTGTAGTCAGTAATGTATTATGCTTGCTGACTTTTGTGTATTTTTTCTTGAGTTTTAGTTTACTAGGTCATTCAACATCATGGTGTCAAAGTCAAGGTAGTCTGCATTCAATATAGCTGTGGTAGTCAGTAATCTATTTTGCTTGGTGACAATTTCTATGTGTTTTTTTCTCGAGCATGTATTTTCAAGGTTATTCAAGGCCATGGGGTAGAGCTCACTGTTACCTGCATCCAATATGACGGACAGGTGATGTCGACCAAGATGGCGGTCGCCTACCAAGATGGTGGCCACCTATCACGATGGTCGTCTTTTGCACCTTCCGAGATGGTGGAATGGGTATGGGTGAGGGATAACCTCTGGAAAGGTAATTTTTCAAATATGTTTTTAACGATTTATTTATTTATTTATTTATTTAATAACTTTTGATAGTAATTTATATATTTTAACGATTTTTAAATAAATTTGAATCAATCATTTTCCAATTAGTTATCAATAGTTTTTAGTAATTTATAGTACATTTTTATTAATAGATTTTTTAACGATTTTTAAAATAATTTTTTATAATAATTTTTTTTTTTTTACTTTTGATAATTTTATTTGCAGAATTTTTTATTATTTCTTTTAATTTTTGAAATTTTGTCTTTGTTTTTATCATTTTGGATTTTTTAAGTCAACCGTCAAAGGTCCAGTTCAAAGGTCCTGTGTCCTGCTCTCCTGACCACGGGGTCTCGAATCCCGGTCACCAGGGTCGATGATTTCTGACCCTGGGTCGCTGATCCGGCTCCCTGATCTTTCCAATGGTCACCGATCCGCCTGAGAAAACAAGAATTTTTGGGGGGAATAAGATAAATTTTTAAGGAAAAGGGAAAAAAGTGTTGGGACATTTAATCGATTGTTAGGGAAGAAAGGGAAATTTTGAGGGCAAAATGAACAAAAGGGAAATTCCAATAAGGCGGCGGGGGGTTCCTCTGCTTCTATCACCCCTCCCTTTGAACCAAAGTCTTTTTATATACTACTCATAACAATACAAATTAAATTGTAATTGTGAATTTATTCCTTTTCTGACAAGCACAACTAAACATAATAAACGGAGAATAAAGGGTTAGAAAGTAGCATAAATTGTTGATAAATCAATAAATATTGCTAAACAATCACTGAGAAATGACGTTTGAATAGACCAGAATGGACATTCCTGTACGACATTTTGGAACTCTGGCACAGTATCATTTCATCTGACTGCATGTCATATTAATAATATTTAAAACGTACCTACACTCCCTCAACCTTTTACGTCAGTATAACATCTAGGGTTTTGGAAGTCAGAGTTTCGTAGATGTGTCATAAAGAAAATTCATTTCTCTATCTCTATTTGTGTATTTCTTACAGACACTGAATACAGTCTTCTGACGGTTAAACTTTCGTTTTTTGGTCAACCAATTTGGACTCAAACTTTGAAAATACTATACTTTATCCCGCAAGGAAGGTAATTCTTAGAATAAACATTTATTTAGTAAATGTTTATATGTGGGAATATTTCGTGTGTAAGACAGTCCAAGATACCGCAAGTATCAAATTGGGATATATTTTGCTTATTTTGTAGTTGTGGGATTAACAACGATTTATAACAAAAAATATATATATAATGTTGGCCTATCATGTTCGTAATCACAATGTGACATATTATTAAACAAATGGTAGTAGTGTACGCCACAGTGGCTAACATTCGCATAACATGGCGTCAAACATTGAGAGACCAATTGCTAGAAAGTACACTTACACATGTATCCACCAGTCAGTTAAGGGGCTGGTCAGTGTGGTATATTCCAGCCACTAAGTGTTTCAAATAGGGTTACTTAACATTACTAGCACGAATCGCCAATGGAGGTAGTTGGGTGAGAAACCACATCATGACAAAATACGTCGAGTTGAACTGTCCAGCTTAGATGTAACGCTACTATAGGCTGTTCGCGCCAAAGTGAGCTCTTTACACTTTTCGTGATGGTGCTATAATACACACATGGCACATGCAAGCACTTTTATTTAACTTCAGTTCGTGCACAATTGAAAATAAAAACTGAGTTACGACTTAATACGTAATATTTATTGACATTTGGGTGCATACATCCATATATTAAATGCAACAGGCATCAAGAAATGCTCACTTCAATGCAAAACATTTATTTAATGCGAATATTTTCCTTCAAAATATATATAGTATCTCGCTGCATGTGTTCTATTTATGTTACTACTTCTTTAAAGATGAATATTTTGAGAATTTTTTTATTTACCGTAGATCTTTAAAGATACTTTAATCACTCCCGCAGATACTATTGTAGTAATTTCGTTATATAACACATTAATAATCAATAACTATTTCCTGTAATCCACATTTTGTTAAGAAATGTTGGGTAATCATCACGGTGTATGTAAATAGGCTTTTACTTTATGAACGGAACAAAATTGTTTAACTTTCCTCATTATCATCACATGAAACAGGAAAATTGCGCGGATTATTTTGACGACAAGCTAAACTTTACACATTTATAGACGTAATCCGCCTTTGCAGTGGATTATAGTTAACACGGCTCACTCAGGAACGCGTGAAGTAAATACGAAACCTGCAAGAAAAGACTTTTGGGATCACGTGCTGTGTGTTTTGGAGTAATATTGGACGCCTCACTGGAGAAGCACGCAGTGAATATACAGTAGTTGATCGAGTATTCATTGGACTGTGAAGTCTAGACTTCAGACCGTTGATTCCGACACATTTCATGATCTCTAATTATCTTACATATGAAAACAGTATTTTACATAACGTATAATTTAATGTTTTTAGTGATTATCACTTTATGTTTTCAAAGATCTCGTGTGTGTTGGCAAGGGGATTTATAACGTAATACCTCACTTCAAATTTAAAATTATGAATGATCTGGAAGTAGTTTTTTCCAGTGGTTCAGAGTGGTCTGTTCAAATTTATAATTTACTATTTGTTTCTCAGATCTGATACAGGCTATTTCATAATTCCGGCGGTTTTCACCAATAATTTACTTTAACTGCAATACATATAATGTGTTAGAATATATTCGGACTAAACTGAGCTGAAATAAATATTATTCGTGTTCTGTATGCTTTTTCCTCGAAAGCCGCCACGTTCCCTGCAGCGGTTAGCCACGCCCACTCCGCGGCACGTGCCTGTCATTTGGTAGGGGGAAGCCTGCCGATCACACACGAAGTGGGACTTAGAAATATTTTCAACTACACGAGATCGCTCATTTTTTGTAATGAGAAGTGTACAAGAGTTAAAAAAATATTGGTTGCCAAATTTGCAGTGAAGGCAACAGCGATCTTGAAACCTAATTGTATGATTTATGTAATTTCAGAGCGTAGTTCCAAAATTTGTTCTGAATTTAAGTGGTATAATTTTTTTTAAATTAATCAGCACTTGAAAATTGCCGTAGAAGACCACATTTTATCATTTCATTAAATGTTCGGTACATGTAATGAAAAATGACAATATTAGTTTTAATAACATGCGGAATCGTTCATAATGAGCATACATAAGTAATAAAATTTGAATGAGAGATAATTAGACATTTATCACCTTAATGGAAATTGACATGTCTTTGGAAGCGAAAACAAAATAAAGGAAAACAATCCTATAAAATAAGTTTCCTGTAAAGTTTGTGAGCAAATATTTTGCCAGAACGAGCATATCTCTAAAACAAATTCTTAAATAATACGTGTCTACGTTTAATTGCTACGCAAGAGATCGTGCTGAATTAATATGTACGTGAGTAAGTTACCATCTACATGGAAAAAATGTCTTAGTATAGACTGATCATGTTAAACGAGCACTTTTCAAAACACTGCTTAGGATCTGCGTTTACTTCTCTCTTTGTATTATACTTTTGTCTTATGTAATATTAACGGTCCAATGTGCTCGATAACTTTATTCACGTGTCATTCAAGTCAAAGTGTGGAATTTTTAGGAACGCGAGAGTGCAACCAGTTTGCAAACACATTATTATATTTTGTGTACAAAACCGTGAACGCTAAATTCAGCAATCAAACACGTAAACATTTCACTTGGAATACAAAGCAAAAATTCAAACTGCTCCCATTAATTCCCTATCAGTTGGTAGTGTTTAATTATTAGGCGTGGCTATGAAAAGGATAGATATTAAATACAAGCTGTTCACAGTCGACTGAGCAGTTTTGTTGTCATTCACTTTTGGAAATGCCACTGCTGTGACTGCATATATTTCAACGTAAGCTATTACGCTCTTTGTAAAAGTGACAGTGAAAGTCTGTCTTAAAATTTTTGGACGCCAATTTTGGTTAATTCAATTTCGATTATTTTTATTCACGTAAGAAGTGAAGATATATGGACGGCTCTTAACATCGAGGTCTTGATGAGCCGATGAGGGTGATTGAGGTGAGAATGGAGGAGCACCGAAACGAAGGGGCGGGGGAAACGGGGGATCCCCGAGAAAATCCGCCCACCAACGGAATCGTCCGGCACGATATCCACATGCGAAAATCCGGAGTGACCGGACCGGGTATTGAACTCGGATCGCCTCGGTGGGAGGCGAGCAGGCTAACTGCTCAGCCACCAAGGCGTCAATGCACGCAATAGTAACGTGAGGAGTATTTTTAACATTAACTTCAGAGCTGAACCCATTCTACACGTGAATAAACTGATGAGACCATGGCAACGTTAACTTTAAGTCTAACTGAGGGATGCAAAATGAGCAAAGTTTTAAGCTCCTAAATGGGACGCTGAAAGAGCTTGATTAAAAGAAAATTACAGGCTAACGATAAAGCGAGCACTTTTAAGACAACAGAATTTTGAAAGAAAACTTCACTCTCCATAACTGCATACGTACTGCATTGTAAACCATTCACGGTAACTTTCAACTTTCCTGGAACCCTCCTAACGTTCTTCTTTAATGATACTACTCCTCGTTATCATTAAAACGATGCTTAGAAAATTTCACTAGACGGTCAATGCTCCTCATCCGTGGGCACTCAGGAGTAATACAAGTTTGCATATGAACTATTTCTTACTAGGCATTACCAACACACATATTTCACTCTGTATATTTATATTAGTTATAAATAACATATTTACATTTATAGAAAAATATAAGTAAAAGTAATACATGATATACTTACAAAGCAACCAAGAACTTTATACACAGGATGTTTTTTTCCAAAGGTGTTATTAAAAAAACTGCGAAGAAACCGTGAATAGACTATATCATGCAGGATCCTAGTTAAGTTTCAGTGGATTAATTAAAATAGTCCCTGGCAATTGTCGTTGTTAGTGTAACGTGTAAATGTACGACTACAAATAGTTGAGGCGTACAGGACTCAAAATCCCACACGAGTCTAAAAAAACCGGATCGCCTCAAGTCCACAGCCAGTTTCCCACACTGTCACCTAACATGAAGACCGACTACATATACAACGACATCGCTCGAAAAGTTTTATACAGTGGAATATAATGTATATTAGCAGAAAGTGAAGCAGAAAAGCTAGAACTAGAACAAGTTTACAAATGAATTAACGCATTTCACCAATGCTAAACAACTTTTCAAGAAGAACTTTATCATGCAATACGCTGGCAATAAGTACAATTCAATACACTTTCAATAATATTTCCTCTCAATAGCTATTAAAAAAAAATTAATTAAAACATTATAACATGTTAAAATATATCTTAATTTTATTTTCCATTAAACCTCTATTTAATATGTTCATATTAAGAGTTTAACACTTAACACACCTGTACAGGAAATATGTATTAACAGGCATTTTCTTCCATAGAAGTATTAAAAACGAGCTTCGCAAAATCTCACAAAATCTGCAAATTCATTGGATTCAAAAATTTCGAAGAAAATTAGAATTGTTTGGATTCTTCCTGAATCGTGAACAGCCTGAATCAGTTTCTTCCAATACACTACAGTAAGTGAATGAGTGAAGAAGTTTTGGCGGCTCTTAACTTGATGCCTTAAGAGACGATGATGGCGAAGTGAGGGGAGCATGGAGGAGCGCCGGACTGCAAGGGCTAGGGAAAACGGGAGATCCCCGGGAAAACCCGCCGATCAGGTGCATCGTCCGGCACAATTCTCGCATTCAAAAATCTGCGGCAACCCCGCCGGGAATCGAACCTCGTTCGCCTTGGTGAAAGGCGAGTAGTTAAGTCTCTACACCATCGCACTCCTCCCCCCCCCTCCTCACTGACAAAAAACAACCCTACAGCTGAAAAATGTGTACTAAAATTGTACCAACTTAAAGATATGATTTTAGGAGTCCCAGAACGTACACAAGTATTTATGTCAAGGAATTCTGCCGGTCTTTGCGGAATCATTTCTAGTCAAATTCAGATTAGCTTAATTAGAAGCCACTGTCATTATCACCATCACGACCCCCCCCCCCCCCCCCGCCCGCGGCCCACACGACAACAGCTTATATTTTGCGAAATGGCACTTTCATACAAAATGTATTTTCTTTTCTAGTAGTACACATTATATTTATGCTTATACTCTAATAAATAAATCGCAAATCTGCCCCATCGATGTACAGGTATAGTAAATAGCAGCGAATTGCAAGGACTTTCCCGTGTTCCCCCATTTACTCTTGAAACAGTTAAATGCGTAGGGGAGTTCCCGACTTTGTATAGTAATGACGCTAAACATTCCTATTTTTGCAGCCTGGTGTGTGGTATTATTTCCATAACATGTATGGGTTAAAAACTTCCATTACCGTTTACGAAGTTTACTAGAAACTCTTGACGTGAGTACGAATTTTAATTTGCTACCATGGTGGGAGGCAATCCAGAACATCCGATGATAAGATCGGGGGATACAGTTTGGCATTGCAGCTCCGACGAATCTATCGTGTCTACGTTCAAAATTCAAATACACTACTCGATTGCCAAAGGATCAAAGAATATGTTACGTTGAGTGAGGACTGCGAAGCATCGGGCACGGAAGGCTGAGGGGGGAGGGGGAGGGGCAATTATGAGTTCGTTTCGCTGTGTCTCATAACTTCCGCGTGGTATAACTTTTGACTAGGAGAAGCTACGACGCTCGTTTGACTTTCAATCGACAGCTCTCGTCAAGATCAATCAATTGCATGTATAAACACATTTAAGTGGCGTGGTTATGGTTAAATTGTATGCGTTTAATGTAAAAAAAAATTAAGAAAACTTAACACAATGTCAGTTTATACCCGTCAAAAATCCAAGTCGAAATACATAAATCGTATACGGTTGGAAAGAGCATCTCAAAAGCAATCCAGTGATACCCATGAAACTCCTTATGTTCGAGTGAAGCGGTGCCGGGAACGTAAAATAAATCAAGGCATCCGATCGCGTCAATGTAGACGCATTCACGCAAAGCAAACGGCCGCGACCCCAACAAAGCCAAACCCAATTTCTTACAGCGTACTTGCGCAAGCTAGCCACCTACAATGTTATGGCGGCGCTGGAATCGTCGCGGAACCTGGCGTCGCAACGTTTTCATGACGTCACAGTCAGCGAGGCACACGAGCGTCAGTTTTAATCGTGGAGCCATGGTTGCGGAAGTCGCAACACTTGCAAAGCGAAACGACGTCCATCGCGCCAGCACAATTCAGCAGGCGCTTTCAATTGCTCGCTGCCATGCCGCGACACTTCAACATCTTGTCGAGATGTGGACCAAGGTGGGAAAATTACCATTTGAAATAATAACACCACCACTGTGTTCATCCCAGCGTAAAATGTTATTAACATGCCGTAACAAATTTTTTCGGGAATGGCGAAAAAAAATTAATTGTAAAAATCTTTTCAAACCAAGCTTCCATTTATAAATTAACTAAAAAGGTGATTATAGGACTAGTTAGAGAATCTGTAGAACTTGTAAGACGTGGTCGAACAGCCGTAATAACTTTTACTACACATGAATGTTTTTTCATCAATTTATATTTAGTATGTAAAAGCTTGGTGCAATTAGGAACGTATACCTCGTTTGCGTAAGCGTAGTAAGCAAATATCTTGCGTAAGGTTCTTAAATATTGGCGCCAAGTTTTTATATTATTTGATACAAAAATTTATAATGTGTAGTAAAGTTTAATACGACCGTTCGACCACATCTCACAAGTTCTACAAATTCTGTAACTACTCCTATAATTATGTTTGTCTTTTTAGTTCGTTTATAAAGAAAAGATTGTTTTTAAATGCTTTTTTAATAGTTAATTAATTTTTAACTTTCTAGTCCCACCTATTTATTATATTATATGGGTAGACTATTTATACATTCACAGAGTCGTCCGTCTTCAAATGCTATTTCATATACACACACGCGGTCGATCATTTGAATTCCTTCTTGTGTCTCGAAGTTTGGATGGTCTTTTACCAACACAACCATGTGTAAATGAGGACTGGCCCTGCGCTGAAACCCTACACGCCGACAGTACCATGTGTAAATGAGGACTGGCCCTGCGCTGAAACCCTACACGCCAACAGTACCATGTGTAAATGAGGACTGGCCCTGCGCTGAAACCCTACACGCCGACAGTAATCGACAGCTTGTCCACCAAATACATCGTTGATTGCTGGTGATTCGGTGGGCGCCTGACAGACACCTCACAGACACCCACCGTACATACAAACAAGTGAAGTTAAATAAACGCTTGTAAGAATAACATATCCTTCTCAAAGTTTCTATTTCATTTTTATAGGCACACTCTAAGAAATTATTCGTGAATTTACCATACCAGTGTATACGCCTAGTGAGAAAGCGGGAATGGTAACTTTGTCCCATATACATTCATTGTAGCCTTCCTACGTTTGCTTAGGAAACAGTCAAATACATAGGGAAGTTCCCAATTTTGTGTAGTAGCGATGCTAAACATTCATATATCTACAACTTGAGGTGTGGTATTAATACCATACAGCGTATAGGTTAAAAACTTCCATTACAGTTTAGGAAGTTTAACAAAAAATATTTTACAGTGTATTAGAATATTGATTCTAATATTAGCATTGCATTTATATTCCTAATAATTGCAAAAGTTTCTCACAGATGCCTTTGGCAATGTTGCGGCCACGGTGGTGTAGTGGCCAGACTACTCGCGTGTTACCTAGGCCAACCAGGTTCAATTCCCGGTGGGTTCACTCCCGGGTTTTCGCACGTGGAATTCGTGCTGGACTATAGCGCTGGTCGGCGAGTTTTCACGGGGATCTCCCATTTCCCCCCTCCCTTGCATTCCGGCGATGCTTCACACTCGCCTAGCTTCCTCCTTATTGGCTCTCAATAACTCGGTGTTTAAAGCAGCCCAGATCCCTCTACTCCACTCCTATTACAATGATGAGTTTGCGTTTGGCAGAATATAAGTAAAAGCAGATCCTGAGCTGGGTTTTCCAGAAAGTGCTCAGTTAAGTGTGGACAGTGTATAGAAACTCAGCAGAGCTAAGGTTTATTCCACTCAGCTTGGGAAGCTTAATGCTTTTAGTTTGGCAAGTAAAAATTTTCGCTGCCAGGGTGCACATCGCACGTGAATGGTAGCAAACAGAAAAGTCTGGCGCAACGGGATCCGGGATAGGAGCCAGGCGCCGACCACCGCCATCTTGGAATTTCTATTTTCCCTTTTTCTTCCTCAAAATTTCCCTTTTCCCTTTAAAATCGACTAAATTTCTCTAAAAATGTCTTTTTTCCCTAAAAATTTTCCCTTTTCTCTCAAAATTTCCCTTTTTTCGCTTAAACTTTCTCTGGGCACAATAAGGCTGTAGTAGTCAGTAACATAATATACTCGCTGACTTTTATGAATTTATTAATTTTTCACAATTTATTTCTAGAGTTTTTGATTTCAAGGTCACAAATATAGGGTCTAAGTCCTAACGAGCCTCTCAAAAGCTCCCAAATGCTCGTTTTTGCAAAAAGGAAGCTGGGTGATTTTTTAAAGCAAAAGCCCGGGAAATTGCAATGGATATAAGATGATTTTTTTGGTTAAAAAGGGGAATTTTTAGGGAAATTTAGTTGATTTTGAGGAAAAAGGGAAATTTTGAGGGAAAAAAAGGGAAATTCGAAGATTGCAGTGGTCGGCGTATGGCTCCTATTTCGGATTCCATTGTGCCAGACATCTGTATTTTCTACTACTCACGTGTACCGGGTTTTACCGTTTTGTATGTAAGTAAATGGGATTCTTTCAGTTAACATAAAATAAATATATATGTTTAAAGTATTTATATTTGCGTTCAGATAGAAGCTACGTAACAAATAAACTTTGTTCTTCGCACTAGTGTATAAATATAACAAAATATGTCCATATGTCTTTTTATATTAGGTGGCAAATCTTTATTTAGCAAAATGTGACGCTCATGACTACGCACTTTACGCAGACAAGCGGCGCACCAACCGACTGCGCTACGAGAGTTCGGCTTGACGCTGACAAACGTATCGTCAAAAAATTATGAAATTTCTAGAAATATTATTTCTAAGTATTTAAAGTGCAGTTTTCTCAAGGGAATGAGGAACATTACAAAACCTCTTTTTGATTTCAGCTACATTTATTTCGCAATTAAATTCGTAGCGTTTTCCAATTGAAATAACTCTCATTGCCGAACAGAATTGTTTCTTTTATACTTGCTCATGCAAATGCCATTGGAGAGCGTGAATAATAGTTACGGAATAAATAACAAGGAGTCACTGATATAACTAAAAAGCCTGCTTTCCTCAACATGGGTGAAATTAATTTTTCAACAACTTATTAAATCTGGGTCTTTAGGAAGGACTTCTCTTTGAAGAAAAAATAACTTTACAAACGAAACCAGAAACTTATGCAACAGACGTGATCCAATTGCAAATATAAACATGCCCTTCCGGGAAATGAACACAGAAAACCTCGCACTCTAAATCAGAGTGCAATCCACTGCGTTACGGAGTTCGGATTCGGAGCATCAACTTCGGATTTAATCAATCTAATGTTCTAGTTTATAATGTTTAATAACCTAAAATATTTACAGGGCCATTATTTTCAAAATAAGTGACTAAGCCAAATAAATAATGTAAGTTTGCATGGCCTACCGTAGCGCTACTTGTGTGAAAAGTTTGATGGAAATAGGTTGTTTCGTCGATGGAAATAGGTTGTTTCGTCGATGGAAATAGGTTGTTTCGTCATTGAGATATACCATAAAAAACTTTATTTTCTTATTTGATGCCATCATATAAAAATACCAGAAAAAGGCACTGTTTACGGTGCTTCTAATGTATACTGTCTACATGCTAATTTTAGTTGAATTTGGTTAAATTGTTTAACATATTTGTCAAACTTACCTAAATGATTTATGAAGCTGCCATTTTGAACATCGTAGGTATGACCAATTTAAATTACGAAATTTTACAAGCCCCTCTGTAGGATGTATTATGTGTACAATGTTGTGCAAATTTATTTGAAATGTTCCAGTGTAACATTTGGTGGAATTCGGTTATTTGGTCCTCGAGACATGGCAAAAAACCTCCGTAATATTCATTTGGCAATGTTCATAAATGGAGGACCAAAAGAAATGTAGTAGTAATTTCGATAATTGTGTACTGCCAATGAACTAAGTTCAGTTACAATAGATTGCATAGTTTCGTATATATCAAACGAAAAACTAAAATGATTTTATATCCGCCATTCTGAAAATAAGTGAGTCCTACTTAAAAAATTTTTTTTTGTTATTATGGCCTACCACGGTACATCTTCGCCAAATCGTGAAAGAATGTATTGATTGTTTCCAGAGATACGAGATGTAATAATAATTTTCGTTGGTAGGATTATCTTACAAAACGTCGGGAAAATGAGGGTCTGCATAGACAAATTTTGTTATTGTAATAGGTACTACCAGCATACGAAATTAATTTGGAATTTGTTTCGTTAGTAAAATATACTGAGCTAAAATATTTACACAGATACCATTTTGAAAATAAATGCCTGACCTACATAAAACATTCCAGTGTACACCAACTGCTGCAGTACTATTTGTTTACCAAATTTGGAAGGAATTTGACATTTGTTTCCCCAGATACAACAAAATAAAAAACGTAATTTACTTGCATGGCGCTACCTTACAAATCGGCGGACCAAAGATGTTTTATGTAGATGCAGTTGATAGTTCTAATGTCTACTGCCGGCACACAAAGTTATGTTGTTATTGATTACACAGCTTCGACGATGTAGCATTCTAAGCTGAAATAATTACATGGTCGCCGTTTAGAAAGTGTGCGAATGACATGCATAAAACATATCACGTAACATCATCAGCATCAGTGCTAACTGTCTATCAATTTTGGTAGGAATCGGTTAATTATTTACCACGTTATGACATAGTAATGTTATTTATTCGTGTGGTGTTATCTTCCAAAATGGCCGACAAAAGTGGTTATTTGTTGGTATATATAATGTTTGTGCTAGATTCTTTCAGTATATGAAATTTGGCCGACATTGGTTAAATGGTATGCCACATATTCCAAATAAAGTCAAAACATTTGTATGGTCGCCATTTTGAAAATAAGTAACTGAGTTCAAAAACTACAATTATATAGATTATCAGGTTTGTTTTGGACGCACTTAATTATGCATGTTGTTTATACATTACCTAGATTTATTTATTTACTTTTTCTGTTGATGTTTATTGGAATACTATTTATATTTGCAGCCCTGAATTCAAGCGTAATATTGGTTTAAATTATTTATTTGCTCTTAAATATTGAATTCGACGTGTTTACGTAATATCGTAAAATTTGTGAATATTTCAGATATGACACCCAAGAATATTTTAATCTGAGCGCAGAATATTATTTAAACAGTAATTGTGGAAGATAGACAGTATTTTGGATTTATCTGCGTAATACTTGAAAATGGACTGATTAAGTGCCCAGCCAGGTCTAACCTCGATGCGTGACGTCATCGGATATGACGTTTACGGCACTTCTGCCGTCATGATATGGAAAGGACGCACTTAATATAGGTCTCCAGCGATCCCCATGAATTTTTATGTGCGCCATCGTGAAGTTAATTTATGTCGCTTTGGCAGAGTATAGTGTGCAGTAGGAGATGAGATGGCTAGTTTTGGAAGAGGCCAGACAGTTAATCCAGATCTTTAGTGTCGACTTGGAAAGACCGGCGCCGTCATCTTGAGCCAGCTAAGTATCTCAGCGGCTGATGCTATGAGCTGCGATGGTAACTTTCTGTTAGTCATGAACACGGGATCCTGCCACTATATAGGATGCTCGAGAAGTTTCATTAACTCTACTGGTAATGTGAACGAGGGCTTAAGTGATAATCCCAGAGGTTACGGGATGCAGATGTCTAGTGCGATGCCCGAAACTGATGTGACACAGAGGGCATAAATTATTCAATTTGGACATCCTGATAATTTCTGAGCTAGATTAATTTTGATAAACTATTTCTAGACCAAATTAATATATTGGTATAGCTGTTGGAGTGTAGGAATCAGTAATTTTAACATCATTTTCTGCCTTCCGGACATCGATTCTAATCACACCTAATTAATTATTTTCTTTTAATTTCTGAGTAGTGATATATATATATTATTTAAATTTTCTCTATACTATTTTTTTTGCAATAATTTTCAATATAATTCTTTGAGATTAAATCCACATACAAGGCCTATGATTTCTAGTAGTCTAGCTTGTCTACTTTGCTACTATGTTTATCTTTTACGTGACTTGAATACAAGTGATTTTGCACGTGCAAACCGCACTGTATAAAAGCGCTGTGTGCAAAATCGTTGATTTTTTTTTTTTCAGTGAGAATCCTGTGACACGTCTGGTAAGTCAAATCTTGGGCGGAGTACTTGATGCAAATATGATGTCAATGTTCTTACGCGTGTTCTTTTCTGAAAGCACTTAATTGAATGTTCCATCGGATTAATCTTATTGCATTATGATAAATGTGTGATAAATTGATTTCTTGTCAACTCTACTACACTGATCTCGTTAGTGATGCCAGTGGTTTCATTGGCGTCGCTTCACATGCTACTTCCCCTACCTTCCCCTCCAGCGCCTAATCTAAGTGGCACTTCACTGAGAAGACTGTTCCCCGTTCACAGCTCAATCATTCTTATTAATATTTTTCTGGGGTCCTCAAATATTCTAATCAAAGCAAAAAAAAAAAAAAACTAGTTGCGAATGCTCTAAACTTGTACCAGGCAGTCATTTTACACACAAGTAAACACATTTGTACACTTATTATATAAGTTTCTACAAAAGTAAATAAGTTTAGTATTTGCATTTTTAAAGTAGAGTTTTTCTATAACACTTCGTTTTCGTGGCCAACCGTGATATTACTTACTTGCCAAATTGGGCGAGAATTGGTTCAATATTTTTCGAGATATAATGTAAAATCTTTATTTATTCAAATGATGCTATCTTGTAAAATGGCTGACCAACGATATCCATCTCAAAATTTAATTCTTATACAATGTTCTGGCGGCATAGAAAAATTTGGTTTAAATCGGTTGAATGGTTACCGAGATATGACATATCACCGAAAATTTTAAGATGACCAAGATTTTGAAAGTAAGGGCCCAGCGTGGTCGAAAACTGCAAAAGTCAGGTGTCCTTACTAAGTATTATACGTGTACCAAGTTTGGTGAAATTCGGTTGAAGGGTCCAAAAATTGAAAAGAAAGGGACCCACACGCTCATACACACCTAACAGACACATACATATACTCACATACACACACACACAGACTCAAAGACAGTAAAGTGATCTCATAAGCTTTCTTTCCTTTGGTAAGTAGGGTAAAAAGGGCAAGTGTGCATCACTATTCGAGCAAAATATGAACTTTCACGCACAAACAAACAGAATTTTTCTATTCACCGCCGGGCCGCGGTTGTGTAGTGGTTTACACCACTCGCCTCCCACCAAGGCGAACAGGGTTCGATTCCCGACGGGGTCGCCTCCGGATTTTCGCACGTGGGAATCGTGCCGGGCGATGCCGCTGGTCGGCGGGTTTACTCGGGTATCTCCCGTTTCCTCCGCCCCTCTCATTCCGGCGCTGCCCCGTATTCACCTCACTTCTCCCTCATCGGCTCTGAAGGCCCCGCTGTTAAGAGCCACCCATCTCTTCACTCACTCACACACACTCTTAGGCCCGGTTGCACCATCGTGGTTCGAGATTCGACCCGAGATCGGATCTAAGATCGACACAGAAAACTGTTTCACCATTCGAGTTCAGAGCTGGACTGGAGATCGAGATGATGTTCAGTTCTAACCGCCGAAATTTGCGGTTCAAAATCTCGATCCGAGATCAGTAGCCATCGTTAAAGAACATTATAAGCACTTGAATAATATTCAGTAAAATTTGTACAACCATAATTCACTTAAAACCGATCAAACATCGCACATCTAGTTCTATACGTAATGAAAATTATGCCTACTTCCATGACGTAATTTATTATGAACCAATAGAAACATTAGTCTCACATTTAATGTAGGTCTCTCACTTTGGAACCAAGATCGACGAATCTGAGATCCCGAATCGTGAAATTTCATTGGTGCAACACTTTTACGCTGGAACCAAGATCAAACTGGATCCTGGTTCGGAACCAGGATCCAGTTTGATCTCGGATCGGGGAATATGTTGGTGCAACCGGGCATTAGATGTGCTCTCGCATGTGTTCAGTATGTAGTGGAGCGACTGTATTGGCGGTCCCTTCGCGCAAACAAGGCCCAATGAGGGCGCTGTTTGTCGCGGCTGCGGTGTTTACAGGGCGCGTGAGGTTAACAATTCAATATTCACGGTAGAAGCGCGTGTAGTTACGGAGTTCGTGGCACGCGGGATGTGCAGGAGCGGATTGGGTTGGCGGGGGGGGGAGGGGGGAGGGTTTTGTGGGGTGGCCTGGGGGGGGGGGATGTGAAGCGGTTGAAAGGGGCGTTTAACCCTGATACACACCCTCTGATACCGCCAACTGTCCTCCCGCAAACACGAGTTGTGTGTGCGTTTGCGTGCGTGAGTGTACGCCGGGCCCGTTGCCACGTACCCTACCCAGCCACGTGTGACCATTGAATATATGTATAGGCTGTTCACGATAAAGTGAGCACTTTTTAAGGCCCTCCCAACAGGCATTAACTGCTAATAAATATATATGTTATCGCAGCCTCAGGCATTAAATTTTGATGGTGGTGACATGTATGCACTGTGTTTATTGGTAGCATTGTAATGTTTACATTTAAAAAAGCAGGAAGATGGAAATTGGATGAAAGGAAAAATTTATAGGTTCCTTAAAAAAGTGCTCACTTTACCGTGAACAGCCTATAGATACTAGCGATCCGTCCCGGCTTCGCTCGGGTGCAATTTAAAAATTGTTACTGTTGGTCATCCTTAAAAGATAAACATAGGTTGTCAATTACTTTTCTGTAGACCTTTTTGAGATCTACAATTATGTAACACATTAATTAGGTGTATCTCTCATGGTTTAGTCAGCGTAAGCCATGTAAGCGCTCGAAAAGCGGCTTTTTCCGACTTTATTAGAAAACGTCGACATTTCTTTACTATCCTCACATAAAATATTAATGTGTTATGTATCTAAACCTTCCTCAACAAATTCTCTAAATGATGGCGCGGACAGCATCGAAATCCACCAAGTCGTTTAGAAGCCTTATCCGAATACAGGGACACGCGGCCGGGCAACTTGGTTTTATACTATGTATATGCTGTTCACGACAAATCGAACACTTTCAAAATCACTGCTGAATATGTACTTGTACGCCCGTTGTGTATTATTCCATCACCCTATGTAAAATCAACACTGCCATTGACCTCATCACTGTAATCATGCATCGGTGTAGTAAAAATGGGGAATAATTTTGAAAAAGAAAATGTAAAAAAATCTGCTTAGTATTAAATTTATGTACATTAAAAAACAGGAAACAAAATTAATCATTTAATAATCCACACTTAACGCTTTTAGTTCAACGTTAAGACACAGAAATACATTTCCTCCGTTGTTACCAACATCACTGACCGTAAGCCAGTCAGTGTAATTTAGTAAATTAATTATGATATGTAACAGTAGGCCTACGTGTGCTCCAAAAACACAATAAATCTAAAAAAAAAAAAAAAAAAAAAAAACTAATTACAATTATAAGCCACGCACACTCTGGAAGCGACTACGCGTGACGTAAGTAAACGAATGGAAGCGCTCAGAGTGTGAGCGACTCAACAGCGCGTATACGCACGTATTGTTGCGATCAGCGATCAGATCTCGCCACGCTGGGATTTTGTAGCGTAGACGCGCGACTAGTTTCGCGTATTCCATGTGTTTCCACCTGGGGCCAGTTTCGTTGTGCACGCAGAACGGATATCTACTGAGAAAGTTGTCGATGTTTTAAGGGGAAGGAAGTGGCCGTGGGGAAAAAGAGACACCAGATATCATTCGCGTGACTTTCAGAGAGCGGTTTGGACGAAAGCAGCTCGGGAAATGAAGGAGACAGGTAAGTAATGCACACGTTAATTATTTTACGTATAATTTATCAATGTAAAATAATAGTTTTCAATTGGTATTTTAATGCAAAGCAGCAACCAGTCAAATCATAATACCTGCTACAAAAAATCATGCTACCTACACATCAATGATCTCGTCTTGGCTACTAGTCACCTAAATGATATATTTCATGCAATATGGTGTACGTGCAGTTTCCAGAGTTCTATTTTAAATACAGCAGATCAAGGGTTATCAACGAAATATATTTTTAACGCATCTCGAAGTGCATATGGCTCGTTTCAGTCCTCGATTTTCCCCTATGCTGCTGACTCTCAGTGCAGAATCCACCTGCATTTCTTCTGTGGACGTTGAAATATTACCTTGTATGTCTTCTTTGGCCAGTTCGATGTTATGAAGCAAAAAGATGCACTTCGCTGTACGGTCAGCTCGGTCAGGTTTAACTTCAATGACTTTAGTCAGTAGCTTCCACTTGCTGGTCATAATTCCAAAAAGCACACCACACAACGTTGTTCGCTCTTGTTAGGCGTTTATTGTAAATATCTCCTTGAGTTCCGAAGCTTCTTCGAGTTTGCGGGCGCATGAGATACGTCTTTAAATGGTGTATTTCATCTCCGATAATTACGTGGGGAAAAAAGCATTTCGGTTCCTGGTAAATGTCCCTCTGAATTAACATTTAAAGCACCATTTTTTTAATAACTGTCTGGAAAAATTAAAATTCGACAAAATTACACCTGTCATTTTCCCGACCATGCGTTTCTACGTCTACTGCTACAAATCTGTTGTCTGGACCAGCCGCAGCTTATAATGCAGTACAGAAAAAGTGTTTGTAATTGAAATACATGCTGCCGGAATGTGAAGTGCTTTCCGTCGATGCAGTCAATGCCATTTGGAAAAAGCCGCGTCTCCCAGAACCCATCTGTAATGGTACACATGTCTTCGTTCAACGGATATTTCATTTCCAACTCTTGTAGGGTGTCCTGGTATGTGCCATGTACATACAATGCCTCAAACCGTACTGTCCGAATTTTGGAATGAATATCCATGGATTTTATAAGATTAACCAGTAGCCAGACATCTGAAACAGAAAGGGAACTATTTGTTATTAGTACAGAAAATACTATTGTTTAAATAATTAATATTTTATTACATGTATAAGGTTAAATTAAAATATTATATATGTTTATATTTACAAAACTAAATAAATACATGTATTTAAAGCTTAGACTATGAGCAGTATAAGACATATTCATACGTAGAAAAATACTACATTTGTTACTCACCGTTTGCTTCAGAGGATGAAGCCAAAAAAAAAAAAAAAAAACGGGAGAGCCTGCCGTGGATACAACTTCTACAACTTCTAACTGGCTTTTTTTTTCTCAACTGTTTGCTGTTCCTGAAGGACTCTATGAATTACAGAGATTTTATAGGTAGCACACCTACAGCGTTTGACCCGTGTATACTTGATGAGAATAACAGTGGCGAAGGCTCGTCAACCAATATCCACCTTTCTACGTTGCCAGAGACATGCTAACATCAACAGCCATGAACCCCACAACCATACAACGTCATCACACAC
Organism: Dryococelus australis; assembly: GCA_029891345.1. Classification (NCBI taxonomy): domain Eukaryota; kingdom Metazoa; phylum Arthropoda; class Insecta; order Phasmatodea; family Phasmatidae; genus Dryococelus; species Dryococelus australis. Next base: position 40,814,616 of record CM056993.1, read on the forward strand.
ATACTCAAGTCCCCGCCTAAGAAGAAATTAAAGCCACTGATAGACAACGTGTACGATGCAAGACTGCTAGAAATTGAGGAGACCAAATTACAATGTTTCAAAACAGACTACACAAGATAGTAAGGTGCAATTCTTGACGAGTCTAGGTCCATACCCTAAAACAAGTGCCACGTTCTCGTGAACTAAGTTTTCGGACGAAGCTGATACAAGTCGTCGTTGATGAGCAGAGCTCGCAATTGCCGTATCCAAATCCCGGTAACCCTGGACATTAACACTGGCAAAGTGACTCGCCAGGTTCTGCTTCGCACTCGGAAGGAACCTTGCCAGAGCCTGATTCTTTCCAGCAACTACCAGCAGTTACTAATCAACAGGTTGTATCCAACTAGTCTAAAGTTCCTGTATATATTATCATGGTTACCACCCAACAGGTCGTATCCAACTAGTCTAAAGTTCTTGTGTATATTATCATGATTACGACCCGACAGCTCCTACACAAATATAAGGGAAGAATAATGTTCTGACTGTTTTCTTTCTTAATTTTATAACAAGTTTAGTCTTTTCTAGGTCAGTTGTATAATACACACATTATTAAGCTTTCGATTAAAATGTTCCTGTTTGCATTGCTAAACGTACACAGGATTCTTTCTATAAAATTTCACAAATAATTTTTTGCATTTGTGTGTATTTCATTTGTACTTACCTCAGCGTCACAGCCAAACACTCTTATACTGATATAGTCCGGCGAAAATTGTTGTGTCGCTCCAATGTTGACCTAATGCTCTCCAAAATGTGAAAACATGTTTCTTAGGCAGTACGCACTCTAAATCTGAATCAGTGAGAATTTAACTGTTTAAATCGGTCAAAAGTATCTGACTGAATCAACAGTCACTTCAGTGAATTTAACTGAGGAATCAGTGAAAAAATGCCAGATTTCCTTCACTTATTGATTCAGTGATATTTTCCACTGATACATCAGTATTTTTTTCACTGTTTTCTCAGTGGTTTATTTTTTACTGATGGATAAGTTAAACAGCGTGTAAAAATGGCCGTTAAAAACGTGTATCAAGTGAATTAAAAACGAATAAACTAATAAAGACAATTCAAAATTCTTCTCAAAATGTGTTTCGTCTTTCAAAATGCCATTTTACGAGGTAATATGAACATTCAGCCTTTCATTCCGTGTTTATGTCTTTCATTTCGTTTTCATCTAACCATCCCAGCGCTCTGTTTGTAGGTTTAATTTGCATTTAATGTGGCGAAGAGAGTGCATTCATATAAACTATTCGTTTTGACAATCATAACGGTACTAATTAAATCAATAACAAAAAGTAACGGCATACAATTTAAATCTTCACGTTTTCGATGATGAATTATAAGTAATTTATTTTCAACTTACTTGTTGACTTGGTTTGGTATTGCATATGGTGGGGTAACGGGCCAATAGTTGGAGTGAAAACGATGTGAGTTCTATCCGGGCTACCTCCGAAAGCTTTTTTAAGTTACGGTCAATTTTGCAATGTAAATAGTAATCTATCTTAAATATGTTTATTTCGCATAATTATTTGGCTACATTCAATAAAAACAATAATTAATTCGCCACTGTGGTCAGCCATCACTTATTCAATCAGTGAAATTGTTTCACGTCATTAATTCAATCAGTGAAATTTTTTCCCTGAAACCATCAGGGTTTCCCACTGATTTTAAGTGGAGCCATTTTCACTGATTCCAGTAGTTCACTTTCACTGCAAATCAATGGTTTCCCTCTGATTCGAATTTAGAGTGCGAGAGCGCCTGAAAAATCTGGGCTGGTCATTCTTCAAGTCGTTTAACAAGTGATGAAATTCACCGAGTTCTTCCCTTTTCGCGAATATTTCATTCAACAATTCAGTCCCCCCTTCGACGGCGCCTCCTTTGTCACATCAATAAACTGTTTTCCAATACATATCGTTGAAAATTTAAGGCACAAATCCGACACAACCAAACGCGCCTAGAAACACGTGAATTAAAACACCACCAAAAAAGGCACACCCATCTAGCAACTGCAGTGACTTGTCGCTGTAATTGTACGGGCTCATATGCCCGAGCGGCAATCAAGCCTCTAAACACAAAATCACTTTCCAGCGTCATGTTAGAAATGAATTGAATAAACTTACTTTAATTAAAATGCGGATTTGAAAGTACAACAGACATTACACAAAATAGATGCTCGAGTCACTCTTCGATGAATGCCAGCATACAGCTGTTACATGCCGTGCGAAAAAATGGCAAATTGCAACACCGGGGTTGTGCAAAGAAATGATCCCGTGCAGTATCTATTTTTTTTATTTGTTTCCAGCAGCACCGTGAATATAGCGTACGCAGGTGTGTGGAGCACCGCATCAACTACACAGCAGTGCTGTGACGAAGGTTTGAAATCACGCATCGTAAAGTTCAACAAGCGTTACGTAATGTGATAATATTACACATGGTTACAAACCACTCCCAGTGGAAGCATAACAGCCAAACTATGGGTTTACAATAGGGGCCACAACACTTTGGCAGACGGGCATAATTTACATCAGATTTTCAAAGTGTCCTAGCCACATTATTCCGCATCTCCTTATCAACTGTGGCAATAGCTGCATGAAGTTTTGTTTCCATATGCAGTATACAGTACACGATCAGCTGTAGCAATAGCTGCATGAAGTTTTTTTCCATATACAGTATACAGTACACGATCAAACACTAAATCCATGGGGCCGCTGCGACTAAACGGTTGGCCGTAATAGAAAGAAACTCGTATATTGTCTGCTCGGTTTTCATTTCTCTACGCAACACCGGGCTTAAAACTGAAGTGTTTTTTTTTTTGCACGGTGTATGTACCAGTGGCTCTCCCCAAGCTTTCCCCCTTATTGCTTTACTATTTGTAGTATAATGGATATCTGGGAATTTTGCGTCTTCCGGGACAAATATTCCACGCGGTAACATCGATGCACTAACGCGGGCACATAAGTTAAGTTTGTTGCTTGGCTGATTTACAAAAATACATATATAAATTTAAAGAGCTGGAAATTTCATTGTACTGATACCACTGTGGTTATAAGGGAGACGTATTCCTAACAAATAAATCTCACACTACACCCCAAGTTTCACAGGGGCCGCGGTGGTTTAGTGGTTAGATACCTCGCCTCCCACCTACGCGACCCGGATTCGATTCTCGGGGCTCGCTCCTGGATTTTCGCATGTGGGAATCGTGCTGGACGATGCCGCTGGTCGGCCAGTTTTTTTTTCAGGGATCTCCCGTGTCTCCCGCCCTTGCATTCTGGCGCTGCTCGATATTAACTTCACTTCACCCGCATCGGCTCTTAAGACCTCGATTTTTAAGAGCCGCCCTAATCTCTCCACCCTTCCCCAACCCCTATCCTAAATCTCACGGATCTGCCAACTAAAGGTGTATCGCTACACACGAAGTCTACTATAGTTGTTGACGGTAAAATGAGCATTTCTGAAAGCCCTGTTTAATATCTACTTGTATGCAAATTGTGTATTCTTCCGCCTTACGTAAAATTAACATTGCCGTGGGCCTCATCATTTTATTCATGCGTTGGTCAGGTGAAACTGTGAAAATATTAGAAAAGTAAATATCTTACAAATCTGCTGATTGTAACACTTCGATGTTTTAAAAACAAACAAAACAGCGAAACACAAATTTTAAATTATTGCAAATTGTTTACCAATAACATTTTATTAGTCGTTAAGATACGGAATTACTTTCCATCCATAATAACCAACTTTACTGAGTGCATGTCGCTCAGTGCGCCCGTTAAAATATATGCAGGCAGGCGCAGTGATTTTTTTCCTAAGGTTGAATTCAAAAATGCTCACTTTATCGTGAACAACCTTTAACTCTCATCACCCTCGTTCATTCACAATGCAGACTTAAATATTGCCTACACAACAGACAGAATCCCGTATTAAAAATAGTTGTGCACATAAATTTAGATGCATTTGGTTTTTACAGGGTGTAAGAAATTTAAGATATTGCTAGCTTTTACATACTCCCGTTGGATCTCAACTAGGTTATAGAAACCATTCCGAAACTATAAATTGCACATTTAAGCAAACCGTTTGATTATAAGAGTTCCGAGCCACTTGTTTTGGTACATCCGATGGTAATAATCTTCAGTTTTGGGGCTCGGAAATCGGTTGCTACGCGCTAACGCAGTGGCACGCACTCGTACACCACGTGATTCTTAATTACGCTTGATTATACCGTGTGCAGAGCTACCGAGCAACGATGAAGTTATTAGTAACCACGGCTTTGTGGAATTGAGCTAAAAAAAAAAAAAAAAAAAACATATCTTTTGTCATGCCAGTCTTTCATCAATCCGTGTATTTTTTTTTTTTTTTAACTAAGGACGTACACACCACGCTCGTAAATCTTGGCACCGATAATTATGCCTGGCGCTGTTATTCCGGATGAGCCTGAAATCACCAGCTGTGAGTAACTGGTCGTGCAGCCCTCTAATCAAAGTCATAAATTAGTTTCGCCAGCAAAATTACGCACTGTGTATTCCGCACGTACTATTTCGCTGTAATCTCTTTCATGTTCTAGTTTGTAGTAGATTACAGATTATGCCCGCACATAAAACACATGCTAGACTATAAACTTATCATATATTAATCCGTATAAGGCTTAGACGTGATGGCCTTATTTTAATTTATACTAATTTAAAATGTGTACATCTTAATGCATGTTCTTTAGTCTCAGATTCATTGGTTAAAGGAGTTGCTTCATAGTTTAATCTTTTTGATTGCTAATTTCAGATTTATTTTTGTAAATGTTCTCATGTATTTTAATTTGTAATGAAATTGCTAAAATTTAAAAAAATACTTGATAAGATTTAATAATGACATTAATACACCAAATTTATTAGCTCAACGAAGCGAATTATGTAATTGCAAATATCGAAGACATAGCAAAACTATTTCCATCTTAGAGTCTAAAATTATTTTATCAAATGCGAAAAAGGCGTTTGATTATAAAGTACCAGGTGAGGGGCTTGATTTGACAAAAAGATGGTAGATGGGACCTATTTCACAATAAGGAATAGGAAATTTTTTTGCAAGGAGTCAAAGGGGACGGTTGGATGCCATATTGAATATTTTTTATTTTTGCTATTACTTCGTTTCGAGATGAATTTTTGAAAAGATAACTGTTAGGGCGTGAACATTATTTGGATCATATTTTACTGACTATTGTGACTTTACTTGTGCTGTTACGGCTTCTGTAATCATTCGCACAAAGCGCTCAAAAATATTCATTCACGTCTATCCCAAACGGTAGAGAAAGAATCCGGCGAAAATTTGGTCATCACAGAAATTTGAAACTGCGGCTCGAGCGTCGTACACATTTCACGGTCATTTTATTGGTGGCGAAGTTAAGGCTTTCACCTTGTCTTGCACTTAACCACACAATAATTCACTCTAAAGTGGAACAAATATTAAACTATACAACTAGGTTATCAATCCTAAAAACACATAAACATACAATAAATACTATATTAAAAGTTACACTACAAACCATTAAAAATAAGTGTAAACGAAATGTTTTTCCCTTTGGTACACATTGACACAGAAAGAATTAAAATTAGAGTCATAGTAATAAACATAAATTTTAAAACACATAGAAGAGAAATGTTAATGTGTAGGATAAGAAAATATATATTCCATTTATCTTGATACTCTGAGAAACATGTGGAAAAACCTTACAGTATACCTAAGTAAAAACAAATGACACAACAATAAAAAAGGAGAGAGAATAACATTAGTGTAACCAAAAAAAATTTAGGAAATAAAATTCTATTAGTTTACAACCAATACACAATATACATTAGGGGGGGGGGGAAGAAAAAACGTAGCGCCATACTTATACTACTTTTGAAAATTTTCAAGGAACAGATTCATTTTTAACTTATGTTCCAAGTTACTGAAGATTGGGCAGTCTTTCAAATTACTGGGCAGGTCATGCCAAAAAACGAGCACTCGAGACCATAAAGGATCGGGAAAATAAATTGGACTTGTGAAAGGGAATAATTAGTTGTGATGTTTCGCACCAATGTGTATGATGATTGTGGTTTACATTTAAGGGCTGAAATCTATCTGAAAAGTATTTAGGACTGTCAGATTTAAGTGTCGTTTTAACACGACTAGTCTATGCAGCTTGCGACTGTCACGAAGAGTGAGGTAGACGAGTTTCTCGTAGTAAGAGCTAATATCCCCCCACGATTTTAAGTTGTATATGTAACGCACACGAAAAATATCGCAAGCCTTGTAACTGCAGATATGTCACTTATTAACGTCACTGTAGATAACATCGCAGTGATCTATACTTGGGAGTATAAGCGACTGTGCAAGAAGGGAAGGACATGGGCAAGAATTTTCCTTAAATAAAAATTTAAGAACACATGCGGGAATAAAATAAAAATTTCATTGCAGTCTGCGAAGGATTGGACCTACAGCCTCGTGGAATGGGCCGACCAGCGGAATGGTCCGACACGATTCCCACACTGAGAGAAATTCAAACAAAATATTTGTTTCTATAGGGCCAAATATATATTTAGTTGCCCTAATATATATATATATATATATATATATATATATATATATATATATATATATATATATATATATATATATAGTTCAGCAAACAAAATTTGAACATCAACAAAATACTTTTGTTGGTCTAACAAAATATATGTTTCAATAAACAAAATCTATGTGTTGGGCCAAAAAAAAAAAAAAAAAGACTGTCAACTAAATATTATGTTGAATGAACTGTATATATTTGTTTGGCCACTCATTTGACTGCCTTCGTTCAAAAATACAGCTCGAGAGTTTGTTTGTATTTTCTGTGACTGTAAGGATAGTAACCGTGTTTGTTAGTGCATCTATTGATGCTTAACAATCGAGTAAATATATTAATAAAACAATGCAATATGAAACTGACAAGTAAAGCTGCAAAACTTGAAATAATTGTTTGCACACGTTGCCCAATATTTGAAGTATATCTATTTGAAAGCTTTCCCGCGTAGTAAGTTGTCACATTAGCTTAGTTTACTAAGGCGTAGCGCTCGGACGCAGGTGATCTAGGTTCGAAACTCGCTCGGACGCAGGTAGTCTAGGTCCGAAACTCGCTCAAACGTGTAAAACCTTTTTTTAAGGGCCCAAGCTGTTTAATTTACGTGTAGCCAAACAAATCGTTAGTTGCACCAACCAAATCTTACAATTTGGGGCAACCAAATGAGAACAACGAGATAATTTGGTTTGAGCAACAAAATACTTTATTGCCCCTATACAAACAAATCTTGTTTGATTCAACAAAACCTTTTTCTCAGTGCACATGCGGAAATCCGGTAGCGACCCCGCCGGGAATCAAAACCCGGTTCGCCCAGGTGAGAGGCGATTGCTCTAACCACTACGGCCCATTGAACCAAAGGCGCTCGAGAAACGAATGTGTTGGGGATGCAGGGAAATGCGGCTGACGACACGTTTGTAAATGGCGCAGGATGCGATAGAACCGAGCAGCTCAAAATGACTTGTCCTCTATCCTTGGAGCTGGAGTTCGCCGGTGGACAAAGGACGAGGTGTGAGTGGGTGCCGGCGGGTGTTCGTGTCCTTGCATCTGCGTGCGGCCCAGAGCTCGGCGGTCTCTCTAGAGAAGAAGAAAAGCAGAATTTCTGTACTCCCAACTCCGTTGTCGACACTGCGCACTCGAGGACGTTTTTGCTACGGGCGCTGCTGGCACGAGACGTTCATTACGACGCTTTTCCCTACTGCTTCTCATTAAAGCACTAGCTTTCCTGGAGCGTATTCCCGCATTTTAGGAGCACAAATGCAAGGAGCAATACTGGTGACATTTGCAAGAGTGTCGAGTGCCCCATTGTTGGTACACGCAAAGAGCCTAATTGCCATCCAGTCTTTCTATCACGTTGCGATGTTTTAACCTTCAATCGTATAATCTTATAGGTAGTAAATAAATATATTAATTAATTCAGTCAATCATATTTGCTTTAATGATATTTACATCGCATATTTTGCTACAATGGAGTCTCGTAACGTAGTTTTCGGGTTAAAAATGATTATTGCAATATACAAGATATAACCATTGCCATAAGCGTATGCGCAGCAAGCACGATGTATCCATGAGAGACGAAAAGAATTTGTTAATTTCAAGAAATATCAGTGTTTCTCAGATATATTTCATACAATTTCGAATTGCCCGTCTTGCTACGTTTGATTTCAGCATGCATTCGTTGCTAACCTGAGTGAGAACAACGCGTTTCTCTGCTGAGATATCATTCTCAGAATTCCCTTGGAGTAACTGGAGTGAATGTTACATATTTTTGTTCCTCTTCCAGAATAATATCTGCACGCCTTATTCTCAGGTCAGTTGCAGCGAAACATACACGTGTACCTGTACCTGTCGCTTCGGAGTTTTGTTCAGTTGGTCGACCGGAATTGAACATATCAAAATTTATTCTCATGCTGCCTGCTCTATATATATATATATAAACCCTCTCAAAAATTTTTCTGTTAATATGTTTTCCTGCTTACTAAGCTTTGGAAAATTTGCACTTAGTCCATTACAAATACACAATTTCACCCTTTTAAGAAGTTTTCCCGCTTAATAAGCACATTTTTGTCAGTATTTTTATAAAACGTATTAACAGGGTTTCACTGTATACACACCGGGTGCGGTAACACTTCGTTTCGTAAATGAGAGGACTGTGAGTGGGAACAAAAACAAGTATTGTGAACGTAGGAACCAGAGGTTTGCAGTGATTAGATTCGGCGCTACACGCTATTTGCTGCGGCGCTGTCCCAGCGGCCATCATTACCAGGTGCTAGGTAATTTGCGGATATGGACTCCACCACACAAATCTATGGTCAAAACTAAGTAGGAAATACTCTTACTTAAAAACTTATTAGACTCTTCGTTTAAGAGAAAATCGCCAGGAAAGTTCTAAAAACCATTGTAGCAAACATGTGGTATTCCGATCAGATAAGTGTGAGCAGGTGTGGCGATGCCGCAATTAACGTGTCGTCGTAAGACATACGACAAGGGAAAGAGCCGAACTGAGTAGCGCCAAGGAGGCCATGGCGTACATACATTGAGTACTGGGACATAGAAATGGCCATAGGTTCATCCGGCGGTCAAGCTCCATGCATAGCGCGTGCATACAACATGCGAAAAAGTACATTGCTATGGGCTGAGCAAACTTCAAACACCTATTATTGCGTTTCGACATTTTGTATGCTGATGTACGCTGTGGTTAACTTGGAGTAAAAGTCATTTTAGGCTATCTACTTTAATGTTGTTTTTTTTCGTAAACTAAGGCACTTACACGTTTTCACCAAAGGATATTATCGACTTAGTTTTGACCATAAATTCAGGAGATGCAGTCTGTAGCCGGGAATTACGTGACATCTGGTAATGATGGTTGCACGGACAGCGCCACAGCGTGTAGCACCGAAACTAATCACCGCTGACCTATGATTCCTACGTTCGCAATACTTGTTTCTTGTTTTTGCGCCCTCTCACACTCCTCTCATTTACGAGACCAAGTTTTTTTCGCAACCGGTATATATCTTCAGCTGCTCCTAGAAGCTACACTTGCAATGAACCTAATTAACTAACTTACAGTCGACATTGCAACGTTGTTAGGAACACCGATTTGCTAATGTTGTCCCTATTAATTTCTTAAGGACCGGAATACATGTGTAATCGCCCTTTTAAACGTACATTTTATTAGAAACTTGAACCACAGGGTTACAGTACAGAGCTCAGGGATTCTATTTATTTGTCAAACGTGCTTTACTGTTGAGACAGGAGTCTCAATATTCACAATCGAATCCCCCCCCCCCCCCACACACACACACAAATTCCACTCCCTCCCATCACGTAGTTGGAACGCAACTTGGCTGCACGCTCGCCGAATGAAAGTGGTTTTCATCGCTACGATGTAATTCGTTAGTGCATTTACTTCCGTGATAGATCCATCTGCATCGTTTGTGTGAGACATACAGTTCTGACGCCTCGCCCAAACTTTTGACGTCTTTTTGAGCACGGGGTTTGCTTAAAAAAATATATTTCATCATGGGAAAATTGCAGCTTTACTTCCTGCCCGGATTTTGCAAAGATGGTGTGGGTTTACCACATTCCAGCTGTTTGTACCTTGTGATGCCGCAGCCCTGGGAAGGCTGCACCAATTCGTTTGCTTCACCACTGGCATCGATTACCGCAGCGTTTCGGCGGAGTGACTTTCTACCTTCTCTGCCCCATAATGTATGTAGGGCGCCCGGTAACTTGATCACTGGTGCTCTCATACGTGCGGCGCTCCGAGGAACTAGGAAGCTGTCGTCACGTGCAACTGGCCAATCAGCGAGAAGCGTGAGGTTTCCCGTGCCTGTGATATCACTTCCTACAGCATGCTTGAACGCCGGGAGTTTTGTGACGTGTGAGCACGTATGCAGCCCATATTTGGAAATGTGTGCGGTACTAAGACGGGGATTGGATTACACTAAATTAACGCCTATAAGGAGAAATGCTCCTTCAACGAACTTTTTCCCTAAATGGCCATGCGTAATTCTGTGAAATTCTATTGGTCGTTGTATTTATTAACCCCTCCCGGAGATATTGCATTGTGAATTGTATAAATAGGAGGTGCACCTCTGGCTTGGGGTCGGATTCTCCCACTGCCCCAGAAGGAGTCACCTTGCCACCAGTTAAGTAATGATTTAATTAATTTATCTGCATAGCCCTTATGGCACTTGTAGCAGGCACATTTGGTGTCCTGGGTAGGAGACAGGCGCCAAGATGGCGAGAAGACTTTGAAAATATTCACTAATTGTGAATATTAGCACCATGAGGAAATTAATTGGCAGCAATTTTTAATATTCTATCTTTCTTCAATTGTTTGCTAGTCATGCGTGAAGTTTTAAATATGGGAATTTCGTGTGTGTTTTCCCAAAAATGTTACATGGCATTTCAATTTTAAAACCAAGAATTTTCGATCCAGCTAAAATTCAAAACAAATGGAAAATGGCATTTTGTTGCTGGAATTTGTAAAGATAAAAATTCGGAGGCATCATGTTTGGTTGGTCTCGTAACTATTGTATAAAGCCATGAGTTATTCTTTAAAAATGTTGGAAAATAATTCAATTAAAACTTGCCAACCTAAATTGGTGTTTCTTTAAAATCGAAGAAACATAGCTTGTTACTAGATTGATTGAAGAATAAGAATACTTGCCTTCTGTAATTTTGACCACTAGTAAAAATGGTGACCAATAAGAATAAAAATCTATTACCGTGGTCTGTACTCTCTAATCATTTGTGAATAGAGAAATTTATCTATAATATATATTTGCATATTGACAGTAAAGAGTTAACTTGCCGCCTTTAATTTTGGAGGAAATTTATTCCAGGACAGCAGTATAATCAAAACTTATCCTATATAATAAGTAGACGATCTCTGCCTCTCTGCATGTCCGTCTTTAATACCTCTAAGTCCCTTGAAACTCAACGGAAGTTCTTCAAATTTTGCAGAGCGAATCCTCAGGGTAAAATACAGGTAAAGTTCGAATTTCAATATGATCAGATTACGAAATCATTATCTTTTACCCTAAAAACACATTTTTAAATTACTTTTTCCTTATGAAAACCTTTGTATTAATGCATAGAGAATATTGCATAGAGATATGAAGGTAATTGAATATAAATTATGTTTACTTTACATGTCTCACTTCAATGTTCAGTTAATTAAGTGGGGCCACAGTAGCTCTGTGGATAGAGTGATTCCAAGTGAGGCCTTAGTGGCTCAGTGGATATAACTATGTGTTAAGTGGGGTCGTAGTGGCTTAGTGGATAGAACTATATCAAGTGGGGCCGCAGTGGCTAAGTATATATATATTAGTGGTTGAAATACTATAAATCTACTACTCACTATTGAAGTCCATACACTATTTTAGGCCTTGTGGCTACACAAATGTATTACTTTAATGCATTGTTCAATATGTTCAATATCCGCACTTTAGTATTTAATGAATCATTGTATGAAAATGAATATGTGGTAAGAAATGTGAATTGCAAAATTAATACAAAAAAAAAAACAAAAAAAAAAAAAACAAGAGTTATAAATCGAACAAAACCACTCGTGGATTTTACTGGTTATAAAATCTCACCATTTTGTTTAAGGTACCAGTTTTATTTCAAGGAATTGTTTCAATTTAGCTCTGCTTTACGAGGGTTTGTTTTTCCTTTGTGAGTTTTGATTTACGGACCTTCTGGCCACCTTGCTACGTCCTTGGAGGCAAGAGCGTTGCACAGTGGAACCCTTGTATTACACACCCTCATTTTACACTTCCCTGCAATTTGCGACATGTTTTCCCAGTCCCTTGAATAGTGTAAAAATAGGGGTTTCACTTAAAAATATCACCGTTCGTTGTTTTGTAGGCACGAGACACGGAGTCAATTTCTCAGAGAAGAGGAAGCATTCCAAGATTCGCTTGAAGTGATTTCGGGAGCAATGGAAATCCGAAATCAGAATGCCCGGACACAGATTCAAACTTGTGTCGTTTCGAATTCGAATCCAGTAGTTTATCATTGCACCAGCTCGCTCGGTACGTTCATTGTATCTTCAACTGTATTTCAAAACAACTTTGGTTCTTTAAAAGTTTAGAGTTGCTAGAGGTAAGCCACTCCGGCGTATGAATTTTGTTCCTAACTTAAACCAATCTCATTAATGTTTAGGTAACCAAACATTTCTTAGAGACATAACCCAGTGGTGAAAGATTTTATTTTAAAAACCAATTTAGCACAAGAAAACATAATATTGTTGATTTGAGAAAATTGGTTAGATGTGCTGAGTCATAAACTGTTAAGTCATTACGCTATGATTTTGGACTGTATTTTCTTGAATATTTAGTTAGTACGGCATATCTTTGAATTCAGGTATCCATATTATTTAATATATTTATTTTGTTGAACTATTGATCGTACTGGTAATGTTAGTCGTTTGACGTTACTTTCATCTCGTGTAATGGTAGTTCACGGTAAAGCGAGCACTTTGAAGCAAATCTTCGAAAAATTATTTCTGCGCTTCGCTACGTGTATGCTACAGTAAACGCAGGTAGGCAGGATCCTAAGTTCAGTTAACTATGAACTAATAAACATGCTTCTTAGTACTTCACGTCGTATTGCGTATGTAATGTTTAAATTCTTGGTCTGTGAAGATAGTATTTCTATTTCTGTACACATTAGAGTGTAAATTCCGCTTGTTAGTAATGCATTTGCAATTGCTTATGACACCGTGGTTTTACTTCACGATGTATAAATAAGTAGGAATATGGCAATGTTAAGGATACAAATGGCAGAAGGGCACAAATGGCAATAAAAGAATTTCCTAAGCAGGATTTTCAGAAATGCTCAATTAAGCATGAACTGCATATATAGTCTTTTCGTGGTTTCTTATCACTTTATGAATCAAACCTTTGAAAAACAACCCTATCTAGGCGTGTTTGGTGCTTTCCTGTATATGTCACGTACTACAAGCGTTTTACACATGTTCTGGCATAAAGTACATTACTTTTACTTAAGTTGAACTTTCACATATATTATACATCTATAAATTATAACTTTAATTCATATTTAACTTGAATAACCACAGTGAGAAAAAAGCTGTGTTGGTAAGGCACAGAAAGAAATAATCCTAATGTAAAATGATATTGCACTGAGTGCGCACGAATTTGGTGCGTTGTCCCTTTGGTGTAGTTGTCTGTAAAGGCTGTTCACGGTAAAATGAGCACATTTGAAATCCCTGCTTAAGATCTACTTATATGCACGTTGTGTATTCTTCCGCGTTATTAAAAATTAACACTGCCATGAACCTCGTCATTTTATTCGTGCGTTGGTCAAGTGAAACTATGAAATTATCAGAAAATAAAATACATTATATATCTGCTCTTTTTTACGCTTCGATAGATTAAAAATACACAAAGCGAAAGAACCAATTTAAGTAATCAAAAATGGCTATCTAACACCATTAATTCGAAGTTAAGATATGGAACTATTTTTCATCTATCGTTACCAACTTTACTGGGCGTACGTCACTCAGTGCGACCGTTGTAATACTGTATATTCAGGCAAGGGCAGTGACTGTTTTCTAACGTTAGTTTCAAAAGTGCTCACTTTACCGTGAACAACCTTTACTGCGTTAAGCTTTGCTTGCATGACGCGGAGGAATATTCTGGAAGTAGAACTCAAGCAGGGATTCAGAAAAATTGTAAGTAACAGTTAACAGCCTATATCGACGACATCACAACACAGCTTTCATATGTCGGCAGCGGCGCGAAAGACGTTACGGAGCCTCGGTGATCCGAAGGCGGCAGCGGCTTGTGTGACGTGGTTTCGGAGCTGCGCCAGTGTGTATGCGTGAGTGAGTATGACACTCACACGACCTTTGATAAATTCCCACGCGAACGAGCCCCATAGGCGCGAGGTCTGGCGAACGCGAAGGACAATTCAGTCTGTCCCACGCCCGTGTCCACTCTACCAGACAGCGCAGAGTTTTAGAAATTCCGCGGCTCAAACTTCCCGTGAGCAAACTTTTTTCGCACGTCCGGACTAGAGTCCTCAGTTTCCGTGGCAAACACAGCACTGATTCTAGACTACATTCACTGCTAACTTGGTGGCTTCAATGCTCTAGCCGGAGCTTGACGGATGTCCCTTTCCAAGCTACGCGCGGCGACCGCCACAATTCGCTTAATTAAACTTGTTCATCGGCGTGTGCACTGTTTTGTTGGTTGGCGCTTAAGGGGGCCGCCTACCTGGGCCCTAGGCGCTCAAACTGGTTATCATAAACTGTTACGTCTTTTCACCTCGTATGTGTACGAAAAGAAAAAAGCACTTCACACGACGGCAAGCATTTCAAAGACATCTCGCATATTATAAACAACATTTTGGATCCTCTAACATAACCATAAACTGAGTTTTCAGACTGCCGTATTTCGAAATGTACTAATGTCTGTTCACGATAAAGTGAGAACTTTAATAATCAACCTTTGAAAAATGTCACTGTCGCCATCTGCATAAATTTCAACCGGCGCACTGGGTGACATGCGCCCAGTGATACGTAACGATGGTATCGATGGAGGGAAAGTAGTTCCATAAGTTTAGATTGAATTAAAAGTGCCAGTTAAACATTTATGAAAACTGAAAAAAATTATTTTGCTTTCAGTTTTTTTTTTTTTCAATACACCCAACATGTAAGAATGTCGAGGTTTACGTAATATTTACTTTTCTAATAATTACAAAGTTCGACTTGACCAACACGTGAATAAAGTGACCATGCCATGGCAACGTTAATTTTACATATGGCGCGAGGGTATGCAATGTTCATACACTTATCTTAAGCAGGGCTTTCAAAAGGGCTCAATTTACTGTGAACAGCCTATCATCACTTACAGTAAACATGAAACAAACCGAGGGTTCTACATAGGACGTGGCTTCAAACTTTCCACGGTTAAAACTATAGCATCAACGCTCAGTCTCCCAGGTAAATGTATAATGACACAAAGCACGTAATTTAAAGGAACTGGCGGCATCTGACAACAAAATACCTCTACTGTAATTCCAATTTAATTGTAAATTTCCTTACGTCTCTGTCTAAATGGTCTAGTATTCAATCCAAGCGTGAAATAAAATACATTTCGTTTTCTCTTACATTTTCCTCGCCTTCAGTTTCGTATCACCTCGGTGAATAGCTTCCTGTCAAATTACTTTGCATAGCTCTCAGTGATTGAACTTTGAACTTTTACACTGCACTGGCATTTCAAGTAATGTTTCCCGATTTTCCATAGCGAATTATTAGTGAAAACTTTGACAGTTCCTGTTATATACGTAAATGTTAGATATTTTCCCCGTCGTAAGTCACAATAAAAAAAAATTGTTTAAAAAAGAGCTTTGAGAATTTCTAAGAATTTTATAGAACAAAAATGATATGGAGGTATAAATTTCATGTTGTCTCAGACATGCTTTCCATTGACAAAAAGAGAACAATCACACTCGCATTTTTCTAAACATTATTCTGTTTGTAATTCACACTAGGTGTATCTTTTACAATCAAATTTTTGTATTCTAATTGAAAATATCGATTTTTATAAAAAGAATTTATAACTTACGCTTAACAAACTACCTCTAAAATTACCCTGAAGAATAATTGATTGACCTTAGGCCATAAATGTTTGTATAAACACTATCCGGAATAAAAAAATAAGTTCCAATCAAACCACAAAAAATCGTTCTACATTTTAACTGGTTACTTATTTATAATTTTTAATTCGACAGACACCGTAACTAAATACCGTTTTTTTACAGAAATAACAAACTTTACTGGTAAAATATGTGTGTGTCTAATGATTTTATAGCATTACTGATATATGTACAGTCATAAAATACGTGGCGATGTCACTTTGGACATGTGGCAGAATATTACGTAAGAAACAAAATTAATGTACTAAGCAGGAATTGGAAATGTTTCATATTAACTGCGAATTAGGTACAGAACAATATCATGAAATTGGTTAATTAATAATGTCGAAGGCTTTAAATAAGAAAGAACACAGGAAAAAATGCATTAAAAATAAATACATATTTGAAGACGCATTAGCAGAACACTTTCCATATGGAGCACCAAGAAGAAACCTGTGGGTCAAACACCAAAAGAGGTCATTCCAGACAGCAGTAAGACTTGCATTGTCCTAAGCGAAATCACAACCACCTGGCAAATTTATCTCCATTCACTAGCATCCACAAAACTTTACATTTCAAGAATAAACTTATGATTGCATTATATTAAACTATATAATATTTATGTTAATCATCTGTGTGAAAACAAGATATAAAATCACATGATATATGACAGAAAATACATACTTTTTACTGGTATTATGTCTCAGATTTAATTTTACAGCAAGTAAAAGATTTAATTTTAAATGCTTCTATATAAAATATATAATAAAATAAGTGTTTCGTGACAAACATACAAAATATTCTGTATACTTCTCGTTTTAGTTGTGTTGCTCAATATAATCAGCGTCTACACGTCATAAGCTTAAAAAATTACGGCACATAACATTTCAATCAACAGTTGGTATAAAATCTCAGTCATTTATGTTCAAAATTGTTTCCCAGAACCGTGGCAAATCCGCCCACAAATATAGCGATAGAAAGTACTTATAAAAGTAAATACAGGTTTATTTTGCATTAAAATGAGAACTTTTGGAATAAACCTTTGAAAAATAAGCACTGGCCTTGAGCTGCATATAACGCCCCCGTTTCAAGTCTTGATCTGGTATTGCGAGTGAAATGTTTGAGCTCGTGGGAAATCTAGTTTGTGCATTTTTGCTATAAAAAATTGTGGCTATCATAAAGCGTTTTGTTCGTGTTCAACCTGTAAAACTTTCTTGTGGAAAACAAAACAAAAAACAAATTTGTTGCCATTACAAAAATACATTTTTTGGGGCACATAGATTTAGTGATTACGAATAATAAATGTAGCTTTCGCTTATAAAAAAATTTGTATGGTTAATACCAACAAAACACGTGGTTGCCATAAGATATTTTTGTTCAGTGCAAATTGGCATATTAATACAACATTTAGATTCCCGATTATTTGGCG
This sequence comes from Dryococelus australis, assembly GCA_029891345.1. NCBI lineage: Eukaryota > Metazoa > Arthropoda > Insecta > Phasmatodea > Phasmatidae > Dryococelus > Dryococelus australis. The sequence continues at coordinate 40,832,333 of CM056993.1, forward strand.
TTTGCATCACACTGCCGCATAAACGAAGACTTAAGACCCATGCGAATGTAAATGTTATATATGTCGGAATGGTTTAAAATGTTAAGGTAAGTAAATTTAAAGCAAGGGTACAAAATGCTTAGTTAATCGAAAACCGCCTTTACTTATCTGCTGGTCATGATGCGTAGTGAACCGATGGAATCTAAAACAGAAGTCACCCCGATTCCAAAACCCACGAGCTTATATTTCGCAAACTATACCACCCCCCCCCCCTTCCCCAAGTATAACTTACAACCGAACACAAACTTTACGTTGCAACAGTAAAAACGTATTTTCATATAAACGCAGTTTCATAGAAGTACAGGGATCTGGCATGATTTTATTGAGCATAAAGGAAAAGTCCGAATTTACCGATTCTTACTATGACTTTTCTTGAGAACGCAAGAGCTGGGACACCTACAAGATTCAAACAGGAGCAGCCAATCAGTGAACTCGACGTCACAAAAGTCACGAGAACTCGGAACAAACCGTCGACAGTAGTTAACTCGGGCTGCTGCGTCAAGTGGTTTACGTAATGAAAAACTTGAAGCATTAAGCATCGAAAAGCAGAACTTAGAAAGTTTTCCCATTGCTGCTTAAGTGTCACAGTTGATAAAACCAATCGTAAAGTACAAAAATTAATTCTCCAAGACTTATTTTCGCCAATAACAGAATTGTGTATATACAAATAAAAACATATACGTACATTGATTTCAAATTAACGGGTTTTCAAGATGTACTTATGATGGCCTACTTTTAAAAAGCAGTTCTCAACGTCAACATTGCTATTAAATAAAGACCTGCTTCCATTTTGATTTTAAATAACACACCGTAAAATGCTTTTACATTGGTCGTGCTTACGTAGTAGGATCGTTACTTTTTCGTTCCTTTTTTTTTATAGCCAAGTGCCTAGGGCTTACTTCTCACTGCTTACTGCTTACATTTTTTTTCATCCCTACGAAGACACCCGTGTATGCTGGTGAGCTGATCGAAGCTGCGCCTAGCATCTTGCCCGGCACACGAGTGAACAGATTTGGGCGGCCCTTAATAGCGAGGTCTTGAGAGCCGATGAGGGTGATTGAGGTGAATACGGAGCGCCGCAGGAAGATCTCCGAGAGATCCCGCCGACCAACGGCATCGTCCGGCACGATTCCCACGTGCGAATATCCGGCGATCCGGACGGGGATTGAACCCGGTTCGCCTCGGTGGGAGGCGAGCAGGCTGCGGGACTCGCTGCGTCCTGCAAACCAGGACGACACGAGAAACGCCACGTAACCAAGAAAACCACAATCAACAAACAGGACTTTGAGAATAGCTTAGGCACACAGTATCTCAGAAACACACCCACTGCATGGGAAAAGCTTTTGTATTTGAAAACTATTTCAGCACAAACCATGCAGAAGTACCAAATATGTACAGATCACAACTTTCGCAAAATAAACTGCTACAAAAATTAATTTGTTCATTAAAACTAAGTACATTTTTGGATATTCAGTAAAGCTACTTTTATAGATTGAAAATCAAGATTAGAAAAAGGCAATTTTAAAACAGCCCTTAATACATCATGACACAGCATGAAGATTTCCACTTCGCGTAAGGCATAAAATCACAACTTTTGGTGTGTCAATAACATTAGCTCTTTTTAAGTCTCTGATGACACAGCATGAAGATTTTCACTTCGCGTAAGGCATAAAATCACAACTTTTGGTGTGTCAATAACATTAGCTCTTTTTAAGTCTCTGATGACACAGCATGAAGATTTAACATTTCCATTAATTCACGTGAACGGGTACTTCCCAAAATTATTTGTTAAAATAGTATAAAATTCTTACAATTTGCCATTTATTACAAGTACACAGGTACAGTAGCACACGAGGTTTTTTTTTTTTTTTGCGTATTTTAAATTCTAGGAAATATAAACTTCGTTCGATATTGCGTCGTGCAGTGCAGGTAAGGCCAGCCAGTGGTCAAGCTAGCACACGGGACGTCTGCTGTAGCGCCACTCGCAGTCAAGTTGGGGCGCAGTTGGTCATTTTCCTCAGTACACGAGACTCATGTTCTAAGGGCCAACCGCTCAGCCACCGCGGCCCCTCCTACACTCAAGCCGTGCATTGTTTCCATCGGTGCCCTGTCCTCTGCAAACTAGAGCTGTAACAGCGGGACCTCCAATACACGGGATGAAAGCCCACAGATTAAACTACTATGCATCTGTCTATTTGTACCTTTCTTCTTACGACTAAGCAAACAGCGCAGGCAAAGTCTGAAAATGCGATTTTTTTTGCCATTTTCAAGATATAATTTTTCTCCTACGAATACGTTGAACATCATAAGAGCAAACAATACTGGCTTAGATAATTAATTTTTATCTCCCTGTCAAAAATGTGTATTCCCAGAAAACTGAAGTGTTTGATGAGACACGTTTAATCGCCCAAATAAACTAATGAATCAAAGAGCTTTCAGGACTACTAACTTTCAACAGCACGCTTAAAATATTCGTAATAGCTTGCAGTGATAACATCAGAATATTCATGCGTAGCATTTAACAATTACCTGACGAAAATCCAACCTGCTTTTATCTAAAAAAAAAAAAGGAACTTAAGTGTTACAGAAAATAAGGTTATCTCAAGTTACGGTAACAAGCATTTCTTAATACACTAACATTTGATATTCATTGTTTTATGATATTTATGTATAATTTGATATTCGCTATAGCATGTCTCTCGTTAAACGTTTGGCGAAGTTGTTTACAATTTCTCTTAGAATCACTACGAATTTGACTTTTTTTAGTGAAGCGGGTACAGCGATCACAGATGCTCGGGAAATTTTTTTTCTCGCGAATTTCAGTAACGGTTTTTAAGTTTTTTTAAATAGCATATCCCATGTGTGGGGTAATTTCCTGCTTTCTTGCCAAACATGCGAATACTGTTTTAAGCCTTAAATATTTAAAAAATAAAAATTTGTACTCGTTTTGATATCCATATAAATGCTTCCTTTTTGCTGCAATAACAAAGAATAGTCTGCTACAAGTACGAGCGAACCAGAGTTTACGGACGAGCAGCATGCCCAACGAATGTTTCTCGTCCACTGCAGGGTGCATCTAGTAGTAGGTATAGGTGTTCTCGGCAGTGGTGCAAAGCAAATACAGCCAGAGTGCGTTGGCTTAACGCTCCGTCTGACTTTTCCCTGGCTCTGAAAACGGGGGGGAAACGCTCACTCGAAAGACGGCCGAGTGGTTCAAGTCTTCGCCACAGACCGCGAGAACGCGGCGAGTTTCGCGAACTTCCGGCCGCTGCAGCCCCTGCTGGCTACGACTCGCGGCTCATGCCGCTTTATGACAGCACACTCGCTTCCAATGAGGCACCACGCCCAGACATTTCGACATGTTGAACTCGTTAGAAATCACAACCCTGCCCGCGCACGCTGGCGAAGTAGACCCGAGGAACAACCTACAACACGAGCGTACGCGGCCGCGAGTGACGACAAAAGTTTCTCCACGCGAGTGCACATGTGGCTCGCGCGGAGAAAATGCTTGCACATTTGTACGCAGCTTAAAAGGTGCCCGCCTACGTGCATTTATTTTACGCATTATAGCCACGCAAGTTTAATCCCTCAATGTAACAATTAATTATTCATGTCATTTGTAGCAAAAAAAGACAATTTTGGCGCGAGTACTTACAAATTCTTTACAATACCTTAGCATATAGTGACTCGTAGCGACAGAAGTGCACCTATACTATATTTAATTGTTGTAATATGAGTTTCTTGGATATGAAAATCGAGCGTGTTGGTAAAAAAATGTATTTATAATCACCATGCAACAAATACAAAAACAAGAAAAATTAAATTTACGTAAAAAGTCGACACATTTTGAGGTCTATGTGTGAACCACAATTGAAATAGTACAGTCTGTAGATGTCCTGTCGTTGAAGGACATGTGTGGACAGTTAGTACCTGGTATAAAGACCACCGTTAATATTGATCTCCTTAAGCCTATCTGGCATATGTCGAACCAACCTTTCACAGTTAAACAGCTCACTCTTATCCCATTCCGTTTGAAGGGCAATTAAGTAATTCCGGTTAGTTGTGGGATGTTTGCGGATGTCCGCTTTTAACATACTCCACAAATTCTCAATGACGTTGGTATCTGGGAACTAAGTAGAGGTATCGTGTAGATGGGGCAATTATAGAGTACCACATGCGTACCTTATGGGCCTTATGTTTCGGGTCGTTGTCCTGGTAGAACGTGAAACAATCCCACAAGCCTAGTTCCTCTCCTCTCCGCTCGGCGTCAGTTTTCTCTTCAGTATGTCCAAATGCAAATCTTGATCCATAGTACTATCTATGAAATAGTTTCCTCGCAACCGAAGTAGCCATACAAATCGATACCATCAGGAACCCACAACTGTGTTTCACCCTCGGCCGAAGATTTCTTTCTGCAAGCTACGTATTTGGCTTACGCCGGATACTAACGTTCCCATCCGACGCAAACACACTCAAATTTACTTTCATCGGTAAATATTACTGTTTCACAGTAGTCAAAAGATTTATTAGCGTGATCTGTGGCAAACTGGAACCTGGGACGTTTGTTCTTCTTGCTGATCAATGGTGAATTGCGCGCTACTCGACCATTGAAGTCTTCTCTAGGAAGGACTCTCCTCAATATTTCTGGGCAGTCTACCCCCCCCCCCCCCCGAGACGACATCTCTTTCCTTGGCAAGTTTTGGTGCGCTTAAGGCGGGACTCTTTCTTTATTTGACACCGAATCCATCGCTCGTCTGATGCAGTGAATATTTTTCTAGAACTACGCTTCTATTTGTTCTATATTTTACAGTACTCACGAAAGCGACGAACGATATTTTGCACAGTAGAACGGTTGTGATTGCCAATTTTGCCGATCTCACGCAGAGATCTACCTCTTTGGTAATGCAAAATGACCAACTTTTCCACCGCCGCTGACGTCTGACCTCTTTCAAGTTGCATGTAGATCTACGAAAGCTTACTTGAATGTAATGATTGCGTTCATGAACTGAACGAAGTTACGCGTGGTTCAGAATGTGTGAGCCCGACATGGCACGCCTGGTAGGCCGATGGGGTTAATGTGTTGGGCAGTGAACCACTTTCACTGTAGCATTCAATCTACATTTGTTTTAGTATTTTCCATTTTATGTAGATACATATGTTCATAGAAACGATGCATATCTCATATACCTTAAAAGGTGGCTATGCAATGCATTAAATATACTGGGTGACGAGTAATTTTCATTTAGAGGGAATATTCGTTTCCAAACTAATGCAAGTTCGTAGCAGATATGCCACTTTTACCGTGAGTCACTATATATATATATATATATATATATATATATATATATATATATTATATATATATATATATATATATATATATATATATATATATATATATAATAAGTAGGAAATAGAGAGCGCGAGCATAATGTATTTTAAATGAGGTACAGAGGGGATGAGGATACTGCGCCGCCACCCATGGCCGCCATCTTGGATGACACCGTATTGGATCGGGCTTACCTTTGACCTTGAACTTAACTGGGCGCATGCCACTCAGTGCACCCGTTTAAATATATGCAGGCAGGGGCAGTGACTTTTTTTCTAAGGTCGATTCCAATAGTGCTCGCTTTATCACGAACAGTCTTTACTAGATATCTCTATTAACTACAGATTTAATTATTAATACAACTCCACCAACCCAAAAAAGTACATGATATCATGAATTAGGAGTTTGAATTGCATACTTCGAACATCATTACGAGGCGTGTATCGGAGATGCAGAGTTTTGGAGCACACGGTAAAATGCTCCCGGTTGTAAACAGTACTACCGTGCCTCAATTGGGTCGTTCAACGTGTCCCTCAGATAAAATTTGTAGTTAATTAAGGTGATATCTCGCATTATTTTTTTGTCATCTGAAAGAGCTGTCGAAAAGTGCCCCCTTAATAAAACTGTTAGTTGTCAAATAATTATAGCTTTCAAAATATAACACTCAAAAGTTTTAATTTCCCAAATTATGCAGCATACTGGGCTTTGCTCCTAGATATTGAATTTCCAGACGAATTGCGTTTAATGCAATCTGTATGGTGTGCAGAACATACTGATTCAGCATGAGTGCGATTTATAAACAGGTGAGCGAGTATTAGCACTATGAATTTGTTGAAAATAGGGGTCAGACTTGTCGTAAATATATTTTGTTCATTCAAGCGAAACTGTTAAAATTCATTTAATAAATCGTTTAAACCATAAACTGCAGAGTAAAAATTGTTTTTGTTCCTTTTGTAGCTTGTAACACAAATGCAGCATGACGCGCTTTGACTCTAATTCAACACTTTGAACCTGCCTGTAACACTCTTGTGTCGGAAGTTGAATGTTTTAGTTTTTAAAACTATAGTGATTTGACAACTAACAACTGCATTAAGGGACACTTTTCGAAACCTCTCTCAGATAACCACAAAAAAAAAAAAAAAAAAAAAAAAAAATCACCTAAACTGCATGCCCTGTGTACGAAGCGCTGTAATACTTTCACGCCGTATCGACAAATAACGCATTTCCGGGCATAGATTTCTTCTTGAAAAAAAAATTCGATTCGTTGTCTTGCATTGCACACTGTTTTCGAAACAGCCTATATGACATACTTTGTATTTGTTATATGTATAAGAATGTACGTTTTACTCACTACGTCCAAGATACGTTCATTTCCACAGTAGACTTGCTTGTGTATATTACATAAAGATTTTCTTTGCTGTATCTGAAGTTTTCTGTAATTGTTTCAAATATTTGTTTTAAATCTTATTCTTACATTTGTACGCTAATGTGTGTTACTTTAGCAGAGCTTCTATTAGGCAGAATACTCCGAGCACAATTTAAACATACAAATTAATATGCTCTACCATAGTAAAACTTATTCGTAATATGTGGTGGTAATCGGTTTATTTTTTAATGTGGGGCTACTAACGCAATGGAGGACAAATGAGACTCCGTGTAGACACATTTTATCGTTGTAAAATTAACTGCCAGCACACAAAGTTAAGCTGGAATTGATTACAGGATTCTTGACGACATAGCATGCCAAGCTAAGAGGCAATATGACCGCTATTTTTTAAATAAGTGTCTGACCTACTTAAAACATGGCAGTTTATATCACCTGCCCAGTACACCTGTTCGCCAAATTTTTCAGGAATCTGTCAATTGTTTCGCGATATATGACATAAAACTTTAGAAATTCGTGAGATGTTATAGTACAAAATGCAAGCCGAAAAGCTATGTATTGGCATATATGATGCCTGTAGTACATACTCATAGCATACCAAATTTGTTTGAAGTATTTCGAATGGGATGGTAGATATATCAAATAAACATTAAATATTTGTATGGCCATCATTTTGAAAATATTAGACCAATCAATTTGAATCGCATAAGTTTACTTGGCTTACGATAGTACTATTTAATTGCCGAATTTGGCGCGAATTAGTTGAGTAGTTTTCGTAATATAAATGCTTTATTTGTACATGTGTTGCTATCTTCCAAAATGATGGACCAACAATATCAGTTTCTAAATTCAATGATTACACTATGCACTACCAACATACAACATTTCGTTTAAATCGGTTGAATGGCTCCCAAAATATGACATATCACTAGAGATGATGGTTTATCGCGGGAAAAATTGACTGTTTGCTAGGATTCTACGTACTGCATATATGTCCGACAATTTTCTTTCCTTATTCGCTGTCATACATGTATGAAGGTACTGCCCCATTTCACTGGACCAATGAGAATTCTGATACTGTAAGGCAGAACGTTCGTGATTGGTCTGCGAACAACTTAGCCGAGTCAAAATCTTGTTCAGCCAATCATGAAAGAGTAAACTAGTTAGTGTCATAGAAAATATGCTGGCTCAAAAAAATTTCGCGATTTTCCATCATCTCTACACATCACCCTAAATTTTAACTACAGCCATTTTGAAAGTAAGTGCCAGCCATGCCTAAGCCACTGTTTAGAGTGACTATGAAGTGAATATGCGCAATGACTCAGTAAAATAGAATTATTTGTTCTTTTCATGTAATTATGCGGTACACCTTCAGACCACTTTTCGATGGACATATTGGCTTATGAGATCACTTTCCTGTCTGTGCGTTGTGTGAGTTAGGGTCTGTGTGTATATGCCTAGGTGGCCTTGTCCGTGTTCATGTCTTATGTTTGCCTGTGTGTGTATCCAAACGTAATAACTTTTGAAGCCGTGACATTGTTTCCGACGACGCTGGATGCATATGATCAAAATGACAGATTTTTTTAATATTTATGGCGCTAGGTGATAACTCGAAAACCTTTTGACCAATTTAAACGTAATTTGGTATGTTACCAGTGCTTCATGCAAGCTGTGAATTTATAGAGGTATTCGTGTATTATTCGTGTGACATTTTGGAAGGCAGATTTGCATAAAAATTAAATCTGTTTATAGTTATATCTCAGAATCTACTCTATCGACTCCTTTAAATTTTGCCAGGGAAGTAATACTACCGCAGATCATGTAAACATATCTGATTCAAGTTTATAACACTGATTTACAAAATGGCAATTATATCTTTATTTTTCGGTTAATTTACACAGCAGGTAAGGTAGACTGTTGTGTTTTAAGTAGACCAGACACTTTTTTCCTAAAGAGCGGCCATATAAACATTTTTTTCATATTATGCTCTATCTACAAAACTATTAAACAAATATCAACCTTTGTTAGCATACTGACTGTAACTATTACGAGCATGAAATATGACTACACAAAAACACTTTTATTCGCCATTTCGTAAGTGAAACGACAAATGAAAAAGAAACGTTTTTATGCCTTATCTCGGGGGAAAAACCAACCCATTAGTAACAAGTTTGGCAAACAACAAGCACTTCGGCAGTCCATAGAAAACGTTATGTTTTAAATGCGTCATGCTATTATTTTAAAAATGGATGGTATATAAACATTTTAGTTCAATATGCTATTACTACAAAATCATTTTAAAAATTTCAAATTATCTCCTTTTGCTCGCAGGTTCTATAACAAATGCCAAATATGGCTTCGCAGTATATCTTTTATACGTTATTTTGTAAGATAGCGTAGCTTCAAAATAAAGTCTTTGCGTTTTATCCCTCGAAACAATCAACATATTCCGCCAAATTCTGGTGACAAGTGACACTTTTGTAGTCCATCTTAATTTTTAATACCATAATGGAGCAGTCACGTATTTTCTAAATATAACTCGTGTAAACATTTTAAAGTCTAAAATCGTCTCAACAGCGATTTGTCTGCTGGCATTATCTACAACAATCATATAACGAGACAATACATAACAATTCTGCGCACCATTTTTGGAGATAGTACTACAGTAAAAAATGGGCAGTTATGCCATATTATGGGAACCAGAAAACCGATTCCCACCAAATTTCACAGAAATAGTACTATGGTGAACCATGTAAACATACATGTTTAAAGTGTGTCAGGGTTTTTTCATGGCAATAATACAAATAATTTAACATTTGTACGTTGTATATATTATATAATTAAACAAAAAAAAAGCTGAATGTTTTAGTTTCTAACGTAATTCATTACTAGCATCAAATACACCTATTAGAGCTTCTTTTGCTAGCCTTTTAGTGAAATAGTGCCAGATGATAAAATGGAATGTGTAACAAATCAAATAACACACCAAATTATGCTCTTAAGCGGTGCTACATTAGACGAAATATTCACGGTTTAAGTGACTAGCATACTTGTTTTCAAAATGACGGTCCTGCAAAAACTTCAGATTAACAAACTTGGTCTAACAAATCAGACTATTTACAACCGAAGTTGATGCTCCTAAACCTGCCTTCACAATACTGGTAGGTTAGATGCGAGGATACGCCACAAGGGTCCTGCGTTCCAGTCTGTGGTAGGGCTCATGTATATTTGTAATTTTCTCATTACTGTGCTTATGTTTCTGATTCCGTGTTTAATGATGGAAGCGCCCTGGTACAGCGGCTAATATACTCGCTTTATACCAATGCGAACAGGTTTCAACTCCCGGCGGAGCCAATCCCAGATTTCGCAGAGGGACTAGTGCCGGACGATCCCTTTGGTCATTGTGATTTCTCGGAGCTCTCAGGTCTATCCCACGCTTACACTCCTGCGCTGCTCCATACTAATCTCGCTTCACCCTCATCAGCTCTCAAGGCTTCGATGTCACGAGCCGCCCAAACCTGTTAATAACTTTATTAAAATGATTTGCACCCATGTAGAGGAAAGTAGCGCATAGACTGCTCACAGTAAAATCAACACTTTTGGAAGCCCTGCTTAAGATCTACTTGTACACAAGCTGTGTGCTATTCCGCCTTATGTAAAATTAACATTGCCATGTGCCTCGTTACTTTATTCGTGCGTCGGTCAAGTGAGACTGTAAAATTATTAGAAAAGTAAATATTGTACAAATCTGGAAATTTTTTACATTTCGACGCATTAAAAAATACAGAAATCGAAAGAAATATTTAAGTTATCACAAATGGTTACCCGACACTTTTTCCTTGACGTTAGTGCATGGAACTACTTTCCTCTCAACCGTTACCAACTTTAGTGGACACGTGTCCCTCATTGCGCCCGTTAAAATATATGCAGGTAGGGGCAGTGACTTTTTCCAAGGTTGATTTCAAGAGTGCTCAATTTATCGTGAACAGTCTTTACGTTAGTTATACCGATAAATTCTTGTCTCTTACGCGACGAGGAGCTTATAAAGGGCAACAGCGGGTTTGATACGTGTGCGGTTGTGACTTCTCGCCATCTCTTCCAGACGCACAACCAACCCCGTGTGGCAGATGCGCCAAGAGGGGTGCATCCCGGTCGACCGTGACGTCATGCCGACAGTAACTGGGCATAAGAGGGGGGGAGGCGAATTCCCCCGCCGTGCGTCGGTTGGTAGCGCCGCACTCCCCCCACCCATGCCCTGCTCATCCCGCGCGACGCCTGCGCGACGGCGTCTCGACGCCTGCGGGAGGGAGGAACACCAGTCTGTGGCGGCGGCCCACGGCGAGCGGACGGTTCACGAGTCGGCGTCGTCGTCGTCGCGAGGTCGCGTGGTCCACGACCTGCCCCTCGTCGGCCGAGACCTCCCTCCGCCGGGGTCGTCCGCGACCCACGACGTCGAGCGGAGTGATGCCCCTGGTCTAACCTCCTCGCCGACGTCGTCTGGCGCGGGTCGAGAGTAGGACATGAGTGTGCGTGCGTTGCAAATCATCTCTCCTTCTTAGCCGATGACCTCCGAGAAGATGCAGCATCCCTGAAGACCCTTCACCTTTATCTGCATTACATGGACGAGACTTGCAATTCACAGTTAGGAACAGTAAGATAGGAAAACAGACTTGTCCATTGACATGAGTTCCTAGGTATTTCCGATAGGCAATTTTGAGATACAGCAGTGGTACACGTTTGACGAGACATTTTTCTCCTTTCTCCCTTCCCCCATAATCCCACCCCTAATCCCTTAACCCCAGTATTTCTCTCCCCATTGTTTTATACAATTAGGAACATTATTATGAGAAAATAGACTTGTCCACTGACCAAGATATTAAGTATATCCGATAGGCATTTATTTTTTAACCACAACAGGGGTACATGTTCGACGTTAAATTGTTGCTCTTTTCCTTTCATCTTTTTATTTCAATCCCCTCACCCTTAACACAATATTTCTACTCCTTCCCCCGTATAATGAACTTTTTCACACGACGGCAATCGCTAACGTGATGGAATCGAACAGGAATTCCCCGTTGAAGCGTGCGATCGTATTTTACTTTGTGCGCTGCCGGAAAACAGAGTCCGTGTGAGGGAGAAGGGGAAAAAGAACATACGAACGTGCGAGTCGGGAAAGCGAGACAGACGAGGATCCGGGTGATTAGAAAAAAAAAATTTAAAAAAGAGGGGCAGAGGGTAGTTGGAAATGAACAGAACCAATTCGCTGGTATTGTCGGCGAGGGGGTGAAGGGTAGGGACAGACAACGTCGAGCTCGCTCCTGCTGATGGACTGAATTCGGCGAGTGCTTGTCAGGGGGTTGACGAAGGGAGGGGCTGGGAGTATCCGAGCAGGCGCCGCCGGCAAATTGAAAACCCTGTTCATGAAACCAATAACACGCCGTTTGTGCGCGATTTTCATTTGTCCGCGACGTGGGGCGCTCGGGTTTGATTCCGCGTCGGCGTTGGGTTCGTGTCGTGCCCCGCGCAGGTAGCGATGCAGAAGCGGACAAGATGTGCACGCACGTGCGAGTGAGGGACGATCGGGGGGTAGTCGCAGGTGATGATGACCGCCTACGTCGTCTCGGAAGGTTGAGGTGGTGACCTCGACGATGGAGGACGAGGCGAACGCGACGGAAGTACCGAGGGGCGTCGCCGTTTTCGGGTCGCCGGCGGACGTCAACGCGAGCCTGGCTTCGACGTCGACATACCCGGACGTCAACGGCACGGCCTCGCCGTCGGCGTGGCCCGAGGACGCGGTGGCCGTGCTCCTCCGGGAGCTGGGGGAGGTGGTGGTGGGTGCGGGAGGGGTGCAGGACCTGCTGAACTGCTCGGAGGACGACGGCGGCTACCGCAACGGCAGCTGGAACTCGACGTGGGGCGGCGTTGGCGCCGGGGGCGGCGTAGAAGGCAAGTACTACTGGGCGCTGGTCTTGGTGCTCTTCCCCTGCCTCACGCTCTTCGGCAACGTGTTGGTGATCATGGCGGTGTGCCGCGAGCGCGCGCTCCAGACCGTCACCAACTACTTCATCGTCAGCCTGGCACTCGCCGACCTGCTGGTCGCCGTCGTCGTCATGCCCTTCGCCGTCTACGTGCTGGTCAGTTCCTCCTCTACGCTCACTCCATGTAGATGATAGACCTGTCACACATACAAGTCCTAAGATATTGCATGCGAACCTTGACATCCTTACAAAAACAGCTGATTAATCTGGCCTTTCTGTGAATCTTACTCACGAACATATATAATGACAGTTTAAAAATGCATTGAAACTGCACTTCTGATGGAAAATTTTTAATTAATTTTAATTTTTCTGTGTTGAATCAACGATTTCGATCAGTATAACTATTTTTTTTTAATATTCAGCTAATGAGCTGATATCTGCTGATGAATGAACTGGGGTTTTACTGCCAAGCCAGTGCAATTCACTAGGAACTAGTACAAATCACTCTTTAATCAGTGAATACCAAGACTTAAAACTATTCGCAATATTTTACTCATTCAAGCAAAGCATTTTGAACATATCTGCAGTTAAATTCGTTGATTTGGAGCATTTTTAACAGCCTCAATACTAGAGAGAACCACTCCGAGGTCTGGTCGACTGCTCTGTATACCCAATGAGTCTGTGTTTCATCTTAGGTACGTGGCTATAGACCACAAGTCGGGTAGCTAGTGGATTCCCCGGGGTATTCCCGTTTCCTCCACCATCGCATTCGCTCCTGCTTCATCATGTGACCTTATTTCAAGTGTCAATTTTCAGGGAGTAAATTGTACTACATACGCCTTCTCTCTTCTAGACAACCCTTTGTTAGGTGGGTATTACCACTGCCCTGTAGTAAGAGACAGGTGTATTTCGCAAAAATATGTATGGCCATGTTAGACTTCAATATCCTACGTCCACAAACATAACTTCCTTTGGTTATTGGCCGCATGTCTACGTGATAAGACATGTTCTTATTTAACTGGAACAATCGTAATAATGTACTCCGATACTAAAAAGCCATGATTCGCAGACAGAAACTTGAGACACGTGAAAATTTAAAATCATCCAACCACGAAAGTGCATATGAACAAAAGTGTTTTGGGCTACAACTGGACTTTTAAAAAATCTTTTCGCGAAATCACCTCTCTCTGCCTATATTTAGGGCCACTGATTTCTCGCGAAAAAAATCGTGGTGAACGGTAGATTTCAATACCATATATACATCTCAGCTGTTTTCATATCTCTATTGGCTGTTCGTGTTGTTTACTCATTTGATCGAGCCACTCAGGATTCCTTAACTCCGACCCTGAACCTTCCTGATTCGTTCTTAAACAGTTAGCACGGACCAGAACATGTTTCTGCCAATCAAAAACGCTGGACCACCCTACAGTGCTTTGAATTGTATCTTGTCTCGAAATATTTTCGGGAAATATCACAGCCTTTACCTATAGTTCGCCGTTAATCGTCACCATACTTACGTCGTGGGGTAAAGTGGCCTTATCTGCGGTATACTGTACGGTTGTATCGAAAACGACAGGGTAGTTTATCAAATACGCTTGTGATGTCACATTTGGTGAGAAAAACAAGGAAACTGCTAGCAGAAGAAATTTTTCAGTTAATGCATGATTTAGCTTATTTCTATGCAAACAAACATTTATAACCTTATTTGAAAATATCTCCCGTGTTCGTCTGATAACAAGTGCCTCGAGTACAATATGTAGGGTACAGCAGCACTATACCTGTACAAATTTCTACATTTTTTAACCTGTGTGTTTTAAATCGTCGTCTGGCACCTGATCCGTTTGTACACTCACAGATTGAGCGGAAATAAGCGCATATATGCGTGAACAGTATGTTATTGGATGTAGAAAATTGGCCCATGGCACAACCAATTCATGAAAGATTGCGTATTTTGGCGAATTTTTAGTAGCGGCTGATTAGCCTGGTATTTCAGGGAATCTCAACCGCAGCCAATTATTTAAACAGTTTTACAAGGCGTTGCAACTGCACCATTGAAGGGAATATTTAAATAATTTTTTCATTTCGCCTTGTTCGAAATCAATAATACATTTCCTACGGAATAAATAAGTTATCTTAATTAAACTAAAATGGTGTTTGTTTACAATGCTTATGATGACAGGGAAAGAAAGTAATACCCCAAGTAATTCTCCTAAAATACTGAAGTGTGATAATCACTTCAAGGAAAGGTGGTAAGGCCATATCAGAATTCCACAGGGAAAATTTGCAGGCAAGTTGTAATTGGCTTATTACGATCTTGATTAGCATGGATCTAAATAAACAATTAAACTAAAATTATATCACTGATCGGATACAAATTATTATTAAATAGTTTCACGTTTAGTATATTTAATAATTTTTCTTAAAGAAATAAGTCACACAGCATTGCTGGACAAAGTGTATAACTTTTTTCTGTATGGCAAGTCACATTTACTGTACATCATAGGAACAGATGTTAATAATGCTATGATTTAAACTTTGTTTTTCGTATTCTTCATTCTACGCCTTTTTATCGTACTCTCAAACATGCGTGTGGTTATGTTCATGTGCCTGGCAGGCAGGCAAAGCTTAAAAACACAGGAATTGAAACTGAACGATAAACGAGTGAATAAGGGACAACGCTTTTTGTACTTGAAAAGTGTAAAGTAGTGAGCTGTGTGTGAGTCCGGGTGAGATGCAAAAGGGTGTCAGATCCCCAAAAATTTGTTATTTTATAATTCTATCAAACATTGTTAAACTCGTACGCTTTGTATGTGATGACCTTTTCATCGAATAAAGAAATGTTTCACTATTTATTTTTTGAATAACTTTATGCCACATACTGAACTCTTGTGCTAATTTTAGCCGTAACAACAAATACTTAGTGTTATATATGAAACAATTTTACAACATAAACTGATGCTGTGGTTTGCGGCTTGGCATACATGTAATCACCAAATAAGAGTTCGTAGATTAAAAAAATACGCAAAAATATATTTTATTCAAATTTCTTTCATATATATATATAGAGCGTGTTGTTTGGGGATTACATATGGGTCACGAGGTAGACTATGGGATAGATTTACTTTATAAATATTTAATATGTACAACGTAGTATTTTTAATTACAGCTGCAACAAAACTGAGGAATTTTGTATTTGATATCAAATTATTAAAAAATATGAAGTGTAAAATTATTTTTTCCAAGGAGAATGTTATTACCTACAATGCGTACGAGTTGAACAATATATGGTACAATTAAAAATGTATTTTTTGTTGTGGTCGGACGCCCTTAATGAATGATAAGGGCACATTGATGTATTGTGCAGCACCAAGGGGGCATACTATTAAATAAGTGGCAATGTATTGTGCCTGCAAAATAAACATAAGGCAGGCAATACTGTAGTACACAAATGCATTGATTTATTACAAATACCTACATATACAAAATTTTATGTTTACTAATCACACTGTTTATAGGAACTGTTTGAGGACCCTGCTATGGACTTCACGACAGAAAATTGTCTGTTGCCTACCTGTAGGGCCATTCTGATTTGATATGTTTGCACGGATTTCTCAAAAACGGTTCACCTGAGAGTGGTCCGAAATAACGCTTCCTGTTAATTTTGACGTGCTGTTTAATAAATTTTCTAGACAAATCGTTTACAGATTGGCTTTAAACGTTTCATTCAAACATAAAGTGGAAACTCACATTTACATAATGTAAAGGGATGATATTACCAACCGCGTTTCCGGAGGTGTAATATATCGAGTGTACGAATCATGATTCACTGATTTGATACTTAATAACCAGTACTTTCTGATATTTTCAACTAAAAGCTTTTAAAAACTTAATTTCTGTGGGCTCATAGCTCCCTTAGTGATCTCTCAGGATATGGGATACATAGCTGTTCGTGTTGTATTTCTATATGCAATAGGTATTATTCCGAAAGAGGCGCCACACTTGCAAGGCCAGCTGTAAACACCCAGATGCACACGTATTTAATTTCGTGGGCAGGTAGTTTCCGTTCCAGTTAAAGAGAGTCGATTGAGGTAGAAGATTGATTAATTTTTTTCTAGAATAAATGATTGCCATTTATGGCACATACCTCCGTACGTGATTTATTGAGCCCTCCTTCATATTTAGCAGTAGGCGATGAGCAGAGCTAGTGATTTTTCGCGAAAAAATATGAGTACACGGTAGACTTCACTATATAAGCATCCAACAGAAGTTTGTCTATTGCCATTGGTTGCTGTCTGATCGAGAAGGCGTTTTCATACTTGATCGGGCCACTCAGAATTCGGCAACATCGGCACGGCTCCTACGTGATTCGTGTGCAGACAGTTAACATGTGTCAAAAAGTACTTCAGCCAATCAATATAGGTAAACGACCTTGCAGTATTTTGAAGTATAACTTGTCTTAAAATCTTTTCGCGAAATTTTACTTCTACTAGAGATGAGCAAACTTATACTCGAGCTACAGACTTCTCGAAAACAAGTTGGCTGTAGCTAATCATGCCTCGTTAACTTCATGGCAATTATTATAGTGCCCGGAACAGAAGAAGAAGAATTCAAACTTGAACATAACTATGATAGACAACTTTTGATTGTAAAATATGAAATACAAAAATATATTACTTTAAAATTCATAATATAGTAATGGGTTTTATTTATTTTCCGGGGAAACGACATTTGATCTAGCATAAAATAATTAAGCTGCTGTAACGTTTTTAATACCTAACGTGACGTTATATATAATTTTACGTACATTAAAATGTTACCATCAGATTGTTACATATTTTACATTAGGCAATAAATTTATCCAAAACAATAATTTTGCTAAATCCTTGCCTTATATTCACATTGCCTGCAGCAAGCATTTTGTTAGGTTTTATAAAAATGTTTAGATATTTATGGTTTTATATTAAACGTACAGGTTGGTGTTAGGAGTATCTCAATGGTGAACACTAGTTATCTCTTTATCGGCTCTGTATTGAAATCATATAAATTACATCTCGTTTACATGCCTTTAGTCAGTCTTCAACGAGGAGGAGCTCTCATTAAGTTTACTTGGTTACATTGTGTTAATGACTATTATTATTATTTTATTATTTATCTACATTAGAGCCACTCTGAATAGTGTCTAAGGAGCATCGTCACCTTGTCCATGATGCCGTAGGCTGATGACTAGACGTGTGTTGGCGGACGGCACGCCTCCATCTCTGGACGTCTTGCTGGAGCAGTGTCTCGACGACAAGACCTCGTTCGCCATATTTCCAGCCGTAATATCTGGCCCGTGTTTAGTAACAACCGGCCCTGCCTGGAGGGGGTTTGTTTTTAAGCGCTCGAGGCCTCGTTCCACCTCCTCGTGGTATGTTTGTGCTCTCGCAGTCAGGCTAGTTATTGTGCAGCCATTGTGCAGGCAGTTATTGTTATGTGCAGCCTGTCGCTGCACATAACAATTTGTGTACGCCAACCAACTGCGGATTTCTTACTGAAGACTACTAATTCTGGAGGGAGCCGAAGGGAATATAATAACCACACTTATTAGGAAACTTACTGTAAGTTCAAATTGTGGCGGGTTAACTTGACAATTTTGTACAGATTGTCTAGACAACCATTTCAGCATCTTTAGTAGCCACTATCCTACATGCCTATTTGTATGTTTATAGTTGATGAATGATAGCTACTTTTACTTATAACATCGAGTACTCAGTCCAAGGTGGTATTTATCATTTAACGTAGTTACGACAATTCAAAGCTTCCCAATTACAGTGCAGCAGTAAACTGACATACACTGTCAATAGTAAACTGAGTTCTGAAAGCTTTGCTTGGTATCTATTTGCCTTCTCATTTTCTATCCTTCCGAGTGATGAAAAAATAAACATTTTCATGGGCTTGATTAATTAATTCAAGCATCGTGCAACTGGAAACCTGGAATTGTTTGAAAACTGAATGAGTTTATAATATGCGAAATCGTGCTTTAACGTTTATAAAACCAGAAACACCGCCTACCAGTGACCTTGAATATTACACCTGAAATACGGTGTCAGGTTTTATAAATAATTTTAGTAATTCGTTGCCAAATAAATTAGGAGCCTGCATGCCAGAGATTCCTATTGTTAAGAGCAGTGATCCCCCCCCCCCCATCTCGAAGGCCGATTTCTAAAGTGCTTACTTAACAGTGAACAGCCCATAAGGGTTCAGCTGAAACCTGGCAGACTTGCGTGCTAATCTCTTTCCAGCCAAAGATCAAGCGGCGAATTCACCCATCAAACCATCCCCTTTCACAACTCTCGTGCATATAGAAATCTCGTCTTGAAGGTGGGCCTGCTGGTACCACACAAGCATGGTGCCTCATCACCCCCGAATAGCATAGAATTGTCTCTGAAATTATTAACATCATATTTCTAACAAGTGTGTGTGTGTGTGTGTGTGTGTGTGTGTATATATATATATATATATATATATATATATATATATATATATATATATATATATATATATATAAACCGATAATGAAGCTAGTTCACGATTGAGAACTTTAAAAGCCGAACATTAAAAATTATCCTTGACCCTACTGTAGGCACTATAGTGGCACAATCAGTAACTGATTGAATTCATTGATTTTTGAATGTGTATAAGATCTTCTAATCCCCGCGCACTCACACATACATGCATAATTTCAGCAAGAATTGGCTTGGTGTCAATGTGCGTTACTAAATAAGTTATTCTGTGAAGCTCACAGTCGATGTCCCTTGACATGCACATGGGCACTAGTAATTAGGTCGTTGCACTTTTATTTAATGCGCAAGGATACAAGAGATGGAATAGATAAGAGCCTTTGCTGTACTTGCATAAGTTTTCACTAAACTGCAAACGAGCCAATTTCGTAATTTCAGTCGACAAAAAAGTGCATATCAAACATTGTGCGTGACATTTCGCACGCTAGGTTGGTGCGTCACTTGCTATGGCTATGAAATGAAAATATGTGAGAATTCGCATACCGCAACACAGCTACACAGCAAACATAAGTGGCTTGTGAAAATGCACATTAAGAACGTGGTAGCGTTCATCGGGTCAGATAATGAGATGGATCACATATGTGTCCGTCAAACAATGGGAAAAAAGGTGAAATATATTGAACGGTACATATAAGTACTATGAATAAACCAACCAGACTTCGAAAAGAACCTCAGAGTTTTGCCACGTGCTAAGATATCGAACTCCATAATATCCGTGTTGGGACTTCAATCAAGCGGTGATTACAACTTACCCACTATAGGACGACACTAAGGAGAAAATGCGTGTCTATAAAATATAGCAACATAGATCCTGTAATGTAAACATTCC
The DNA here is from genome assembly GCA_029891345.1 of Dryococelus australis. Lineage (NCBI taxonomy): Eukaryota > Metazoa > Arthropoda > Insecta > Phasmatodea > Phasmatidae > Dryococelus > Dryococelus australis. Next base: position 40,852,452 of record CM056993.1, read on the forward strand.
AATTAATTCCAGTTAAGACTAATTGCCTGTGTAATCCTCAGTACGAATCCAACAGACTTAAAAGTGTACCTGTTTAACAAAAAAGAAATGAGAGGAAGTAATAGTTTTCTGCAAAATTAAACGCGTATTATTATAATAATTATTTTCATTTGCAGACGATATGCCAAGCAAGGCGATAATATGTCTTGTCAATGATGGGGATTAATTAAATTTTTCAGTTTTTTTTCTTTGCCTATTCACTTGAAACCCATCCGTTCTGATATTTTACCATAATTACATTTCTCTACAGTGTCCAGCCAGTATTTTGTGCCTAATATTATGGCATGTTTAAGAACTGACATTCTCGTGTTATAGTATAGGTGTCATACTATCGTGTCAGTACTTACGAAAGCCCTGCATACATTCTTGCACATTTTTGTTATCTTGCACTATATAAAATCTTAACACAAGCGTGAAAAAATAGCTCACGTTAGAATGAAGTATAAATATGACACTGTAAAAAAACCGCAAATATGTTAAGAAAACGGTAATTATTAGTCCTTTGCGCATTAAACAAGCAGAGAGTAAATAAATTGTACAGGGATCTCAAATTTAAACGTGACATCTAATTCAACATTTAGGCATGGCAGTCATTTTCTCACATCGTTACTGCAAAGAAAGGTGTATGTGACCCGTAGATATACACGCGTGGTGGCAGCCATATATGTAAAACAAAATTTATAATGTAAAATTTCCTACATTTATTAGTAAATACGTGAGTGAGAGTGCGTACTGCGGTGACACTTAAATGTAGGCAGACTTGTGCGAGGGAATATTCAAGGGTTCACACACGTACCAATTCTTTGCACAATACTACTCACACCGTAGAATGGGCGCCAATTTTATATGCGTAGCACATGAACTGCAACCCTTTGATTTGTCGTCTCAGTACAGGTTTTTACTGGCTGGAAAATATACACATAATATGAAGTTGTCTAGCTGTTGAATATCTTCGCTGCAATTTGTAAGAGATGAAATTTTGTTTGATGCCCCTCACCGTATTCTTCTCTCAAAACACCGTTGTTATCTATTCTCTTGCAGTTACTTTAAACTGTTGAATAATGTGTAACCATACTTTTAAAAAATGAGGCAGGTTTGATACATAACTTTATCAAGTGTTAATTAACCAAGCTTAGAGTACTTTTGGTACCCAGTTCGTAGCTTGGTAGGCATGAGACAGTACAACAAAAACTAAAGTTATTAAAATGAAAAAAGAAATAAAACAAAAATGCAAATCTAGCTAAGCCCTTTCTCAGACATAATAAAATTGCTATCACAGTTCTAAAATAAAATATCCTAACGTGTTAACAATAATCAAATAAGAAAAATATTTAAAATGAAGAAAAAAGCAAATTAAATGACAAATTACATATGCTGTAAGTGTAGATTAAATATTTACATATGGAACAAGCAGAAAATTGTTACGTAAATGGAACAAATATTATAATAAAATATGTTACTTACTTATGCAAAACAAAGTACATTATTTTATGTGGTACATTACCATAGGTTGTTCACGATAAAGTGAGCACTTTTGAGGTCCTGGTTAACTTTTTTTTCTTTCTGCCAATTTTTATCCTTTAACTACCCTTTTAAATAAATATTGCATATAAGTAACAAACATAGTGTGTACATTACAGCACAGTCGGAAGTTATCGTCTAAGGCTAAAATAAAATAAATTTATTTACTATTATTCCAAATCAGAAGGCTTCAAAAGTATTCACTTTACCGCCAATAGCCTATACGCTTACTGTGTGGTATGTTAATCAGTGTTTCCATTAATTACACGAAAATTTAAATAGGATATTATAAAAACAAATGCTGATTCATGAAGCACGCAATCCATAGACTATAGATGAAGTAGACTGATTATATTTTTCTGCGCATATACCCAACATTGACCTATTCCACACCAATGTAAATGTCAGTCATATGATCAGCAGTGATGAACGTGATAATTTATATCTTAATTTTTGAAATACAAACATTTTTATATGAAAAAAAAAATACTTTTACCAATTTTTATTTAATCGAACTGCATGCTGTCAAACTAAGACACTCGATTTACCTCCCTACTGCTTGTATACGAGTAAGCAAGTCCATGACGTCATATTGACGATGAACCAATCGTATTACGATCAACAACTCACCAACTAGCCAATCACCAACCAGCCACATCACCGAGATGTCACGCGATTGCAGCTGGCCAATCACGTACAAGCACTGAGACATCACGTGCATAAGTCAGTTTCTAGGTCCTGAGGAGGAGGAGGAGGAGGAGGCAGTCTGTAGGAGTCAGGCAGTACAGATTGTCCATGGAGGGATACAAGGGAAATAGTTCCAAAAATCAGATATAAGATAGAAACGCACCTGCTTTGTTCCATTCTGCATTGCGAATTTGCTGTGTATGATTCCAAGTGTCTCTACTCTACTGTAATCTTTAGTATATCAACAAGTTTATTCGGATCTTCGGTAAACATGTAGCCGGTGTTCTCGACACCTTTTACCTTCTTCACGCCACTTGTCGAAGGAAACTCGTTGGTGAAATGTGCGGGGAACGTCAAGAGAATCATGATCTTCTTCAACACTATCACTATCGTCATATTCATCATCAATGCTGTCTTCATTATTGTCCTCACTTCTTGATTCAGCCCGAACATCAAGTTTACTTTTTTTTTGTAGTAGTGTGTTCATCAGTATTTAGAGCTGATGGTCGTTTATTTTGAAGTTTGCCGACTTCACACGAAGGTCATGCAAGTGTACATTCCGCACGAACCTACTGCGCCGCACTCGTTCCGTCTTTAGCATCAACTGTCTCGCCATAATCGTCTACGGAAACAGCAACCCATCGATCTAGCAGGAGGTATTGACGAAATCACTCGCTAGCTCCCGGTAGAAGAACCCTTGCAGATCTCGGCATGTTCCTTAATTGTATCACCTTGCACAAACCGCATGAGACCAATGTCGTAAAGCTTCATCGTGCGAAAAGAACTCTTCGTACAGGTCGTTTATCTCATGCCGGCGAGCATTTTGACGACAGGCGAAAACTAGATCTCAGAATCGGCACTGACGGCAACCAGGTGCAGGTCGCTGCTCCATGGTCGTCGAGGTCAAAGGTAGGCCTTCGTAATCGCATTTCATCGCATTTCATCTTCGCGGTATGGGAGGACTCTGAGAAAACCCAAATACTTGTTACTATTATATATAAAGAAAGGACTGTATGTAATTATGCATAGTTATATATATATATACTTATTTTCAATTGATTTTATGTATATAGCTATGTAAATATAAAAATATTTTTTAATTAATATATATTTATAGGTATATAAAAATATTAGAATATAAAATTAATTGATGTGTATATATAAGGATGTACATATTAATATGGGAAATGTAAAATTATTTTCCATTTAATTTATACTTAATTATGTATAAGAATAGGTACATAATTATGTAAATATAAAATTATTTTCAATTTATTTTATATGTATAGGCATGTGTGTATAAATATGTTAATACTAAATAATTTTCTATTTAATTTATATTGGTAGGTATAAGTATATAAGTATGTAAATATAAAATTATTTTCAATCTAATTTATATGTATAGATGTAGGTATATAGGAATGCGTAGGTACATAAATATATAAATATCAAATTCTTTCAATCTATTTTATACATAATTATATTTATGTATAGGATTATAAAAATGTCAACATAAAATTAATTTCATCGTATATAAGTATATACATATAAATACGTTATTCTAAAATTACTTTTGATGCATATATATACATACATATGTACATATGAATATCAGAATATAAAATTAAGTTTAATTTATATATAAATATGAGAATATATATTTATTAATTTTATTGTATATAAGTATTAACATATAAATATGGGAATATAAATTAATTATAATGTATATATATACATATGCATATAATCATATTTAAATAACATATTGTTATATCGATGGTTGCTGTTTCCGTAGACGATTATGCTGAGACATTTAATGCTAGACGGAATGAGTGCAGCACAGTCAGTTCGTACAGAACGTACACTTACCAAGACGTTCGTGTGAAGTCGACAAACTTCAAAATAAACGACCATGAGCTCTAAATACTGATGAAAATAGATCTCCTGCTACAAATAAAAGTAAACTTGATATTCGGGATGAAGCAGGAAGTGAAGACGATTACGAAGACGGCATTGATGATGACTATGACTATAGTGATGGTGTTGAAGACGATGATTATTCCCTCGACGGTCGCACACATTTCCCCAACGAGTTTCCTTCGACAAGTCATTTGAAGAAGGCAGAAGACATCGAGTATACTGACGAAATTTTTACCGAAGATCCGAATAAACTTGTTGATATACTAAAGATTACCGTAGAGTAGAGGCATTCGGAATCATACACAGTAAATTCGCAATGCAGAATGGAAGAAAGTAGGTGCGTTTCTAGCTTATATCAGATTTCTGGAACTATTTTCCTTGTATCCCTCCATGGGCAATCTGTACTGACTGACTCACTCCTACAGACTGCCTCCTCCTCCTCCTCCTCCTCCTCAGGACCTAGAAACTGACTTATGCACGTGATGTCTCAGTGCTTGTACGTGATTGGCCAGCTGCAATCACGTGACATCTCGGTGATGTGGCTGGTTGGTGATTGGCTAGTTGGTGAGTTGTTGTTCGTAATACGATTGGTTCATCGTCAATATGACGTCATGGACTTGCTTACTCGTATATAAGCAGTAGGGAGGTAAGCTGAGAGTCTTAGTTTGACAGCGGCTGTCGTGAAAGGTGGATCGCCTCGGCTAGCTTATACACTACGTCATCCATGGCTAGTTGCCTTAAAGTTGAGTGGATATTGCCCACCAATGGTTTCTCACCACCAATTTCTTCAGCAGCAATGGCTATGTCACTAGCAACATTTACTTCCACCAGTGTAGTACCATTGACTTCTTCAGGCATGGAGCTGACAGCACCGTCGACTTCTTCGGTGGGTCACCTACAGCAGTTCAGCCATCGACGTCTTCAGGCATGATGTCGACAGTGCCAACGACTTATATGAGCGGGCTACCTACGCCAGCTCCATTGGCATCGCCAACTGGACCATCGGTCTCTGTTCCTGCAGCATCTTTATGGTCAACTGCATGTGCTGAACCATTCCGACATTATAAGTGGCGCTTCTGTTAAAAGACCTTCATGTGCAGCAACAATGTTAGACGACATTAGTGCTCTAATTGTACCGAAACTCTCTGTTGCATGTTGTATTTGTGTGACAGGTGCGGTAAGCAGATCAGCCATCGCGACAGTTTACTTAGACATATTAAAGAATATTGTAATTTTTTGAGGGTGTTACCAACTGAAATAATTTAAATGAATAAAGAATTGCTCTGAATAAAATTGTGTTTTATTTAATGTTTTCCTACTTTGTCGGGATATAATTAAAAATTAAAAGGGTAAAGAAATAAATCTTATTAAAAAGTATTATACTATTTGTACAATTATATAATTAAATAAAAAGTGTTTTAATAACTTAAAATTATAAATAATATATATATTTAATAAATAATGCATTTAATCAAAGTCTCTCATTATTCTTGTAGGTATACTGCTGATTGGAAACATCTGTTTTAAATAGGGTTGAAAATTTCAGCTCTTTTTATGCCTATAAATATGAGGGCCGACAGATTCCTTGGCTTCCAGCATGCTTACTTGTACGAATTTATTCTCGAGCTTTTGTTTTCAATGTCAATCAGGGTCGTGGGGCCAAGGTAAATGTAGTCTACATCCATTATGGCGGATGGGTGATACCTACGAAGATGGTGGTAGCCTACTAAGATTGTGGCTTCCAGTAATGTATGAAGAAATGATGGACAAAAAAACAATTATGGCGTCATCCAGTAACATGTAGACTAAGATTGCTGCCTCCAGCAGCATGTAAACAAATGACGAACAAAAAAATATGGTGGCATCCAGTAACATATAAACAAAGATGTCTGTCTCCAGTAGTATGTAAACAAATTGGGAACGAAAAATAACAAGAAGACGGAATGAGTATAGGTGAGCGATGTGGGTGCGAGGGAGTCAGTCATCTGCTGGGGATTGAATGAATGTGACTTATGGTGGTGCGGGGGGAGACTACAGGAAATGCATGTTTTTTAATTATATTTTTTATAAATTTCTAAGGAAGTTATTTTGGGAAAAAGGAAGTTCGGAGGGAAAATAAGAAAAAATGGCCGCCGGGGCTAAAGACTTGAATAGGAATTTTTTTAATATATTTTATAAAAAATTATTTTAAAACAATTTTTTTTTTAATTTTAAACGTTTTTTAAATTAAAAAAATCTATTGATAATTTTTATATATATATTTTAAAACGATTTTTGAATTTTTTTGAATTTTTCGTGATATACTTAGATTTTTATTTTCAAGGTCTGATGTTAAGGCTAAAGGTCAATGGTACTGCTCTCCTGACCCTCGGTCACTGATCCCTGACAACTGGGGCAATAATTCCTGTCAGCATTACTGGAAAAATGGGTAATTTATGATAATCCTTTTAACAATTTTTAAATAACTTCAATAATAATTTTTTTCGGATTTTTTTTTTATTTTTTTTTATTTTTTAGATTTTTTTAAAAATTATTTAAAGGTTTCTTTGAGTTCTTGAGGTCAAAGGTACTCTGGGTCAATGTCAAGGTCAATGGTCACAAGGGTCGGGGGTGAAAGGTCGATGACATCCAAGATGGTGGTCAGGTGACGTAACAACATGGCGGCTCTCCAGGCTCCGGCTTCGATGCCCTTGTGTCAGAACCAGCTACATCATACTACTGTCGGGAAAACATCATTTTTGAGAAATATTTCGATGATGAACTTAGTTAGCTCTAGGAGTACGTAAGAGGAAAATTATCCCGAAAGGATTAACGCAGGTGTTAATAGAGTTCTGTGCCATACCAAAGGGAATTCTTGAGAGTGTGTGGACAGAGAAGGTAGGTAATTATAGCTTAGCGTCTTGTCAGAAATGAAATCCCCCCCACCATATTGGTTATGGTTTTTTCGAGTCTGCCTCAGCCTATAAAATATACAGAAGCTTGATTCATAAGCGTTCTTTCCCTAACAATAAACAGTGGCAAGGCATCTAAGAAAAGTATTTAAACGAGGTGCTAGGGTACTTAATTGTACAGTAGACAAAATAAATTTAATACACGCACATTTTTTAAATCACTGTTCTAATTACAGAATCACATTATTTCTGTTCCAAATACAGTCTCAGATATAGGTTACTTAATTTTATTTTTGCAAACTAGAGAGCCGCGTTTTTGCTACGTTGTGCTGTCCATAAACGGTAAAGTATATACACTCTCGTATACGTAATCGCCCTTAACACACCTACGGGTGTAAAAATAGAGGCGCCGTAACAGTACCTACAATTCACAGCCAGCTATCCAAGAAACCAAGACGGGACGCTGGACTCCCATTAGAAAGATCCACTGGCTGGATATTGAGTCAGCGAGCACCCACACCAGTCAAGTTTGTAAAAATAGAGGCGCCGTAACAGTACCTACAATTCACAGCCAGCTATCCAAGAAACCAAGACGGGACGCCGACTCCCATTAGAAAGATCCACTGGCTGGATATTGAGTCAGCGAGCACCCACACCAGTCAAGTTTGTAATAATAGAGGCGCCGTAACAGTACCTACAATTCACAGCCAGCTATCCAAGAAACCATGACGGGACGCCGACTCCCATTAGAAAGATCCACTGGCTGGATATTGAGTCAGCGAGCACCCACACCAGTCAAGTTTCTAACGTAATAAACCACGTAACGAGCGGCACTGTCATTTTGCGATAAGCAAGTACGTAGCAAGTTCGTCGACCGGGCAGGCACGCAAATCACTCGAGTCCGCACAATTTCAGTCAGTCCGCAAACACACCTGACTTCCCGCGGGGATTCAACTCACTGAAGTGTCTGCGACCAACTCGCCGCGCGTCGGACAATCCTCGCCTCGCAGCCAACCCGGCAGACCGCTCAACCACGATCCCCCCCGTCCGCGAACACAACGCCGCCGGGCGGCGACTCCCCTTATAAACACGTATAACAATCTGATACTCCACATGCGATTTACGTAACCGCAATCAGAATACGTGAAAAGTAATACATTTAAGTGAAATACGAGGCAGATGACTACAATACGGCCTGTTTCGCATTAATAATAGTTCTCATACACAACTTGTATGTGGAAAAGCAGGTGCCGTTTACATCCACGCACTCTAACCAGATGTTACCAAAAAAAATCTCCGTGACGAGGCAATCGTCAGAAAACCAAGGATATCAGAGATGGAGAAAGTTGATCGTGAAAGCAAGATCGGGTAAAGAATTGTCGACACTCTATATAGTCCACTCACGGTTTCTTTGGCCTTTTTGAATAAAACCTTTGAATAATCTCCCCATGTGTGACAAGCTTGGTTGTTTCCAAATATGCCACGTATCACTTTTGTTCATAATTAGAACACTTTCATGTGTTAAATTTAAATGTTATTAATGTTATATCTATAAATTATAATGCTTAATTTATAAATAAAAACAATGATAAAATATGTGTGTTGGTAGCGCCTAGTGAGAAATAGTCCTTATTCAAAATACTGCTACAACTGAGTGCGCACGAATGTGGTACGTTGTCCCTTTGGTGTAATTCTCCAGACTTAGTTAAGCTTAGTTTGCACGAGGCGGAGGAATATCCCGGAAGTAGAACTTTAGCAGGGTTTCAGAAAAGGCCGAAGGTACGGTGAATCAACTATAGTAAGAAATAATCCCAGCTTTAACCTGCAGTGATTTTGGGGCAGCCATGAAAAAAAAAAAAAAAAACAAAAAAAAACCTTAATCAGGACGGTCAGGCGGGGAATGGAATATGGGTCCACCGATTGCGGATTGGTTTACCCATTCCACAATCTCTCTCGGCGAGTGTGTAAACGAAGGTGACAAGCGAGTGCCCGTGTGGGTTCTGCGAGTGATGGCTGTTATAGTATATTCGCGGCTACTCATGTAAAGGCTGTTCACGATAAAATGAGCACTTTAGAAATCAACCTTAGAAAAAAAGTCACTGCCCCTGCATGCATATATTTTAACGGGCACACTGAGTGACATTCGCCCGGTAAAGTTGGTAACGATGGATGGAAAGTAGTTCCATATATCAACGGCGAATAAAAAGTGTTAGGTAATCATTAATGATAACTTAAAATGATTTATTTCGCGTTCTGATTTCTTACCGATTCAAAGTGTAAAAATGAGCGGATTTGTAAAGTATTTACTTTCTTAATAATTTCACAGTTTGATTTGACCGACGCGTGAATAAAGTGATGAGGCCCAAGGCTATGTTAATTTTACACAAGGCGAAATAATACACAACGTGCACACAAGTAGATCTTAAGCAGGGTTCTTCAGAAGAAGGTGTCGGCAATATTTATTGCTAATTTTTAACTTTCAGTTTGTTTCTCGTTGCAAAAATATCAAGACTTTCAGGAGATCTGACCTCGATATCGTTACCATGTAGTTGTTTAGTGGAAGTCTGAACATGAAATGTAAAATTGAATTATTTCATTGTTAACTTCTACTATATTAAAACTGACGACAGGTTAAATTTATAATAAGTGAGAAATCTTGCAATGTCCTGCAAACCTACATATGCTACTGTAGCTTCAAAGCCAGATAACGAAGTTTTTTATTTAAAGTAAAATTCCTTCGTGGTGGTTTCTTTCACACCAGAAGTGTGCTGTAGAAAACGTTTTATCATATTAAGCTGATTCAGTAGCCAGTGCAACTTCCTCTTTCCGCGGTCATATAAAGTCGAGGAGCAAGAAAGTTATTTCAACTAGCCTATACAAGTAAGAAGAATAGAAAACCCTTACACTTAACGATTCTTCTTATCAAACCTTTTAAAAATCGCCTCATGTATGATATGTTTGGTTGTTTCCTAAATAGGTCACGTATTACAAGCGTGTTATATTTGTGTTAACATACACACTAAATCTGAATCGGTGTGAATTTCACTGTTTCAATCACTCAACAGTATCTGACTGATACAACAGTCACTCCAGTGCATTTAACTGATCAATCAGTGAAAGAATGACAGGCTTCCTTCACTTATTGATACAGTGACATTTTCCACTGATTCATCTGTAATTTTGTTTACAATTTTACAATGGTTTGTTTTTTTGACTGATGGGTCAGTTAAACAGCGTGTAAAACAGCGTGTAAAACAGCGTGTAAACAGCGTGTAAAAATGTCCGTCAAACAACGCGTACCAAGTGAAATAACAACGAATAAACTAATAAAATCAACACAAAATACTTTTTTAAAATGTGTTTCGTCTTTCCAAACACCATTTTACGAGGTAATTTGAACACCCAGCCTTTTATTCCGCTCTTACATCTTCTATTTCGTTTTCATGTAATTATCACAGCGCTCTGTTTAAAAGTTTAAACTGCATATAATGTGGCGAAAAGAGTACATTCAAGTGTACTATTAGTTTTAACAATCCTAACGGCATCAATTAAACAGAAATCTAAAAGTAAGCGCATACAATTTAAAACTACATTATTTTGACGAGACACTATAAGATATATATTTTCCTCTCATTTCTCTGGTTGGCTTGGTAGCGCAGATAGCACGGAAATGGAATAACACCGAAGTGGCACCTCCGCAATGTTTTTTTTCCCCCACTTTTGAAAAATATGGTAGATTGGGAAATATAAATAGTAAACTATCGTAAATATGTTTATTTCGGGTAATTCTCTGACTAGATTCAATAAAAGCAATATTTAATTCGCCTCGGAAGTCGGCCGTCACTTGTTCAATCAGTGAAATTTTTTCACAGAAACAATCAGTTGTTTTCCACGGATTCTAAGTGGAGCGATCTTCACTGATTCGAGTAGTCGAATTTCACTGCGAAACAGCAGTTTTCCTCTGATTCGAATTTAGAGTGTAAAAGTATCTTATTTTTGGCTGAATTAATATCTTACTTAAGTTTTATCTATAAATTATATTTCATTTTAAATTAATAGGAAAAAAATCAGGGATAAAATTGGTGTGTTGGTAGTGTCTAGTAATGAATAGTTATCAAACAGCACGTGACTAAACGGAGTGCGCACGAACGCAGAGCGTTGTCCCCTTGGTGTAATTTTCTAGAGTCGATTAAGCTATGTTTGCTTGAGACGGTGCAATATCCTGGAAGTAGAACTTTGGCAGAGCTTCAGAAAAAGTTGAAAGCAACCTTGAATGAACTATAGCAGCAGCATGTATGGAGACAGCGTTCTGTGCCAGGAGAGGCTGAGAGCAGTCATAAGCGTGCTCCCAGAAATGTGCTACAGTGTCTGGCATCCTCGTTGGTGGAAGTCGTTCACAAGCGACTGGTATGTTTGGTGCATTCAAACTGCTCTATAATATCGGCTGTTTAGATTTTCTTTAACAGGAACTAATCAATTTATGTTAATCTGCACATATTTACAGAAGATAGATCGGGCATTTAAAGAAAATAGTTTTCACCAAATCCTCGTAGAAGCGCGTCTGTCTTTCATCCAGGAGGTCGTACGCAAATGTCTACAGTTTAGGTTGGCTTTCCCTTAATAGGCTCGAATTCCCATTCCATTCTGACCATGCTACGTCCTAAGCCAAGGGCGGGGCAGGGCCGGGTTTGCACAAGAACAAGCAAAACCTACAGAACACCAAAACAATGGCAAGAGCCACGCAAAAAACCAGTTATCTGTGCAATGTAAAGGTGAATTGGGCATTGATGTTAAACGACTTATAATAGAAACAAAAAAAAAAGTGGCAATATTCTTTTATTATATTTATATTCATTCTTTTCTTTGGTTATCAATCTTACATATGGAAAATGTTTCATTTGTTAGCAATCTTACGTGCTTAAATATTTCACTGGTTATCAATCTTACATGTGGAAAAGCTTAAATCTTCCTCTCCCTTAGTTTCAATTGAATTAGCATGTTCATAAACACAAGATACTATAAAAATGGAGTAAAATGTGATTAAATTGCAGGTACACAATTATGCTGACACCCAGCTAATACTTGGATTTTCCCACTAAAAACACAGGCAATATTTACGCAAAACTTTGGCCATATAGCGAATACAGAGGCCATCACAATACATACTGGGCAAGTTACCCTAAATACACTTCATCGCAAGATGGCGGATCAAATTCTGATGTACCAACATGTACTCTGGACTTGAGAAAATTAGTTTATGTCCTATACAGGAAAAACCAATATGGCAACCCATACTGAAGTGTAACCTCAATGTCTGTAAAATACTTTTCCTTCATCTGCTCACGATCCCAAGTGGATACGAGCAACTGCTAAGCAATTCTAGCCTTAACTCCCGCGAGCAAATGTTACTATTCAAAATTCCCTAAACTTCGTAAAGTTTTTAAATTGTTTACTAAAAACAAACATAATTGAATCCCAAGCATCGTCTAACCATTGCCTAGACTTGGTTTCAAAATACTAAGACCATAATTATTATTTTGGTTACCAGTGGTTACAACAACTAGAATTCTCGTTAAAGCTTGATCACATACCTTTGTGGGTTTACAAAATTAGTTACAGAAAATTACCGTTATCCCATTTCGGATAAGAGACCAACATTTCGCAAATTTAAAAAGATTTAAAATTTCCAGCCATTGTGGCTCTCGCCTAACGTCAGAATTACGTAAAGGTCCTAATCACTTGATGAGCCTACATGTATGTGTTAAATCAAGAATGCTACTTATCTGGCAGAAGTTTGCCCTCTCGAGGCCGCTGACTGACCCCGAACGAAGCAAGTACAGGCAATTTATACACAGATCCGCCACCTAGCGCCTCCAATCTCATATGAGATCTCTATTTGATTTCAGAATTCCAGGAAATTGGTGGGGTTTTCAATACCTCTTATGGGGGTCGTGATATTCACGCCCAATGGCAGTTGATGTTACCTAATAAGGCGAACCGACACAGCGGACACCATTTTCCCTTAGAGGGTCTCAGTGATTTAAAAGTCAACCACCAATTATATGACAATACGTAGCCACGCTTCCGCCATCTTGACTAAGTTGCCGGAAATGACGCAACCAGCCGTCATGCGCGCGCACAGGCACGAGCAGTTCTCAGCACCTGCAGTTCTCAGCACCTGCAGGCGACGGTGCTGCTCTCGGGCGGCGAAGAGGAGAAACCGCTGTCCGCCACATAGTGGGCTTCAATGGCTGGCCGCTGCTACTCTTGAAAATTTAGCACTTGATCCTGTCGGGCACGTAGCAGGTTAGTATTTATATAATTTTAAGTCTTATTACAGGATTATACCGCCAAAACAAGCGTGTTTTAAGATTTTAATGATGTCGTGCACTACGCCGAATAAAATGTCGGGTGACCAACTACAGTAACTGTTCGAATGGGTGACTGGCGACGTGGTCCGGCCCACTGATTTGACAGGTTATTATCATGTGTGCTTAGTTGCAATTAATAATTATTCGAGGGCGTGTGGCGACGTGGTCCCGCCAGCTAATTTAGAGTCCATTATCATTAATCATTCTTCAAGGGTGTGAGGCGACATGGTCTCGCCCGTCACACTATGGCGTGATTTTGCTATAGGCTGTTCGCGGTAAAATGAACACTTTTGAAAGGCCTCCTTAATATATACTTGCATATACGTTGTGTGTTCTTCCCCCTTATGTAAAATCAGCATTGCAATGGGCCTCATCACTTTATTCATTCGTCGGTGAAGTGAAACTGTGAAATTGTAAGAAAAAATAAATAATTTACAAATCTGCTCAATTTTACACTTCGGTGCATTAAGAATTACAGAAAGCGAGAGAAATAATTTAAGTGATCAAAAATGGTTAACTAACACATTATTATCGAAGTTAATATATGGAACTACTTTCACCTCCATCGTTACCAACTTTAATGGACGCGTGTCTCTCATTGCGCCCGATAAAAAAAAAACGTAGGGGCAGTGACTTTTTTCTGAGGTTAATTTCAAAAGTGCTCACTTTATCGTGGACAACCTATACTCACTGTTAATGTGACTGTGTGGTGAACACTTCTAGAGCCGAAATAAACATTTTATGTTCACAAGTGTTCTAAGAAGGCTCCAAGACAACTATAGTCCATTTAAGATATTGTACTCTATTGCCAGGGGAAAAAAAAAAGCTTTCTGAGACCTTTTGCTTCCTGCTGCCTCCTATAGTTTTTAGATGACGGAGAACTATATGAATCAATACTGGACCCAGGTTTTGTTATTAATATTAACATTAATGAAGACATTTGAACGAAATTTTCAACAGATGTATTTTTCTTTGTGTGACATGTGAAGATATCGTAACAAAGGTGTTAGAAATGTCTGTGCGTACAGCATTCGGAGCGGCGGTCTCGAAGAAAATTGGAACAATTATGGGCCGGCCGGAATGGAGAGGTTCTTGATTCTAACTTGGCTAAACATGGGATACTTGAGAATTTACGTAAACCTAAATGGCGAAACCGAGCTTCGCCGGGATGAATAAATTAACTATCCAGGATACTCGGATTTGCTTGTACGAGTGTCTGCAAACGGCGACGGAAATTTTTTGTTTCCCTCTGTCAACCTCCTTCAGTTCGTGAACGACGGACACGTGGTAAGCACGAGTCCTGGCTCTTTTCTGGTCGCAAGCTTTTATTAAAAATTAACTTGCTTGTACGTGTTTGTCCGTGAGGTGTCTGTCCGGCGCCGAACGGTTCACTAGCAGTCGAGACGTATTTGGTGGGAAAGTTGTCGATTACTGGTGGCGGGTAGGGTTTCAGTGCCGGGGAAGTCCTCATTCACACATGGTTGTGTGGGTAAAAGACCATCGGAACTTCGAAACTCAAGAAGAGGAATTCAAATGATCGACCGCGCGTTTTAATGTGAAATGCCCTTAGAAGATTCCGATCTGCGTGGGATCGTATTGAAATGGCAAATACATCGACGTACACTCACGGGTAAGATGAATAATGAATATTCAGCATGCCGGTCCAACTTCCCGCCAAAAGAGTGCGCTTAAACTCGCCTGATCAACTATAATAAATATAGATGAGAATAAAAAGTGAACATTAATTAATTACCTATAAACATGTTAAAACAAAGCTTTTATTTATAAATGAACTAAAAAGATAAAAATAATTACAGGAGTAGGTACAGAATTTGTAGAGCTTGTAAGACATGGCCGAACAGCCGTAATAATCTTTACTACAAAGTAACATATTTGTATCAATTTATTTTTAGTATATAAAAGCTGGGCGCGAATAGTCAAGAGCCTTGCGCATTATATGTGCTTACTACGCTTACGCAAATGAGATATACGTTCTATATTGCGCCAAGCTTTTATATACCAAATATAAATTGATACGAAAATATCACTTTACAGTAAAGTTTATTACGGCTGTTAGACCACGTCTTACAAGTTCTACAAATTCTGTAACTACTCCTATAATTATTTTTATCTTTTTAGTTCATTTACAAATGAAAGCTTGTTTTTAAAAGGTTTTTTTTCGCGGTAGATTGTTGTGCTGCACGATAACATGCGCTTTTTTGACAATCGCTGGTTGTAGACACTCTTCCAGTCATATCCGAATATTCTGCATGTTTATCGAGTTCGGCATGTCTAGTGTGGTTGGCTTTGCCAATGTGGACGGTATGTTCGATGGATGGTGAGCATGCTCCGTGTATTTACGATCGCTATATGTTTATTGTAGTCATCTGTTACCATGCTCCTGATTCCGGCTTAATATTTTCTGCCTCGGAATCGTCAACGTAGGCCTATTTATTATATTAAAATTTTAAAAATATTTCAGTTCTTAAAAATAATTAAGTATTTTAGTTAACATTTTGCAACCTAGACGAAGAAGTTAACTTTTTAAAAGCCCCGAACTAATATTTTTTTTTTAATTATTTTGAAATTTTCTGGAAATGGTGTGGATAAATAAGCTATAGTCAGGAATGTATTGGATCTGCGTGGGTGGAGCTGTGAACTAACAAAAAAAAAATGCAACAGTAAAACTGCAATATTTCTGCAAAAAGTTTAAATAAAACCATACTTTAAAAAAAAAGTTGCAAAAATTTTGCATTTTAAATTTTGCACATATTTGTAAATTAATTTTTGTTAACATTTTTTTTTTTTCGATATATATAATTTTATTATTAAAAAAAAATTTTTTTTGTCTGAATTAGTTTTCAAGTGCATATTATTTTACCTTTGGATTTTTTTTCCCCCCGTAAACTGCATGGACAGTGAAATAATTATTTGCGAGACTCGCGAAGCTGAGATGCAGCTGGGGCCCCCGGGCAGGGGTCGTGCCAGAAGACAAACACTCCTGGCGGGTGTCAGCTTCTCTAGCAACATCTGTGCAAACGATTGCCGGCAATATCGCGAGCTCCGTTTCGTGCTCCAGCGCGTCGCCAAGTCTACCCGAGCGGAAGTGGCTTTCGAGATGAAGTTAAACCTCTCGCAATTACGCATAATAAGGCAAGTTGTCGGGATTTGACGCGGGCAGAATGAGAGAACTTCAGCCGCGGGACAGGCACATCGCGAAGAGGCAGTGCAATGCTTACCAATCATCAAATAAGATATATTTAATAATATGTATAAAATGAGGCTCGCGTATTTAGACTAAGACACTAATTTTTCCCCTTCCTTAAAATTAAGGCAACGTCAACTTAAGTTGCTCATCAGATAAATCATGCAAAATATTTCACATTTCGCTTATTTTTGTTGAAATTCGCTTTCTGATTTAATTTAATTA
Organism: Dryococelus australis; assembly: GCA_029891345.1. NCBI lineage: Eukaryota > Metazoa > Arthropoda > Insecta > Phasmatodea > Phasmatidae > Dryococelus > Dryococelus australis. The sequence continues at coordinate 40,869,311 of CM056993.1, forward strand.
AAACACCGGGGAAAGATCATGCACTCCATTGTTCGGGAAATTTTGAGACCTACGTACCACATTACGATTTGTATAGTCTGTCCGCTGTTAGGTCACAATTTTTTGAAACTAAACTTTGAAAAATCACCCCACGTGTGACGTTTTTGGTTGCTTCATATACCACGCATCACAAGCGTTTTATGTTTTGGTTTAACAAACAAATTGCTTAATTTTTGGGTGAAAATAAAACGTTGACTTATGTTCTGTTTGAAGATTGTAATATTTAATTAATAATTAATGTGGATAAAAAAAGGTAGAAAATAGGTATATTTGAAATGCCTAGTAAGAAATAGTTCTGATTCAAAATATCATGTAACTCGAGTGCTCACAAATGCAGTGCGTTGACCTTCCGGTGTGATTTTCTAGACTTAGTTAAGCTTTGTTTGCATAAGGCGGAGGAATATCCTGGAAGTAGAACTTAAGCAGGGCTTCAGAAAATTTAGAAGTACCCATTAATGGACTATGCATTCGCTTATGACTACTTACGGTAGATAATTTCACAAAAAAAAAAAAAAAACATTCAGCACCACTTTACATGTGGCGGTGAAACGTTTGTTACTAATATTAGACCACCACTTCAGGATCGATAAACACTTTCTGTGTAACAGGATGGAAACACACTTGTGCAAAGTGAGCCCGTACTCAGATAAAGGTCAACTCATACGTTTCGCACAGACAAGCACAAATAGTGAATCCAGAGGAATTAAATTGCAATTCGAACCATCTTGAACCTCTTCACACTTTCGAATATTCTGTTCCGCTATCCATGCAGATACCTGAGACCTAAATATTATTCCTCAGATGTAATATATGCCTCATTTGTCTCCTGAACTCATGCGATCATAACTCACATTTGAAATTCGCAGCATGCTCTCTTGACTCTGGGCATGTTAAGTAGCCGTACGCTTACAACAATGCTGTTTTTGTTTGAAAAATTTAGATTTTTATCGTTATTTACAACCATGCTGTGGTATTTGTCGTGGGCCGATTTAGTTTACGAGCGCTCTAGAAAATCAAAGGGAAATTGATTGAGTGAGTGATTGAAGAGATTTGTGTGGCTCTTAACATCGAAGTCTTGAAAGCCCATGAGGGTGAAGCGAGGTGAATATGGAGCAGCACCGAAATGCAAGGGGGACGGGGACGGGAGCTCCCCGAGAAAACCCACTGACCACCAGCGGCATCGTCCGGCACAATTCCCACACGCGAAATCCCGGGGGTGACCTTGCCGGGAGTCGAACCCGGTTCACACAGGTTGGAGGCAAGTAGTCTAACCACTACATCACCGAGGCCCCAAAGGAGAATTGAATAGTGATAAATGTTAGTAAAGCGAAGTGTACTAACATCAGACAATTGCTACAATCAGAATTTCCTTAGAAAATATATTAGGTTACATAACTGACTACTGTAATCTCCAACCACGATCGAAGTAGGGGGAAGATTTGGACATGCGGTTATAGGCTATTCACGGTAAAGTGAGCACTTTTTAGGCCCTAGTTACTTTTTCCTTACAGTCATCAAACATTTTTTAACCATTTTATAGAACTTATACTGCCAAGTAAGTAATAAACTAATAGTGTATATTCCACAGCACTTGGAAGATAAGGTCTAACGCTAAAATAATATATATTTTTTAATCTTATTCCAAAGGAGAGGGCTTTCAAAAGTAGTAGGCGCGTGCCAATTCTACTTCATTTTTGATTAATCGGACTATCTATTTGATATCAAAGGATTGATTAAACTGATTGAAAGAGTTAATCCAATTTTAATCCGATTAAAAATTTCTAAATCTGATCAAAAATGGAAAGGGTTTAATTTTTTGAAAGGGTTAATTTTTGTTGTCGTTGTACTTCTTTCTTTCTTTCTTTTTGGGTGGGGGAGGGGAGTGGCAGGAGCTCTGGCACATCCTCACCCTTGGAGCTCTGGTATGTCCTCACCCTTGGAGCTCTGGCAGTCGAGTAACCAGAGTGGTGGGTTGCAATGTCATATATAGGTGTAGAGTTGAGTGCAAGAGTGAACTAAGGATACTTTTTTCTAATTTTTCTAATTTTGAGGTGTTTGGAGGAATGTTGGTGGTAGATAGGCGATTTTTACGAATATGTTTGACAACAAGAGAAATTCAGAGTGTTCTACATATGAATAAATTACATGCGTGGAATCGCAAATATTCAAATGACTACATGAATAATAATAAGTGGAATTACGTGAGTCTTAAACATAATGCGAGTCTCGAGCTTAGAAATATAATTTACAAGAGAGAGAATTCTAACTATGTGAATAACATCTGATGTCGACAAGTGCAAACTGACTAAACGAAATCCAGCTATGAAATTAGACAAGGCAGAGTTTTTAAATGAGATTTACATATGAATAAATAACATGAGAGACAAGTATAATGAACAACTAATATCTTTAAATGAAATCCAGCTAGTCAGTATGAATAAATAAAGATTTCCAAACTCGCATTTCAATTTTAAACAGACACAATAGCATAGTAGAACTACATGTACACAGCTTAACACCTATTGCACATACATTGAGTATTTTTCAAAACACTTCTGTTTGATGAGGTGTCCAGCATAGCAATTACGTCATCTTATAAGCTGTGTGTGTGTGGAGAGTCTGATTATATACGTGTAGCGAAGCTGGTAGACAAATTAGTTAAAATTTAAGAGAAAAAATCTGCATTCGTCCTACAATAGACAACTAAACGATATTTTTTAAACTAAAGTTTCAATATTTTCAGAATAATTCACATTTAACAGAAATTACTTCTGTCGAAGCATAGGGACACTCGGATGACGTGAAGAAGTACTTCAGCCAACAAAGTGTAACCGTGTAACACTTAATAGAGACATACTACAAATTTCCGTTAAATCTGTGAAATTCATGTCCATTGGTAACAAAAATGTGAGTTGTTAACACAAATGGTATTTTTGTCTACCGAACACAGAAAACAATTACTTCTCATAAACACAGTATATCGAACCGAAAAAATTAATTTAAATTTTCCCAATAAAATATTATGTAAATTGTGGCTACCACTAGAGTTGAAGGTAAGTCAGACTCTTGTAAATTTACAGGAAAATATATTGGTATTATTACATAACTTGAGTTGAATTTTATTTAAAAACCAGTTTAATTATATTATGTTTATCTTCTTCTGCAGACACCATTGTGTTGTATCTTGGACAGGAACACTTGTAATCTGTGTATATGTAAAATTAAATATTTAAAAAAAATGTTGCTGGACTATGTTTGCTGGTTTATGTTGGGTGCAGTCGTAGATTGTAGGCAAGGACGGATAGGGGTCTTTGCTACCTGCCTCTGTGAATGTATGCGAGCCTCGCTTTCGATATGTCCACAGACCGTCAGGTCCTGCTCCAACTTTTAAGTTGAATAGGTGGAGTGGACCAAGGTCCTCTCAAGGTACTAATCTGTTGCCCCATTCCTTTGTCCAAAAGCTTCATTCATTCAGCTATGTTTGATTTTATCCATAATTTGTTTATAATTTCCCCTCAGCCCTTCAAAGTCTATGCAAGTACTGTAAGTTTTTTCTTCTTCATGAAAGCAAGCAATAGTTAATAAAATTTAAATACAAGGTATCAGCTTACCAATCCTGATAGACATCTACTTATATCTTTGTTTTCTCATTTTACATAATATATTATTGAAAAAATCAGTGACAAAAGGTATTTAAAAAAATAAAATGACACGTACTATTCATTTTTCTAAATATTTTATTATAAAGTATTCTTTTTTCAAAAATTTTATAAACATACATATTTACAATATCACACAAAAAATTGCATTTACAACAAAAAATTCATTATTCACAACAAAAGTCATCAAACAATCACTTTTTATACATACTTGAAACATTTTCTCATTAATATACAAAAAGCTACCACAAGCATTGAGTTTACAAAATTTTCTCTTTTTTCAAAAATACATTATTTTCTTTTAAATCAAGTAATTATTTACACATAACGAAACACAATTTAAGAGAATTTATGTACAACAAACAATATTTAAACTTATAAACCAATTAAAAATAAAAGTCATTTTTACAAAAACAAGATATTTTGGTAATAACTATTTTAACAACAATCAACTTCAAACTAAAATAAAGTTCATCAATAACATTTTATCAACAACATTTTACAAGCATTACATCTGCAACTTAGTACTACAACTACTGTTACTAAAACTACTATTACTATCACTACTGATACAAAAGTATTTGACTTTTATTACTAGATTAAAAAATATTTACACAAACTTAAAACACAATTTAAGAGATCTATGTACAACAAACAATTTTCTTTGCATAGTATTCTTTCCTACCTATGTACATTTATTATGTAAATTCGATGATACACTGGTGGGGTGTTCATAAAGATGCACAAAAGGGTATTCCTTTGTCACATCCAGTATTGATTTTAGTAAACACACACACCAAGTGACTGAGGTAAAACACTCACATGCACACAGTTTCCGAATATCAATGATGAAGACTTCAATTTGATTTTCTTCTTCTTTGACAAGGGAAATTGGATCGAAGATACTTGTATCAAGATAGTTATTATTGAAGTTATGTAATGCCTTACAGGTAGGCAAACAGGGAGCAACAACATTGAATGGTAATGCAAATTTGTGTAATCAGCTGTGATGATTATTCAACAGGTGAAAAGTTGTTGGTGTAGTCAATTGGGATGATGATTATAGCCAGTTGAGTTGATGATTGTAGCCAGCTGCAATGACTGTGAAACATGAGGTGTGTGTGATGTCGGCAAATGGGTGTCCTTGGCGTTTTGGGCGGCTGGGAGGTCTATAAATTTGTGGCATTAAAAGAGTTATATGAAGGAAAATAAAAAAAAATTATTCGGGTATTCGATAGTACCCCCAAAGTAAAGTTGAGATCCCATCTGCCTCAACGTACTGCTATCATTCATATTTGACAACACTACCTTTGTTATGTGTTTGATGTAGACTTTATGAGCATGTGAACAGAACTAATATTGGGTCCCCATTACCCTTTTGCAGTTTTCGAGGCAATCTCGATAATTCTTGTTCCCGAGTGATTGCAACATGTTGTGTTTTACACCCTCCACCTTATGAATACATTACTCATTCGCAACAACATATATATAAAGCTTAGGATGTAAACCCACAAAGTGTTTGATTATGCATCCAGCACATTCATCTTTCATCACCCCAGTATGGCCTTTGTTCCTGTGAGGGTATCCTTGTGGGTTATCAAGCATATAGTTGGATGTATCAAACTATGCCTTTAAATATGGAGTAATTACTTTATATACATCATCACAAGCAATAGAATATATCAAGGTATTGGTGTCACATTACAGGAGGTGCAAAGCAAGAGGGATAAATTTTCTACACATGTAGTGATAGTGAAATTCATAGTGTTAATATTGAAAGGTCAAGAAAGGCAACACCAGTGTACAAAGGTTTGTCGAATGAAACAGAACTCTTTGAAATTTCGATGATGACTAAGTTTTCATTGATTATCAGCCACACCTGGAATATCGGACATCCTATCTGCTCTGCAGTCCCATAATATCATTTCATACCTCGAAACGACTTTGATGCCCCTTTCCTGGTGGACATTCTGCAAAGTTTTTCCATAAACAGAATTGTACATCAACTTGAAAAACGATTTTTCGAATGTGTTTGCAGCCTGGGCATGTTTCTCAATGTTAAACTCGATGTACAGAAGCCATCCATGCCTTCTGCTCAAAATGCAAAATGTGATGAACAGAGACAAGTTTGGCTCCATACATCAAGTACTAAATCAGTGTTCCCCACATATAACATATTTTTTCTGTGGCACAAGTATTAAAAGAAGTTTCTCTTGTGAGCCATTCGGAAGTATGCCATTTTCTGGGGCCAAAGGCAGATCAGATAATTTATCATGACACTCATCTAGAAATGACAAATCCACTTCGGCGAAATAACAAGTGTCGCCATCATTCTCTGTATTCCAAAAATCCAATGAAGAGAACACATCAGCCTTAACTCACTCGAAATTACCAATCGGAAGTTTGGACCACATTGTATGACTATAAAGCCCATTTACATCGAAATAGCATATATATTTTGATGCCACACTGGGGTTGTAGTCCTCACCCATGTAAACATTGTTGGCTTGTGCACATATTTGAAACCTGGGTAATGCCACCACTAACCCCACATTCTATGAAAAGATACATGTCTAGGTCAGTCAACAGCTCTAGCTTACATTGACAATAAAGCATCCCATGAAAGAGACAGAGCTGTGATGTACATGGCAGGGTCAAGACCATTAATGAGCCAATTATACGGTCCTGAAATTCTCAAAAATATCAGCCAGCAAACAAGTGTCCACACATAAGTATTGAATGGCACACTGCGGCAAGTTTATGCAGTTGAACGCATTCCATGTGGCTTGGATATGAGCATAACCTCACCACTAATGACTTCACCTCTCATCACATTATGAAATGCGTCTTTGGGTGGGACCGACTTGCACACCAGACTGTCTGGCGATGTAACAAAGTCATATGGAAAAACTCCCATCCGTTTTGCCAATTCGAACTGGGTGTTGTCTGGAAACATCAAGCAGGCGATACTCAATTGCACAGGTAGAAAAATTGCCTGACAAAGTTTACAGGTAGGTGCTCATGAATTGGAATGAATCAATAAATCTTAGCTTGAAATATTGCACCTTTCCATTGTAATCAGTCCCATTGGGAATCTGTTTCGTGATACATTTGTATTTCTTTAGGGTCATTCCAATCACTTGAATTTTTCCAGGGTTTTCAGTTACCACAGTTCCATTGTGTAATGTTACGTGATGTTCAGCCAAGGGATTTACCAGAAAGTGAGCATCGAAATCTGCAGGTTATGGAAAACAGCGAAAAGTTGTCTTTTGGGCAGTCTGAAATCCAAGTTGCAGATATTATGTGTGCAGCCTCTAATTTTGCCCATCAGATGATCATGGTTGATCACAACATCATCTGTACCAAGCAGTTCTTTACAAATGTGACAACTTTTCTGAGCCGTCAACCTAGCTTGATCGATACAATGATGCTGTAAATTCCTGCAACCCACTTTACAAGTTCAACTAATTTATCATCTGATTTGTACATACAATCAACAACCACAAACTCGAATTAGTGAGATAAACTTGGATTTTATAAACATACCAACAAAATACTGCAAGCATATGGAACATGTTGGTTGATGGTAGTTTTATTACTTCTTTCATCATTAGGCAAGCAAGTGGACATGAGTTTCTAGCAATTTTCTATGTCGCAATAGGTGACGAAACCCAATATCTGCTGTTTGCTGTAATATTTAAATTCCAAGTACTTGTTGTCAGTGGTGTAGGTACTGGAAACAGCTTATTGTTGCTGGCAAAGAATACTGTGACAAGCAAGTTTCTCCTCACTAACAAAGTACTGGAGACAATGCTCACGAACAAATTACTTATGAGCATGTTTACTCAGCTGTCTACCAACCAGCCAGGACAAATTTCTAATGCATACAAAGTGCAAATGAGCAGCATTTCCACTAGTGCAAATCGCCAAAATATACACATGTGTGTCATGACGTACAGGAGAAATACACATAGGTACTACAACCCCACCCTTTTCTCATGTTTCGTTAATTATATTGCTATCTTTGTCTACCACACAGGAGACATTGATAGAAATAGAATTGTTCTCAAACTTGTGAATATCCTGCATTACTACAGGTGTTGACAGACCTTCGATATTCAAAACCTGTTGAGGTTTTGGATATGAAGTAGTTCTGTGGGCATTTTGTGTGGCAGGAAACAAAGATACTACAGTGGCATAGTGAAAACATTCCCTCCTGGCAGTGTACATCGACACAAGAAAGACTATTGGAAATAAACTGGGGCAGTTTAGTGTGCATAGCACCGATGGTAAACGGAAAATATTGACTCACATGGATGTCCATGTATATCAACATTTGGAGACTACAGTCTATTTGTGAGATAAGGAATGATATTCTCATCATAGATTAAACCCACATTGGTTGACTGGAGGATTGGGAGTGCTTTGCTTTAAAAAAAAAGTCTCTGTAGCACCTTCATCCACCGTGGGAGATTTCAAGTACTTACCTGCTACAGAAACAGATAATCTAACTGGCTGGAAGTGATCCCATTATACGCTTATTAAAGGGACTTTACACCTCTTAAAGAAATTAGAAAATCTGCATCAGACTCTAATTGACCATTACATATCCACAAATCATTAAGTCTTCCCGCAAATGCCATATTCAAAAGCTGGTACGTCGGATCTGGCAAAGCTTCCACTGAGGCTTGGTAAGTGGAAAAGGAATTATTTTCCAGCTCCCTTGGCAAAATATCTCTAATCGACTCGAAAGTCAGTTGTGAATTGGTTGGAGCACTTACCGAATCACAAGAATCTTCCAAGTCTGATAGAAATAAGTTGTCATTCAAAGATCAAGCTTTTCATGTATGGAGGAGGCAGACATGATTTGACCTTTTGGTTTTGACATTCTCTCCATAAGCGAATCAGTGCTCAAATCGCTTAACTAGACATTGTCTTCCAAAAATTAATTCATGTCCGCTAAGGCGAAGGGACACTGTTTCAACAGCTTGTTTGTCTTTCTGCCTGCCATCCCGAATTGGAATCGCTTGTGTAAAGATCTTCAAGCAAGATGTAAATGCAGGACCACTTCCACTCACCCGTCTTGACTCCTAACTAAAAAAAATTCTTTAGTTCCCCCGATATAAAAGTTTGAACACCACAATAAATAGACTTAATTGACCCCTCGTTCTGAAAAAAGAAAACACTCTCAATAACTTACACACACATATACAATATAAGTGAAAAATAATTTTGCTATTAACATCCTAGACAAGAAAGGTTTTTTTAATTTTACAAATGTTGGTTTTGTTGGGGAAAGACAGAAATGAGAGTTGGGACTAAAAGGGTAGTAAAGGACGAATACTTTATAACATGGATGAGAGTCAGGTGGATAGCAGGCGGGAAGAAACACAATAGATGGGCCATGATCTTGGCCGGCCAATGGGCCCTGCGCACAGTGAGGCAGAAAAGAGGCGAGAAGTGCTTGGCCAGGCTTCTCCATGAGGGTGGGAGATGTGCATAGTGTGAAGCAGGCGAAATAATGGGGAACTCTAGTACACTAAACTGTTGCTATCGCCTGTGTGTGCCACTGCCCCCTCCCTTCCCTCCTCCAATGAGACAATGTGTGACCCTGCAGGTGTCTCTGCATTGCATGCAGGGAGGGGGAAGGGAGAAACTTGGCACTTCCCTCCAACACCACCTAACAACTTCCCCTTCTCCCCACTGTCATGCAAAACCTGCTGGTTGTGCATGCATGACAATGGGAGACTGGGCACTTCCCCTCCAGCCCGGCCCTCCACCGATATTTCAGTTTGCACCCCGTCTCCAGTAACGAATTGACCGCACTTTGCGACTTGTTTCGCCTCCCAGCTAAACATTAGGAGCCTGCTGCTTTTGTTTCGAATATAATAGTGAAATTTAAACCTGCACTATTGCATTTCATTTTAAGTCCAGTTCAAACATTTTTGAGAGAGAAATAATTTTACATTTCTTTAAATCTTACACCATCAAATTTCTACACTGTCAAAAACTTTTAAGTAGTTTTACACCATCAAAATCATCTATGAAAATTTGTAGGCTCTTAAAAGCCTTTATGGCCTTATAAATTTTTCGTAAATAATTTTAATAATGAATGTTTTAACAAGGGGAATTAATCTGTTTCACTGAAAGCATTTAAAAGACTTGTCTAAAATTAAAACATTTAACACTATAAATTAAACACTTCACAAATAAAAATAATAAATAGTTAACATTCAAACATTTAACAGTATAAACTAAACATGAAATACTTAGAGCAAACCTACATACACATTTAATACTCTTACAACTACACAATCATGCAATTTAGAAGTAAAATTTACTGTAACTTAAAAAAATACTTGAAAAAAAAAATATATATATATATATCACACACACACACAGACACGCACTTACCCAAAAATTTTGAAAAGGAAATGTCTTAAGATTGACTTAATTACCCATACCATCCCATCACATACACTTCAAAAACTCATACTGAACACGCTTGGAAGCTGAGACTATGCACCTCCTGAATGCACAGGGCATATCCAGCTTAGTTCTTCCCTTGCTTTGGCTGTTCCATACTTCATACCTCGTACACACAACATTCCTACCTTAAACATTTTTAATAACTATGTCAAACTAACTAAAATTGACATGACTCTTCCCCCACACTCACACTCAGTCATACAACAACCTAACCAATAAAAAAAATTCAGTGTACTTGGCCATGCATTTTAGATGAATTTTCACATAGTTTTGTAAATAGACAGTAAAGAGAGGCTGTAGGTGCCTGTTATTGACATTAACTGTATTCCATATAGTGCAAAGGATACAGCTTCTGGTGGTTTACCTCTCCTCTCAGCTCTTCCAAATTAACTCAGAACTAATTGAAAAAATTACATCTCGAATTAAATTTACATAACTTTTCGCTTGCACTCACAATCTCTCAGTCATACAACTACCTAACCAATAAAAATATTCTCAGATTATTTGGCCATGCATGCTAGATGCATTTTCACATAGTTTTGTGAATATTTATAACAGTGAAGAGAGGCCTTAAGGGTATGTTAGTGACACGAACCCTATTCCATATAGTGCAAAGGATGCAACAATTGGCAGTCTACCTCTCCTCTCAGCTATTCTAAATAAAATCAAAACTACATGAAAGAATTAATTCTGGAATGAAATTTGCATGACTTTTGCCCCACACTAACACAATCTCAGTCATACCCATTCCAAAGCAAAACCCATTCTTAAACATCCACCCTTAAACATCCTTAAAATATTTAACTTAAATATTTTTAAGTGTGAAACAATTTGATTTTATCTCAAAGAAAAACATTATTCATTTGTAACAATTTTTTAATAAAATTTCATTCAGCGCTTACAATTTTCAAAGAAAAATCAAACAGTTGTAACAATTTTAATGAAAATCATTCAGTTGTTACAATTTTTAACGAAATTCATGTAAATCTATCTCAATTTTAAAGACTAATCGTTCAATTTTATAAAAATTTCTTTCAATTGTTAACATTTTTTTTAAAGTTTAACAAAAATCATACAATTTATTCAAAGTTTAAAGAAAATACAAAAACTTTTTTAACAAAATATCAAAAACCCTAAATTTTTATGTTCACTTACTTAAACACATGTAGCAAAGATGTTGATGATGAAAGAGACCCAAACCCACATCAAGCTGTATGAGCGCTACCTCGCCCTGTCAGGTAAGAGTCGGGGTAGCTGGGTATTCGCAACCCCTTGACAGCTCTGTGAGACCGGCAGCCTAGCAAGCGACCAGGCGAGTATAATTGCTTTCACCATCGCAGCAGGATCACTGGGTGGGTGGGCGATTATAGTCTATGGAGAATGCTGCGAGAGTCTATTCTGAAAGGCTTTCACTGTCACTGCAGGAATGATAGACATCCGGATCCCCTCAGTTGCATAGCCCCACAGAGTCAAGCAAAAGGCGAGAGGGCAGCCAATGACATTGACCTAGGCACTGCGGACCAGTTTACTGACTGTCTGTGCACTGGAGGAGAGGTCTTACCTCCATAGAGTCACACAAGCAAATGAGCTCCAGTGGGTGGGAGGTGCTATAAATACCCTCATCAGCCTCCCTTCTTACATAAATTAAACTAAATGCTATTTGCCTGAAATGGATATAAAATATACAATTAATATGATTTAAGACAATTTAATACCATTTATGCAATTTTAACACATTTAAAAGAATTTTACATGATATTTTTGAAATTTTGTGTGGATATGCTGTCTTTTAGACATTATATCTTAATTTAATGTGTATTTGACTATTTCTAAGCCAATAGGGTTGAATTGCATTCTTATTTAACGATTTAGTAATTAATCAATTGTCATTAAATACAAGCTTTTTGCATTATGTGGTGAAAACAATTTAATACTGCTATTTAACATTCTTTTTATGTACACAAATTCCTGTTTTACTATAATTTATTTGTAGTTTTAATTTATTAAATCTTTTAGTTAATATGGTAAACAAATTACAAATTACCTATTATTATACAACACCTAGTCTGGGATCGAAACCAGAATCAATATATACACCCAACACTGAAAGTGGGAAACTAGATTACATTTGTACATGATCTAAGTGGGACTCGAACCCAGCTTTTATTAATCATGCTTTAGCTGGAAATCGAACCCGCAAACTCTATATTAGAATTTACCATGCCTTACCCGGAATTCGAACCCAGAGCCTCCTTGCCTAATCTGATCTCTCTACAGACACAATCAAAATTTAACTATGTGTGTTATGTATTTGTAATTTTTTTTCCAGCAGGCATCTTTTTCTCAAATTCACATATATCCTTAGTTGATTACTTTTCTTTGAAGTAATAGTCTGTTTGTTATCTGAATCTTTTCTTTGCAAGACACTTTCTTGTTAATGCGACATACATTAAATAGAAAATTCAAGAATATCTGTCTGTCTCTCTCTTAAAGACAAATTAGTACTTTTCCCTCTCCAAAGAGAAAATATTTTCAAGAAATGGATTCATTTTATATCATATTTATTTAGAAAATATATACGAATACATGTTGATACAAAATGTATGTAAATCATTTTAGCACTGAAACAATATTTAAGCAAGTAGATAAATTTTGCTCCAAACATTCACAAATTAAACATACTTGTTTCAAGACAATCAATTACAAGATGTCCCAAAACACTATGAAGTAGAATTTTCTCCTAACATTTTCATGCTAAACAAACACAAATGAATTCACACTATATTTACAACATTTTTTTAAAATCACTAGCAAATACAGCATGTTATGCACATTATTTCAAAAATACAGGTAGATCTAAAACTTTATGCACAAAAATTACACTTTGCTCCGAAACAGCTACAGGATAGCGCTAACAAACACAACATTTTTCTTAAAAAAAAATGCTTTTTATACACTGTTAGCAACTTCTGTAAAAAAAATTGTCATGCATTTTCTTAAAATTGGATCCAGATCCCCTTCCTGACCTCTTCTTTCTCACTGTATGAGGTCATGGCTCTTTTGTCCCCTAGAGGAAAGTAAATTACTTTGAAAAGAATAATCTTGTCACAGGTTCTGTAAATACTCTCAAAAGTCTCTGGTACCATTGGGCGTAAGTTATATTGGACTTTCCTTGTTTGACACTGACATAATGATTATCCAGATGAAATTATGTCATTGTACCACTAAGATATCCAACATTCGACTGAGATGATTTAGCAAGGAACAATGTATGTATATTAATACTCTAAATTTGCAAGTTGAAATGTGTTTAAGGGGTAAATGTAATTTTTGCCAATTTTATTGCTGGGTATACATAACATTTTGATGAATCACGCCCAGTATGACACATGTAACTAAACTTGTCTTTGCTATAATTGTATAGAGTATGAAGATTATTACCACTTTCTTCGAAATACTGATAAGACAAGACAGTGTCATTATAAACAAGATGTTTCATATAATTTTCTTCCTGACAATATGAAGTTACAATGTGTTTGCCCTTAAATTTATGCTTACAATCTACTATATGAGGTCTTTACTGGTTTACAAGACATTCAGAACAACGACAGCTAGTTACAGTAGCATCATAAGTATTTGTTTTACTTAGTACATGCTGACAAAGCTTGAGAGAAATATGTACATTTGAAATGAATGTCTGACATGCATTTCCTTTACAACAAAATGTGAATATAATAATCTTGAATTACAGAATGCAAACCTTTAGTAAAAAAAAACATATACTTGTATTTCATTTGATACAACAGGAACAATGGGATCATTATATTGAATTAGCCACCTCTCATGCATATATATTACACATCGATGGAAAATAAAATCCTCCTTGATCGAAAATAATTGTGTATGTCGCCATCGCTTGTCTCCTTCGAACAAATGGTGATTCCCTAGTGTGGTCTGGTGAACTTGCAGTCGATTACTCCGTATCTTCATTTCTCTTCTATTTCCTTGCTAAGACTGGCAATCATAAAATCTTCTAATGTTGATGGCAAATCACTGTCTCGAAGCAAAGATATCTCACAGCCCAGTTGTTTCATGCTATTCCTTCACTGTTGTCGAAAATGTAGCACCAATTTCTAAATTGTTACAGACATGAAATTGTAGAAGACCATCATATGGTTCAAAGAACACTCTACTGTATCTAATTTGTAGGACCTCGTATACATCTGTAGGCTTGAAGATCCTAGCCATGGGTGACGATTTAATAGTAGTGCCTACTATCAAATCGTCTGCCAGATGTTCTTGCATTGAAAAACATTGTGTTCCCACATCACAGGGAGAAGTTAATTACTGGTCACCGATTTGTGTATAATGTTGCTTGTTGTTGCATTATTTTGTCCAAACAACACATTCAGAGTAATACTTCCTTCACAACATATATTTAATTTTACTAAATGATGGATATTTAGTGATTTATTCACCTTCCACATCCCATACTAATTCGGTTAACTAATCGGAAAATCAGTGACAAGACTTAAATTATTTACTACACACTTGCATCCAATGTATTCTCCAACTACTTCAGACATGCATTCAGGATTGATTATTGAAAAACTCCAATGATCATCTCTGTTGCACATCTGCATCTGTAGTGGCCTATTTTCAACTTCATTTCGAAACCACACTCGCCTGAACCCTGGAGTAACATTAGATTACTGAAGTGATGAGTTGGTCCTCTCCATCTTAAGTGAATCCGTACTGTACGATTTTCTCTTTCTCTCTTTATATAGAGATGGTCTTCCAGTTAAAATTAGTTCTTCAACAACAACTTTTTTAGATCAAATTTACAGACACAAACAATACTGTTACATATCTCACAGTCCCACATTCGACATCGGGCTATTCAAAGTCTGATACTGCCTTATTTGTGTGATGTGTTCTTAATTATTACATGTTTCAGTCAATAAGGTAGTTGTGTCGAAATATTCTCTAATCAATTTATATTTATTTGATAAAAACCTGGTTCTTTTGTTTTTCCTGTACAGCAATTTTTAAAACACAGGTCCCAAGAAGGACATGGCAGTTCGCAATTGGACTACATATTAAAAACAGGGCAGCTTCTTCTTCATTACACAACACTTGTTCTGTATACAGGCTTTCTCCGAAACTTTTTGCGAAATTCCAATGTTCATTTCTGTTACACATCTGTGTTTGAATGTATAATGTTGGCTAGAACCTGGGACCATACTTTGTTGTGTCGTAAAAAAAAATAGTAGAGTACGTCTTCTCTGGGTAGAATTTCTCCATTTTTCGAAATTTTACAATACCTGGAAGAAACCATTCTTGGGAAAATTAATATCTTTATACATAGGTAGGATGTTGGAACAAATATTCTCTCAAAGCTTCGCTTTTACATTAAGAGCAGAATGTTTTTTCCTCACAGTGATTTGTATTATACCATTTGACTAATGGATTAATACTCGAACAGTCATGATATCTTCTAATATTTATTACTTCTATGTTTGTTAAATTTTTTAAGATTTCCTTTTGTCTTGTTCTAAGTACGTATATGGGATAGCCTTCGAGTAATTTCAGGTTTTGTATCTTGTAAAGTCTGTTCCTGAAACATAATTTTAAGTTCAGGTTTTAAGCTATATCAAGGTCTGGGAGTTTTAAAAAATAATACTTTAGAGATATTAGCTTTAGTTGCATAAGAAATAGCAAGCTCCTTAATTACAATGGAGATGTGTTGATAGTTTTCGAAGCCCTGAGTATATCATATCTTTTTTTTGTAATTTATTTTTTTCTATACACTATTTGCAAATAAGTCTGTCTCTCTTATATAATTATATAAGATGACAGGGCTCACCTCGGAATCTACTTCATCGACTCCGGAATCGTCCATTACTATATCTGGAATGATTCTAGCTCCAGCATATGTTCCAGCCTGCACAACATACAATCCCTCTGCATATGCTGTAAGTTCTCATCACTAGCAAAGGCAGGAATGCCATAAGGACAGTCGTCACAAGGTAAATAGGATACCATATTCTCATCAGCTTTTAAATGTTAAGGCAGGAATGTATACACATATTTATTTCGTGACCTGCTAAACAAATTATGAATTCTTTTGGCAACACTTGCAGTTGGGAACACTCTATACTTAATAAGGATTTCGCCTTCCCATAAACTAAAAGAGCATAGCATGTTTCAATGCATTCAGAATCGCAATTGTCACAGCAGTAACCTTGATGCATCATACCTGATGAAATACCTTGTAGATTCAGCATTGATGATGTTCTAGATGCAGTAGTAGACATCTGGCATTGTAGTGGATGACTGGAGCTGTAGTAATCATGACGGATGTCTAGAGCTGTAGTAGGAGTCTGGAGCTGTAGTAATCATGATGGATGTTTGGAGCTGTAGTAGTCATGATGGATGTCTGGAGCTGTAGTAGACTTTGTAGTGTGTGTCTGTTGTTGGTGTAGTGGACAACTGGCATTGTTAACGTTATCAATGCTTGCATTTGATGACGATGCTTCCCAGATGCTTATAGTAGATGCCTGATGTCATTATCTATGCTAATGCAATGCACATGCATGCACACAAAGTGACCTTGGCAGATGCTGAGTTAAGACTGAGAAAAAATTAATTTATCCCTCCTTATATTCTGTAAGGATTCAAAATGACCACCATTTTCCTGTGGATTTATAAGAATTTGAAGCTTTTAGTAAAAAAGTATGAATAATGTTAAAATTGCTATTTTCCATATATGAATAACATGATTTCCACCTATATTCACAGTAATTTGTTAAACTTAAGACAGAATCTGTTATATATATTTGAATTTATTTAATATTTTATTTTATGTTACACGGAATACATTTTTGCTGTTGGAACATTTTTGGTTAGACGTAAAGAGAGGGAACACATTGGTAGCATGTTCACCTCCCCAAGAGGGTCACAGCATAAATTCAGATTATTTCACTATGTGTGGATGTCGTGTTAGACGTTGCAGTTGATACAGGGACTTGTAATATTTTCTGTCACTGTTCATATAGTAAACCTGTTGCATAAAGTTGAAGGGACAGCGAGTCGGGCGAAATCTCATCGGGCATGCATTCAGAGGGTTGGCGACATGAAGCAGGTGAGCAACCACAAGAAAATATGATCTGAATACTATAGCGAGAGGAGGGTGCATTGTCTTGAAACATGTACTGCAGGGATGCCGACTCACAAAAAAATACGAATTTGTATTCCCAGGGCTGAAGCTATGATGCGTAATATGATTTTTGTGAACTCCAGGCTTGATCGATAGCAGAGGTCTTCAGAGAAAGTCGCCTTCGATAGTGGGGTTGGTAGGGGACATGTTCCTCTGGACACATCTTAGAGGGGAAGGGGTGGTTGTCATTGTGGAGTTGGATCAGCTCTGAATACAAGTGGTGCCAGGTAGGGTTGGGAAGGGGTAGCTACGAGCGAACAGGACTCAATCGGAGCACAAGTAGGCAGATAACACCATCTTGAATCAGTTGTGATAATTGAGAATCGAGGACAGATGGGTGACTGGCCCCCAAGACCTTGCAGAGGAGGGTTGGTAGAGGATGGTTGGTGTCGTGGAGTCGAGCTCGTTGTGAGGGGTGCAGGGTAGGGGTGTTACGGGGTGGCAGGCAGGCCCCCCTCTGATCGGAAATCAACTAATCAGTTGACTCCATCTTGAAAAATTACTGAAAACATTTGATGATCATGGGCAACCCAGGGTCGCACTCTGGTGGGGAGGGGATGCAGGGAGTGAAGTGACCTCAGCTATCCCACTTGGTGCTATCTTCAGTCGCTGATGTACGCTTGTTGGAGACAAACGTGCTACTGTCAGCTCTTTCATAAACACCGCACCTCTGCACATTTGGCAGCCGACGAGCATATGATAGAGGGTTACTGCACTGGCGAGCATCGCACCTACTTTCATCTCTAGTGATTACCGCTATTTATGTAGTATTTTTATCGGGAAAATATATAAATTTTTGTTTGTTACCTTAGTTTTTTGTTTTGGATCGATATACTGTGTCTGTGATAAGTAATTAATTTTTGTGTCTGGCAGACGAAAATACATTTGCATTAACAACTCATGTTTTTTGTTACCAAGTGACATGAATTTCACAGATTTAACAGAAATTTGTAGTACGTCTGTATTAAGTGTTGCACAATTACGCTTTGAAGGTTTAAGTACTTCTTCACATCATACGAGTGTCCCTATGCTTTGACAGAAATAATTTGTGTCAAAAGTTAATTATTCTGAAAATAGTGAAACTTTAGTTAAAATATTATCGTTTCCTTGTCTATTGTAGGACGAATGCAGAGTTTTTCTCTTAAATTTCAACTCAATTGTCTATCAGCTTCGCTACACGTATATAATCAGGCTCTCCACACACACAGCTTATAAGATGACATAATTGCTATGCTGGACTCCACATCAAATGGACTTATTTTAAAAAATACTCAAGGTATGTGCGAGAGGCATTATGTAGTGTACGTGTATTTCTATTACGCTATTGTGTCTTGTTTAACATTTAAATGCGAGTTTGAAAATCTTTATTTTTCATAGTGACTAGCTGGATTTCGTTTAGTGAGTTTGCACTTTTCGACATCAGATGATATTCACATAGTTAAAATTCTCTCTCCTGTAAATTATATTTCTAAGCTCGAGACTCGCATTATGTTTATGACTCACGTAATTGCACTTATTATCCCCGTAGTCGTTTGAAAATTTGCGATTCGATGTGTGTTATTTATTCATACGTAGAACACTCCGAATTTCTCTCGTGTGTTAAATATATTCATAAAAATCGCATATCTACCAACAACATCCCTCCAAACACCTCAAAATTATAAAAATTGGATAAAATTAGTCTTAGCCCAATCTTGCACTCAACTATACACCTATATAAGACATTGCAACCCACGACACTGGTCATCGACTGCCAGAGCTCCAAGGGTGAGGACATGGTAGAAATAAAGAGAGAAATACAACAACAAAATTAACCCTTTCAGATTTAACCCTTTCAATAAATTTTACCATTTCAAGAAATTTTACCCGTTCTATTTTTGATTGGATGAATAAATTTTTAATCGTATTTCAATCCGATTAAGTATTTTTTGACCCGGTTAAAATACGATTAACCCTTTCAATCAATTTAATTAACCCTTTGATATCAAATCGATAATCCGATTGATAAAAAGTGAAGTAGAACCTGCACGCCACTACTACTTTAAAAAGTGCTCACTTTGCCGTGAATAGCCTATAATACCTCGTACACATTAGTCTTCTTGGAGGCTCCCTTGTCCAACATGCTTATCCGGATTCATGTCGAGAACATACCGTGTTTAGGGTTTTCCGCTGTCGTATATTGTCTTTGAGCCCCTCGCAAATTACGCCCCGATTAACAGTTCGGCGGAGGGGATTATTTATGCCGTCGAATTAAGGCCTGCTCACGCCATCATAAAAATGTAATTCTCGTTTTTATACGAACAAGAATACTACTAGGTTACGAAAATTAAGTTTGAAAATCATTATTCTATGTAAAACAAAACGTTATATGTTCCAGATGGTTGCAGTGTAAAATAAAATTACTTATCCGGATTTTTTTATGAATGTAACTGATAATAAAATAACTTTATATATATATATATTTGCGGCATTACGGTTTTCAAGTGCCTGTAATTTTTCTTTAAAATTAAATGTTGCGTGTGTTTTCATTGTGAGTGAAATGCACGTTTTTGAGAGATTTAATTAAACATGTTCGCAGCAGATTCTGTAGCATATTGCAAACTGTAATATTAAGGTTTTTAATTTTTCGAAAATTCCACAAGATTTTTTTTGTAACTGATTAAGGTCTTCTTTTGATCCTTGTAACAAAATCCATTCACTTGTGTTTTGTGAAATTTCAAACATTTTTTTACTCTCTAGTAAAGAAGAAATTAAATTTCGCTTCGAAAAATATGCCTAATGAAATCGTAATAATGGGTTTATTATGTGATCATCGGTAACTCTAAATCATGCGTTAAATTGTTAAATTCGCATTTGTATGGGCGGACCGCGTTCAATTCTCGTTGTGGTCGCTCTGATTTCTCATGTCGGAATCGTGTCGGTCGATGCCGCTGATCGAAGAGTTTTCTCGGGGCCTCCGATTTCGCCCACCCTTTTTTCTTTCCAGCGCCTCTCCGTACTCACCTCGCTTCGCCCTAATCGACTTCAAGACCTCAATGTTAAGCGCCGCCCAAGTCTCTTCACTTACCTTGCAGGCCAGCGATAAAAATTATGCTGACCACAAATATGTTTATGTTACGGCGCCTCGGAAGGTCACGGTTTACTCTAAAATGATTTTACGCACACACTAAATTCGAATCAGTGGTGTAAAGTGTTTCCTTACAGCGAGTCTCTAAAAGGCACTTTATTATTCCTAAATGTCAACACACACCATTTATGGATATTTAAATTTTGTAAGCATATTTTACTAACTTCATTTGAATGATTTAATCGAAATTCTTTTATATGTCACATTAATTAATATGTATTTTCACATATTTTAATTGATTAATTTTAGCCAATGTTAATAATGTAGAAAAACATTACTTCAACTTTTATCCACACACTACTTATTTGATAGTTGAGCTGCATAGTTTTAATGATGGGAATTCATATTTAAATTGTGGGTTATCTCTTTATCA
This sequence comes from Dryococelus australis, assembly GCA_029891345.1. NCBI lineage: Eukaryota > Metazoa > Arthropoda > Insecta > Phasmatodea > Phasmatidae > Dryococelus > Dryococelus australis. The sequence goes on from CM056993.1 coordinate 40,890,217, forward strand.
TTGGTAAGAAGAATATAAAAGTGTGCCCAGCAGAAAACAAAGTCAGCGTTTTGGAAGTTGTGGCAATGCAGACATGTTTTTTTTTTTTTTGGAATGACTGGACTAAAAAAATTTATGTTTGAAAAAAATATCGTAGAGAAGGAACAAATGGCCTCCATGCAGAAATTGCATGTATGACTGATGTGTCTCATCTTAATTTTATTTTAAGAAGAGAGTCAAGTATTGAGGCTGAACAGTGTGTACTGCTGCTAGACACACCGGAGCTGCTCTTCATTCAGGAGAATTATTTTTAAAAAGGTGGATTTTCAACCAGAAGTACTCATTTCCTGGTTGGTGCCCTGATGCAGTCTGGCATGCCAACTATTGATTATTACAATCTGCGAAATTCCTTAGGTAAGGTTTTCTATACTCTTTAATCAATCAATGCATTATGAGCCTTGGAATTGTATGCTATATTTTATAATACGACAGGTCCAGTGGTCCGATGATGTGGTATAAAAATTACCAGTACCAATTTTAAATTATTCTTGAGCTCTACCTAAGAACTAAGCATGAAAACTATTCAGATCATTCTTCAGTTTAATTTTTGTAGCTAAATAGTATGCTTGTCATCTAACAGACCTATTACCTTATTATTTTAGAGAAAACATTTTTTTCTTTTATCACAGATTAAATTTTGGAATGGCTTATTTTCGCTGAGAACTGACAGTAGAATTCCTAATGTTTCATGTCTTCTGTTGAAAAGAGTTTTAATATGTAGTAAATGTGTAGTGAATGAGATTTTCAATTATTTATTTAATTATATTTTCATAAGTTCTCTTCATCAAAGTGTTTTTCTTGTATTGTGTTAGTTGTATTTCTTTTCTGCAATTTAAGCAGAATTTTACACAGTACTTTTAGAATACTTTTAATTGCAGTTAATAGTTCTGATTATGACATGAGAAGGAAATAGTCCATATTCCTATGATTTGTGCTGAATTTACCACACACACATAATTTTAATTTGATTACACACATGTATATATATATTGGGTTATATTGGATCAAAAATATAATTTTCTGTAAAGATAATCTATGTTCCAACTACACTGCAGAGTATAAATTATAGGCTACACAATCGTGGAGTCTGGTACTCTATACAGAGAAATATCGGCGAACCAAGCGTGGGGCATGCAAAATCTTTATGTTCGCCCATGAGCCATTGCAGTGGAAAACCACTGATTCTCATTGAAATTCGACTTCTCAATTCAGTGAAATTGGCTCCGCTAAGAATCAGTGGGAAAAGCACTGATTGTTTCGATGGAAGAAATTGCACTGTCTGGATTAGTGACGTGAAATAACCTCACTGATTGACTGCGTGACGGTCACCTTCATTAGCGAATTATATATCGATTTTATTGAATGTAGCGAAATAATTATGTGAAATAAACATATTTACGATAATAAACTGTTTATATTGCGCAGTTTACCGTAATTTAAAAAATCTCTCGGAGGTGACCTGGATTGAACTCACGCGGCTTTTCCACCTCGAATTTAGGCCGTTACGTCATCATCTGAGCTACAAAGGCGAGTTGAAAAGAAGTAAGAGGAAAATATATATCTTCTTGTTTGAGCAAAATCGTGAGTATTTAAATTGCACGCCCTTACTTTTCGTTATTTTTTTGTTATTGGTACCGTTAGTATTGTTAAGATGAATATGAATGTACTTTCTTCACTACATTATATGCAATTTAAATCTTCAAACAGAGCGCTGTGATTATTACCTACATGAAAATGAACTGAGAGAAGCAAAAACCTAATGAAAGGATGAATGGTAATATTACCTCGCAAAATAGCGTTTAGAAAGACAAAACGCATTTTATGATGTATTTTGTATTGATTTTATTTTTTTTCGTTGATATTTCACTTGTTACAAGTCGTTTAGCGGCCATTTCAAACGCCGTTTGACAGCCATTTTTACACGCTGTTAAACCGATCCATCAGTTAAAAAACAAACCACTGAAAAACGGCGGAAAAAGCTGATGAATCAGTGGAAAAAGTCACTGAATTAATAGGTGGAGGGAATCTGGTATTTTTTCACTGATTCATAAGTTAAATTAACTGAAGTTACTGTTGAATTAGTCGGGTACTTTTGACTGGTTGAAACAGTGAAATCCTCTCAGATTGAGATTTGTAGTGCACCATAGAGCATTACATTGTTATAAAAATATACTTGGAACTCCAAATGCTTAGGACCAACCTAAAATGAACGTTGTATGTGGCATTGTAGTCGACCAGTAGAACGGTAGGAAGTGAGAACACAGACACCAACACAACTATATGCTGTTCACGATAAACTGAACACTTGTGAAAGTCCTGCATAAGATCTACTTGTATGCACATCGTGTATTCTTCCACCATATGCGCCTGATCACTTTATTAATGCGTCGGTCAAGTGAAATTGTGAGATTATTAAGAAGGTGCGCGTTTTACAAATTGGCTAATGCTTCAATTTATAGGCATAAAAAAAACAGAAAGTAAAAAGAAATATTTCAATATTCACAAATACTTACCTAACACTTTTAATTTTAAGTTGAAAACGTGGGACTACTTTATTGTGCGCACGTAAGTCGACGTGTCCGTTGAAGCATATGCTTGTGGGGGGGGGGGAGGCAGTGATATTTTTCGAAGGGTTTGTTTGAAAAGTGTTCGCTTCACCATGGACAGCCTTAAGAGTGTTCCTGCAGGGGTGAATATAGGTGACTGTATTCGAACTCGTTCTTCAACACCAGTGAACGTGTTTCGAGTTCAACCGTGTCAACGAGGCAAATAATTCTAACGAGTCTGAAGCGTGCCTAACGAGGCCATGGCCGCTGGATGCAGGAACGGCTTAAAATTTCACGCGGGAGCCATATTATAGAGTTTCAGTGGTGGAGTACTTCGGCGATACCGGCGGTAAAGTTTGAAGTCGCATTCATTCCAAACGCTAACACATTCAAGACACTCCTTTATGTTATTAAAGAAACTAAAATTAGTCTTCTATTTCTATGTTTTTAACACACATATATTCCTATAAAAAACAATAATACATAAATGTATAAAACTGGCAAAAAAAAAACCTTTCAAAAAAGAACGAAAGGAATTATTAAAATTTTTAATGTGTGTACATATTTTTTTTTTTTTAATCTCTAAATGGAGCATGTTAATTCGTTAGGCAACTGCTCAAAATAAATGCCAGTCTCTACAAAAAAAAGCACGAAAAACATAAAAATATTTTCTGGGGAATTTATTGCGTTGTTCGGCCCCTTCTCCCCGTTATTTATTTTTAAACTTTTTAGATAAAATTTAACATTTAGATAACCTGAAGCTAGAAACTTATCGTACGCAAAACAAATGATAGATTTCAAAAGGAATTGCTACGTGCCGCTCCTGTGATATCAATATACGCTTTTAGCTGAGAGCAATATTTGTGCTAGAAAACATTTGTAAAATTTTCACGAATCAAGGTTTTTATTGTAAATTTTAATAATTACGGCTAAGAAAAAAATTATGAAAATTTTTCTATTGATTTCGTATTTCAATTGAGTAATCGTTGATATCGTCTCACGAAGCAGTAAAATATCCTCAACGTCTACAGAAAAGTAATTTAGCTCATGAACAGCTTTAAAGGCGTACAACGTATCCTTAAGAGCCAGCGTCGCCCGCCATGTGGAATTTTATATTTGTTTCTTCCTGATTAAAATTTTGGAGAATTTATTCAACAATGTTACGATAGAAGCTTAGCTAATTACTTTACTCGTAATTACACATACAATATATGAACTTCCAATGCATATTAATGCAAAAATTAAGTTTATACGAAAATTTATACGTTAGTTTATGCTCGCCTTTTAATGACAGCCAGGGAACACCTGTTAAAAATAATCTACACAAATTTGCACAGAAACATGAAATGTAATGCTTTTATAATGAAACAGTTTCAGTAATGACCCTGACTTTTCTGGTCTGACACCGAATCTAATAATTACTGTATTATGGGCTGTACATCCTCTTACGACCGCCAAGTTTCAGTCTCCTAGGCAGCCCACGCACTAGACAGGCGGGAGCCTAAAAAAAAAAAAAAAAAAAAACCCGGCTTCTCACAGGTGCCCCGCGCCTCTGTTAGACACGAAGTAATCAGCCCTGGCGACGTCAAGGTGCCTCTTCAAGGCGTGGAAGTAATTAACGACGCTGTAGGGACCTTGCACGCGATGGGCAAGCCAGTAGTGAAGGGCGAGACCTACGCGTCTCCGAGTTGACGTAGGTCGGGAATTAATTTGAAACAACGGGACGTATTAAACGCTTCCACTCTACCACCCTACCGTGCAAACGGACCGCCTCCCAGGTACAAACGACCTTAATTTGCACTTGAAGCTATACACGCGGCGTTCATGTATAACCGGAGATTCTGACATACGACTCTTAAGCTATCTTGGGCTAAATGGTGCACAATTACGCCCTAGGAAGTTGGCGACACAGGTGAAGAATTAATGAGCTTCGTGTGGGATGAAGTAATAAACGTCACACATCTGATAGGCCTATAAGAATATTACAACCTACACGGGCTTCGTCAGAAAATGCACCTTCCAATATATAAAATATTCGTGTTTTCTCTCAAAACTGTTTATTAACACTTTTTTTTTCAGGATACTTCCCTAGGAAATTTAATTCTTATAATATTACGCTCCTCTTTGAGTGGGCGTATCTGCACTGCTCTCTAAAAATCTTGTAAACTATTTCATAGAATTTTACCGAACTTGTTGCAACTCTAGTATCTTGAAAAAAAAAAATTCTACTTTTATATTCTTCAGCAATATCGTATGCTTATTATGAAAATGACAACCTTCCGAGTTTTTAAGTTCGTGTGTCGTATCTCACTAACTTTACGACCAATTTGAACCAAAGTTTATAAGCTGGCAGAATTTACAGTGGTAAATAAATTTACTGAATAATATCGTTCGTCATCCTCCATTATCTTAGACAACATAACAAAAAATTAAGATTTTATATTTTTGTTTAGAGGACAAACCATTCAAGAAATTAAAATTAGTTTTCCTATAATCCGCAGGGAATACACCAGATAACTTAAAAATCTTTAATGCACCTAGCAACTTTTGTTTCAGAATGGGTGTTTGAATTAAGTTTCTTAATAATACTTTCTGAAGACGTTGGAAATACTATTCCTAAATATTTCTAGAACGTAAAAAATATAGCGTGATTTACAACAGAAATGTAATAAATGTAACTCTTTCCAGCCAGTTTTTTTTTATGCAGTGGCTAAGAATTCGGTGCATGAAATTGTAACCTTTTTTTTTCAAAGGAAGTTTTCGAAAACTAATTTTACATCAGTATGTTTGTCATAACATTTTGTAACCTCTTTGAAAGCTGTACAAAATAAATTGCCAAGCTGTTTTTTTTTTTTCGGTGAAAACTGTTTTGATAAAAAAAAAAGTATTTATATATAACGTAATATAACTATGTTTACTGTGCAAATTTAAATAGAATCCCTTCAGAAATGAAACATGTACCAAAAATACATAATTGACGTCAAAGACCAACAAACACGAAAAATATGGGCCGGAATCGGGCCGGTAAAAGATAGCCGACAAACTCCGGCCAGATGATGCCGGCACGCTGTCTTATGCCGGAAGCAGCACGATGGAAATATGGACTGGTGGCTGACTGTTTGCCGACAGTGTCAAAAATACACCTTACCGCTAACGGCAAGATACAAAATGTATTCCGGCCCAACATACACGAAAAGTACATGCCAGAATCGGGCCGGTAAAAGCTAGTCAACAAGTTTCGGAATCTGTAGCTGTTGGATGGCGGAAAGATGCTGGGCTTGCGGCGGCTGGATGGCGGCAAGATGCCGGGCCTGTGGCGGCTGGATGGCGGCAAGGCGCCGGGCATGCAGAAGCATGGTGTCCAGAAATATGCAGTACAACCATGAACAAATCTTAACTTTTATATCAAAAATTTTCGTAATTGATATTTTCTTATTACATATATAAATTTCATTTACCTCTCAACACATTATATGATACTAAAATCTGTTTCTAGCGAAGTGCAGGAGTCGAACCTAAGATCCTTGAGTTGACAGTCCAGCATGCTAACCTAAACACCACGGAGTAAGTTGCTGATAGTTTGCAGTAATTTAAAATTTATCATGACACAAATTATTATAAATGAATATATAAATTCCATGACAATATCAAAATAATTATAAAACATTGATTATTTAAAAACTGTTTCTTTGTTTCTTTAAAGGCTTGCAAACAAAATAGTTTTTGTTAGCTTTAATATATCTGTCGGATGGTTGTACAAATGAAATAAATTTCAAAATATAAATTGCCATGGGTTACCTTGTGACAAGTATATAATCATGAATAAAACATGCTAACGGTTGACACATGGTCTAAAAAAAGACATCATGCCAGTAACAGCTAGCTAACATCTTTATTGTGACAAAGAGCCATGTCCCAAAAACTTTAGCACGCAGGAGAAAAATGAGATAATAACCAGCTTACCCAAAAAATAAAGGTGCTATATCGGAATCGGCCCAGGATATTATTTTCGCTATTTGCGACATATAAGCTGTGGGATATCACGCCGATATCCTTCTGTTATCAAAAAAAAATACAGTGGGCTGTTGTCTTTTTTTCTAACGGCAAACATACTGTCTCAAAAGAGACATCATAACTTTAACAGCTTGCTAACGTCTTGCTTATTCAAAACATTTTACAAAAGTTTGTCGGCAAAAAGACATTATATTTATATCTTTATAGTGATAAAGAGCCATGTTTCGAAAATGTTAGCGGGCCGGAATAAATAAGCTGACGGCCACCTTACGGAAAAAAATAAAGATGCTATATCGGGATTGGGACAGCATATTAGTTTTGCTATTGACGACATGTTGGCTGTGAGATATCACACCGACAAACTATAGCTGATATCCATCTGTTATCCAAAAAATACAGTGAGCCGTTGTCTTTTTTTCTAACGCCAAACACACTGTCTCGAAAAAGACGTCAAGCCGTTGAGAGATGGCTATCTTCTGGCATTGAACGACAGTAGGCGACAATACAGGTATTGGGGCGACACTTTGCCGACACTTTGCTGACAGGTTGTGTTTACTGGGAGGTCCTTAACACCTTTTGAAAAAAAATCCTTTGCTAGCCGATTTTTAAAACGCTGAACTGAGCTACCAAGTACCACGACATTATTGTTCGAAAATACAAGTGCAGAGAAAGTAGGTTAATTTTTAATGTTGGGAAATTCTTGGAAAATATAATTTCAATAACAACACCCGGTCAGAAAAACTCTCCAATAATATTATGGAAAGCTTTATATTCCATTTGTCCTACTCTCCCGAGTTTTGCTGTACTATTACAAACGTACGAACATCCGAAGCTAAACCAGAGCATGGAGATCGAACACAATCTACCGCACTGGTCGGCAAACTGACCGATGTAGCTACCAAAATGGCTGAAAGTTTCTCGTCATTCAGTTCGCAGGTGTACCCTTGCCAGGCGTCAGCGAAACTCTATAAAGCGGCAATCACAATAGAGCGTTGCGATACGACGCAACTCGTCCGAGGCTCTCCGCCAGCGATGAGCGTTATTTGCGTCTTTCACATTTGAGCGATGTGCGAAACTCTATAAAGCGGCAATCACAATAGAGCGTTGCGATACGACGCAACTCGTCTGAGGCTCTCCGCCAGCGATGAGCGTTATTTGCGTCTTCACATTTGAGCGATGTGCGAAACTCTAAAGCGGCAATCACAATAGAGCGTTGCGATACGACGCAACTCGTCTGAGGCTCTCCGCCAGCGATGAGCGTTATTTGCGTCTTTCACATTTGAGCGATGTGCGAAACTCTATAAAGCGGCAATCACAATAGAGCGTTGCGATACGACGCAACTCGTCTGAGGCTCTCCGCCAGCGATGAGCGTTATTTGCGTCTTCACATTTGAGCGATGTGCGAAACTCTAAAGCGGCAATCACAATAGAGCGTTGCGATACGACGCAACTCGTCTGAGGCTCTCCGCCAGCGATGAGCGTTATTTGCGTCTTCACATTTGAGCGATGTGCGAAACTCTAAAGCGGCAATCACAATAGAGCGTTGCGATACGACGCAACTCGTCCGAGGCTCTCCGCCAGCGATGAGCGCTATTTGCGTCTTCACATTTGAGCGATGTGCGAAACTCTAAAGCGGCAATCACAATAGAGCGTTGCGATACGACGCAACTCGTCCGAGGCTCTCCGCCAGCGATGAGCGCTATTTGCGTCTTTCACATTGAGCGATGTGCGAAACTCTAAAGCGGCAATCACAATAGAGCGTTGCGATACGACGCAACTCGTCCGAGGCTCTCCGCCAGCGATGAGCGTTATTTGCGTCTTTCACATTTGAGCGATGTGCTGTCACCGGCCGCCGGCGAAGCAGACCGTGCTGCCATCGGTTAGGCTGCAAGGAAGCTTGTAATGAAATCCTAAAAGCGAACGAATTGCAGTGAAGTTTCTTCCCATTTAGTTACTACAATTGTTATTCTTTACTGATATAACCTTTTCTTCTAATAAAAAAAAATCATATTCAAATTTTCACACCGTTTGTTATGAATATTTTTATTTATTCTTCATCTCAGCTTCTCGCCAGTTTATTATGAAGTACAGAAATGTTATTCTTATTCCCCGATGCTGGCGACGAACGTCAAAACCAATGTTTATCGCTCGTCGCTAGCGTTGGGGAATAAGAAGAATAACATTTATGTAATTCATAATAAACTGGCGAGAAACTAAGATACAGAACTAAAAACATACAGAAATGGTTTGCAGATATACCGATTGGATTCCAAATTTGTATAAATTTTACCTACCTTTAAGCCCTCTTCACAACAGCGCGACGCGATGTGGCGACGCAATGTAGCGAAAGGCAGCGATGAAACGAAGCATCGCCGGCAGTGCCCTATACAACAGCGCGACGTGATACAGCTGGCGGGGTAAACAAAAAAAAAAAAAAACACTGAATTAGCAAGCCATCTGCCGAGTGATATTTGACAACAAACAAATAAATATTGTTATATATTAAGAGTTTGAGAGTAAGGATTTAACTACGCATTTGGGCGAAAAGCTAATTTGTTCTGCTATGAGGAATTTTTTACAGAACTGTAATTCTACCGATACCATTAAATTTTTTATGTAATTCGCATAGTAGAACTTAAGTTCCACTAAAAATAAAGTACTTACTAGATAGCGGCCCGTACAATACAGCTTATTTACGCAAAAATGTTTTTTTTTTATCTTGTAGTAATTTACAATAAGCATACAAATATTAAAAAGAAAAATATATTTCCAATTATACTGTGTGTTTAATTGGAAATAAAAGTAAACTTTTGTAAATATATGTATATCGTAGATGGAAAATTTTAGATAAAACGTTTATATATAACATATTGGCCCTACGGTGCTTTATCATTCCAGATCAAAAGTGATGTTCTCGTTAGTGCGCCAAGTTATCTTTTCTCTGGTCGCGTAAACAAAACACATTACCCGTACGATTTTATTTACAATCTCATTTTACACTGGTCCGCAACATTTCCCTATGGGAGAAAAGCAATTTCGTTATTATTCACCACATTACCATCACTTTGTTCGTTGTTACTGTGACGCATCACCCTTAATTTTAACGTCTTTTTCAGCACGGAGTATGCTCAAAAGAAATACTTCCATCACGGCAAAAATTTCAACTTTCTACCCACCCGATTTTTGGCAATGAAGAGACGTGGTTTTCACCACATACCAGCTGCTTGTGCTTTGCGACGACGCAGCCTTGGGAGAGCTGCACCAATCCCATGGCGTCGCCACTGAAGTCGATTCCCACAGCAGTCCGGCATAGTGGCCATTCCACCTGCTTGGTCCCATCACGTACGGCGGGCGGCCGGCAACTTGGTCGCTGGCGCGCCGAAGAAACTACGTGGTTGTCGTCATGTCCGTGAGGTTTCCCGCGCCCGTGACGTCGCTTCCTGCGGCCTGGAGTTTTGTGACGCGTGAGCACGTGGGCAGCCCGTATTTGGTGATGCGTGTGATCAAACGAAGGCCACTGGACATCATTACATGTAGCCTTTACAAGGAGTAAAGTTTGTGTATATTGGCTGTTAATTTTGCTAACCCCTCCCGGGGCTAATACTTTGTGGATTGTATAAATAATTGGTGCACCTCTGGCTTTCAGGTCGGATTCTGCCACTGCTTCAGAACGAGTCATCACGCCACCAGATAAGTAATCAGTGATTAAAGAAGTACCAGAATAGCATCATATGGTGCTTGTAGCAGGCACACTTGGTGTCCTGGACTGGAGATAGGCGCCAAGATGGCGAGAGGAATTTGATAATTTACTTTAATTGAGAATGTAAGCACCTTGGGGAAATTAATTGGCAGCAAAATTTAGTATTTTCCATCTTACTTAAAGAGTTTGCTGGCCAAGCACAAGGTTTTAAAAATGGGAATTGTGTGTGTTTTCCCAAAACTTTTACATGGCATTAAAAAAAATTTTAAGCCAGTTAAAATTTGAAAACAAAATAAAAAGAAGGGCATTTATTGCTGGATTGTACCAATAACCTTTTGGAGGTATCATTTTTGGTTGGCCTCGTAATCATTGTATAAGCCATGAATTATTTATTAAAACTGTTGAGAAATCATTCATTTGAAACTTGCCCACCTTAATTGGAGTTTTCTGTAAAATTAAAGAGAATTTAATCTTGTTACCAGATTTTTTTTTTTTTTAATTTAGCCACTGGTAAATATTTGGTGACCTACAAGAATAATAAAATATATTATGTAATCTCTGATCTTTGTGAAAATGATCGATAGTATATATATAATTTGACAGTAAAGAAAGTAGCTTGCCGCCTTTAATTTTGGTGGAACTTTGTTCCAGATCAGCAGTACAATCTAAATTTATTCACACACACACACACTCACACACACACACATACATATATATATATTTGACAATATTTTTGTGAACTGCTGTAAATATAGAGAATCACAGCGCTAGGTGGGTAATCTATATTTATATTTACTTGAAATTATATATAAATATGTTGAAATACTCAAATTCTAGAACAAACTATTAAAGTACATACTCATATTGTAGGCCTTGTGGCTATACAAATGTTTTATTATACATTTTTATAAAATGTCCGCACCTCAGTGCTTATAAATATTAGTATGAAACATGAAAATATGTCCAAGAGATGTTAATTGCACATCTAATGAAAAGAAAACAAAAGAAACAAATATAAATATTTCGAAACCACTCATGAATTTTAGTGGTTATTAGATCTTCCCATTTGTTTTAAGTATAAGTGTTATTTCAACGAATTGTCTCAATATTTGCTCTGCTTTACGAGGGTTTGTTTCTCATTAGGGAGTTTTGACTTTCGGGACCTTCTGTTCGATCTTGCTACGTCGTTGGGGTCAAGGGCATTGCATTACCATGTTTTAATGTATTGAAAATACTTGGTATAATTTGGCTGTATTCTACAATTTCCTTATAACATCGACAATATTTACATGTCTTCTTTTGAACACTCTTGATCCTGAATCCCGAGATTGACTGTTTTCTCAAACGCCATCAGCGATGTCGCCTCTGCGGCAAGACAGCTTTGTCACTAACGTTCTCGTCGCGAGCGATATGAATTATGATTGGCTGGTTTGGTGTGACGTCACATCGCGTCGCGTCGCGCTACTGTGAAGCGGGCTTCAGGCGGCATTCACAATAGAGCGACGCGTCGCGTCGAGCATCGGCCAATCAGAGCCTTGATTCCAGCATCGATCGTCGAGGACTTTGCACGAGCGACGAACATTGGTTTTGACGCTCGTCGCCAGCATCGGGGAATAAGAAGAATTACATTTCTGTACTTCATAATAAACTGGCGAGAACATAAGGATAAAGAATTGGAAACATACAAAAACGGTTTGGAGATATACTAATAGGAGTCGAAATTTATATAAATTTTACCTACCTTTACCAAAAAGGTATGTTTTCCGATGCCTGAAGAGTCGTTCATGTTCTACAACATCATTTGGAATTTTAATATAACCCTTTTATAAAAGAAATGTGTATATCACAAAACATTAACAATTTTACTAATTAAACGGCAAGAAACTTCACTGCATTTCGTTCGTTTTTAGCATTTCAATGCAAGCTTCCCTGCAGGATAACAGATAGCAGCACGGTCTGTGTCGCCAGCAGCCTGTGCCTGAACATCGCACTATTGTGAAGACTCAAATAACGCTCGTCGCTGGGGACGAGTGTCGGACATGACGCGCCGCTTCGCGACGTTCTATTGTGAATACCGCTTAAGTCGGATTACCACATACCATTTTGGATTTATCGATTTTGCACCAAACCTTCTATTTCTGAAGGTGTGTTGAAATTTCCCGCAAGACACATCCTTAATAACCGCTTACCAAACTTTATCGAACTGCCACAGAGTAGTGGGATTTAGGTGACTTGGGCCTAGATGATTGGGGAATCGGAGCCGAACCACCCTACCGCCATTTTGTTACGTCACCGTCTGCCATTTATCCCTCTTTTTCCCCTCAAAATCGACCAAAAGACGCTAAAAAATTCCCTTTTCGCTACAAAAAAATTTCCCTTTTTTCCCTCAAAAAAGGTAAGAAGCCCCCAAAAATGGCAGAAGCGCCCCCCCCCCCCCTCGTACAAAAACAAGCACCTGGAATCCAATATTCTCCAATTTAATTAATTTGGGCTGTTTCCTTCGGACCTACAGAGCAGTGGCGGTCATGTTGGTTTTAAAGGCACACCCTATGCCATATCTATACAAAGTATAGAGGATAGGGCTCTGACCTAAGCATCAGCCATTTTGCATCCATTTATAGGCAGATGACCTTTGACCCCGACCATGACATTTTACCCATGACCTTGACCTTTGACCCGTGACCTCGATCTTGTAAATAAAAACTTTCAAAAAAATCAAAAAGTAGCACAAATTATTAAAATATTCAAAATATTGCAAAAAATCCCAAAAAAATTATTAAAATAAAATTATTACAAATGATAGAAAATCATTAAAAAGCTATTTTAAAAACATATAAATGATTTTTTAACTTACATTTCCCAACACCACCATTAATCACGTTCATCCCATTACCATCAGACGACTGACTCCCTCGCACACACTCTCCTCACCTCTACTCATTCCGCCATCTTGATTTTTTCGTTCGTAATTTTTTATACATTACTGGAGACCGCCATCTTGGTAGGTGACCACCATCTTGGTATACATCACTTGTCTGCCATCTTGGAAGCCAATGCCAATTAGTAATGGAACTTTAACCTGTGACCCATGACCTCTGACTCCTAACCTTGACCTTAACCCCATTACTTAAAAAACAAAAACTTGATAAAAAAAATAAGTCAACAAGCATGATACGTTACAGACTACCATCGCCATTTTTGATGCAGACTACCACGACCTTGATCCCATGTCATTGAATGACCTTGAAAACAAAAACTCGAAAAAAAATACGTAAAAATCAACAAGCATAATACATTAAAGATTATCACCACCATATTAGATGCAGACTATCTCAACCTTGACCCCATAATCTTGATTGGTCTTAAAAAAGCTCGAGAAAAATACCTAAAGTCAGCAAGCAGAATACATTAAAGACTACCACCACCATATTTGATGCAGACTATCTTGACCTTTACCCCATGACCTTGAATTAATTTGAAAACAATAAACTCAAGAAAAAGTACATGCAATTCAAGTATAATACATTACAGACTACGACCTCCATATTAGATGAAGACTACCTCAACCTTGACCTTATGACGTTGAATGACCTTGAAAACATAAACTCGAGATAATGCATGAAAGTCAACAAGCATATTACATTATAGTCTACAATGTCCATATCAGGTGCAGGCTACTATGGCCATGACCCATGATTTTGAATGACCTTGAAAACAAAAGCTCGAGAAAAAGTACATAAAAGTCAGCAAACATATTACATTACAGGCAAATATCACCATATAAGATGCAGGTGACCTTGACATTGTATGTTTATGTGACTAAACACACAAATGTCTGTACTGCCAGGTCTCTGAAGACGGACGAGTATTTGAATTTACTCAGAGTGGTCCCTTTAATACATATAAATTTTATGGGCACAAGTTTTATGCTTTACTAAAAAAAAAAGCATTTATATAGTAAAATGGCATTTGATATTCTGACTCCGCGAGGTAATCATCGATTTGGAAGCGCTCTCTCGCTATACCACAAAGATGAATTGCGAAAACGAAGGTCTGCCTTTGACCTCAACTAAAATAGAACCACGACCTGTACCATCGCTAACTGGTTGTCTCCAGTGTCAATTCTGCGATCGAGTATTCGCCTATGGTCAAAATGCTCGACGACATGAGAGAACGGCCTGTACGAAGAGATATTTTCCCGTGATGAAGCATTACGACAATGGCCACATGCAGCTTTTGCAAGATGATACACTGCCAGAAGATAGTCAGATCGGCAAGGGTTGGTCTACTGGGAGCCAAAAAGTGATGACATCAATACCTTCTCCTACATCGATGGGTACCCTTTCCGAAGACGGCAATGGCCCCACAGTTAACGCTAAAGTCGGAATGAGTGCAGTACAGTAGCTTTGTGCGGAATGTACACTTGCAAAAAGTTCGTCGTGAAGTCGACGAACTTAAAAATAAACGACCATAAGCTCTAAATACTGATGAACATACAACTTCTGCTACACAGTAAAGTAAACTTGATATTGAGGATGCAGCAGGAAGTGAACACGATCATGAAGATAGCATTGGTGATGATTATGGCGACAGTGAAAGTGTTGAAGAAGATGATTATTCCCTCGACGGTCCTGCACATTTCCCCAACGAGTTTCCTTCGACAAATCATGTGAAGAAGGCAGAAGACATCGAGTATACTGACGAAATGTTTACGGAAGATTGCAACAAACTTGTAGACAGACTTAAAATATTTGCTTGATAGGCAAAAACGTGGGGATTACTCGGCCATGAAAGAGGTGGTTTCGATCATAAGAAAACTTGAGGATCGGGGTTATATCAGATGATGTAATGAACTGCTTTGTTCTGAAAATGTAATTACAAAATATTATAAATTTTTATTATAAAATAAATGTTTTTTCCTTAATTTCTTTTGTGTGTAGTATTCTTTTATCCCCCACAACTGTTAAGTGATGAAATGAGCACTGGCTTATAAACGTCAAGAAGTGTAAATATAATGATAATAAAGACTTTCGTATAAAAATGTACTGATAGTTGATTGAATACACAAACATTAATTCTGTCGACATGTACAAATTTTGGAGACAGTAGGTGAATATTTTTTCTTATATGTGTGGGTCGATTTCTTGACACTGAGGAGGATTGGTGATGATTGAGGAGGATTGGTGAGGATTGAAGAGGATTGGTGAATAGGATTGAGGATGATTGGTGAGGATTGAGGAGGAGGATTGGTGAGGATTAGTGGCGGATTGGTGGTGGCGGATTGGTGGCAGCTTGGTGTCTGAAAAGAGCATGAATGATTATCGCCCTAGCTGCTCTCGTACATTCCAAGACTCCAGGGACCTGACAGTACAGACATTTAAATTTAACACTAATTAAGCCTATAAATATGCTGATCAATACCATAATTATAACATACTCGTGAATTTGGTCGCCATTAGTATAATGGGTCTGGTTTAGTCACATAAACATACAATGTCAAGGTCACCTGCATCTAATATGGCAGTAGTTGCCTGTAATATAATATGTTTGCTGACTTTTATGTACTTTTTCTCGAGTTTTTGTTTTAAAGTTCATTCAAGGTCATGGGTCAAGGTCATAGCAGTCTGCACCTGATATGGAAATGGTAGACTATAATGTAATATGCTTGTTGACTTGTATGCATTTTATCTCAAGTTTTTGTTTTCAAGGTCATTCAAGGTCATGGGGTCGAAGTCAAGATAGACTGCATCTATTATGGCAGTGGTAGTCTTTAATGTATTATGCTTTCTGACTTTTAAGTATTTTCACGAGTTTTGGTTTTCAAGGTCATTCAAGATCATAGTGTCAATGGCGAGACAGTCTGCATCTAATATGGTGGTGGTAGTCTTTAATGTATTATGCTTGCTGCCTTTTATGAATTTTTCTCGTTTTTTGTTTTTAACGCCATTCAAGGTTATGGGGTCAAGGTCGAAATAGTCTGCATCTAATATGGTGGTGGTAGTCATTAATGTATAATTCTTTGCTGACTATTATGTATTTTCTCGAATTTTTGTTTTCAACGATCATTCAAGGTCATGGGGTTAAGATTGAGATAGTCTGCATCTAATATGGTGGTAGTAGTCTTTAATGTATTATGCTTGTTGACTTTTATGTATTTTCTTCGAGTTTTTGTTTTCAAGGTCATTCAATGACATGGGGCCAAGGTCGTGGTAGTCTGCATCAAAAATGGCAATGGTAGTCTGTAACGTATCATGCTTGTTGACTAATTTTTTTCTCAAGTTTTTGATTTTAATGTAATGGGGTTAAGGTCAAGGTTAGGTGTCAGAGGTCATGGATCACAGGTTAAAGTTCAATTACTAATGGGCATTGGCTTCCAAGATGGCGGACAAGTGATGTATACCAGTATGGTGGTCACCTACATATATGGCGGTCTCCAGTAAAGTATAAACAAATGACGAACGAAAAACTCATATTGGCGGAATGAGTATTGGTGAGGGGGGAGTGTGCGAGGGAGTCAGTCATCTGCTGGTAATGGGACGAACGTGATTAATGGTGGTGCTGGGAAATGTAAGTTAAAAAAAAATTATATGTTTTTAAAATAACTTTCAATTGTTTTTTTTTTTTTTTTTGTAATTTTTCGTAATTTGTTGTAATCATACATTTTTGGGAATTTTTGCAATATTTTGATTTTTTTAATTAATTGCGCAACTTTTAGATTTTTTGAATGTTTGCAATTCTAAGGTCAAAGGTCAAGATCATGGTCGTGGTCAAAGGTCATAGTTGGGGTCAAAGGTCATGGTTGGGGTCAAAGGTCATCTGCATACAATATGGATGCAAGATGTCTGATCCTTAGGTCAGAGCCTTATCATCTATACCTTGTATCTATATGACATAGGGTATTCATATAAAACCTGTAGGTCCGAAGGAAGCAGCCCAAATTAATTAAATTGGTGAATATTGGATTCCAGGGGCTTGTGTTTGCACGAGGGGAGGGCTTCTGCCATTTTTGGGGGCTTCTAACTTTTTTTAGGGAAATAAGGGAAATTTTTAGGGTCATTTGGTCGATTTTGAGGGAAATAAGGGAAAAAATGGAGGACGGTGACGTAACATGATGGCGGCTGGGTGGCTCCGGCTGCGATTCCCAAATCCCTTATGCCCAAGTCCCCTAAATCCTACTATTCCACAGCTTCACTACATTTATTAATTTTTAGCTGGTAACTGTCGAGGCGAAACGCCAGATTATTTCTTGCGAACTATTACAAAGGCGACGATATCAACAGTAATCAAGAAACACTGACCTAAGACAGTGCACTAGTCAATGATCTGTGCTCTGTCGTTCCAAAAAAAAAACATGATACGAAAGTGAGTTTCCAGAGTATGGCAAAAATTCCATTAATCCGAAATGGCGGGTGAGAATCTGCCTTAAGCCCCATACGCCTCTCTACCTGCCGTTACAGTTATGCTACCAAATCCCAAAATCATAAGATGGTGTTATCTTAACGTTTACAATCACTTTGACGCAAAACGGTAAACGCTAGACGTCATCTTACTAAAACTGGCATGTGTACAATCGAAGTTAACAGGAATAATAATAAAAATAATATAGCTGTATATATACAAATATATGAAAATCGTGCACGAAAAAGATGGACATTACGAAACTTTAAAATAACGAACAATTACTGGGAACGAAATGCGTTATAAAGGTTATTAATTCTCATAGAAGTTACCTTCGAATAAAGACTATTATAAGTGAATGTTGCTCTTAAATCAAGGTATTGAGAGCCGATGAGGGTGAAGCGAGGTGAGTATGGAGTGGCTCCGGAATGCAAGGGAGGGGGAAACGCGGAATCCCCGAGAAAACCCGCCAACCAGCGGTATCGTCAAGCTTGATCCCAACACGCGAAAGTCCGAGTGACGCGGCCGGGAATTGAACACGGATCCTCTTTGTTGAGAGGCGAGCAGTCTAACCGTTCATCCACCGCGGCCCCAGGGTGTCTAGAGGGAAGTGCGTGTCGAAAAATGGGGCGTGGCTGTGTTGGGGAGACAGCCTTATGTTTTGCGTGAATACGTTTACGTTGACGCGCTCGGATGCCTTGATGTTTATTTTACGTTCCCGGCACCGCTTCACTCAATCGTATGGGGTTTTATGGTTATCACTGGATTGCTTTTGAGATGCTCTTTCCAACCGTATACGATTTCTGTATTTCGAGTTGGCTTTTTGACGAGTATAGGCCTACATCGTGTTAAGTATTCTTAATTTGGTTACATTAAACTCGCACAATTTCACCATAACCACTCCGCACAAATGTTTTTATAGACGCAATCGATTGATCTTGACGAGAGCTGTCGATTGAAACTCAAACGAGCGTCGTAGCTTCTCCTAGTCAAAAGTTATACTACGCAGAATTTATGAGACGCGGCGAAACTAACTCAAAATTGCGGAGGCGCTCGCACCCCCCACCCCCTCCCGTCCTGAACACTATCCCCTTCAACCCTCCCCTTTTGAGCGTGCTTCGCAGTCATCACTCAACGTAACAGATTCTTTTATCCTTTCGCAATCGAGTGGTGCAGTTAAATTTTGTATGTAGACGATATATTCGGAGCTGCGATGTCAAACTATATCCCCTGATTTTTTATAGTCGTATTTTCTGGATTGCCTCCCACTATGGTTGCAAATTTTAAGACGTATTCACGTCGAAAATGTACTGCAGTATTAAAATAATTGAAGCAAATTAAAATTGTTATTGTTAATCATTCTCTGCCTCTTGGATTTATGAAATTTTCGCCGTAACTTGCCTCTGAGATATTGTATTTTCTTTTGTGAATCGGCAAGGCATAGGGCATTGCTTTGCACGTATTCTAAAACACGTATTCCTAGACTACTGTCGCTAGTATCATTTATGTGAACGCCGGCAGGAAAATATTGCTTATACAGCATGCTCGGAAATTCCCCTTACAAATTTCTAGGACTTGTAGAGGAAACTGAGTAGACGATCTTTCAAATAGGAACCCATGTCCGGAAACGTAGCGTTACCGCGCTACAGCCATTTCAAACCAAAGGGGCTGGTCGGTGCAGCGGTGCAAGAACAACTAGCAGAAGTTAACACGTGGTGCAAAATTGGCTGGACACAAAAACTCTACTCTTTGGAGGTGGTAAGGATGTAGTTGTTGCTCATGCAGAACCTTCCAGAACATGCTGGGAGCAATGCCCATTGCACTTGCAACTGATCGCTTACTCTTTGACGGGCTCTGTTCACCGTGATGCAGTACAGCCTCTTACAATTCGGGAGTGCGGCGTCTCTTTGGAGCACCACAGTCGTTCCTGTCGGCGGTGAAGGTACCTTGTTCTCGGAGACGTTGCGTAACTGCGGGCAAAAAGGGTATGCGATTGTGTCGCACGTTTGTGGATAACACTCTTGATACAGCCGGCTAGCTGCTCTTCCATTACCTTCAGCTGCGCCGTACACGAGGATCATGTCCGTGTGTTCCGCAAACGTGTACTCAACCATTTTATTCGGAAACGCAAAGGCGCGTGAATGGGGCTCGAGGAATGATACCGTGGCATAGGGTAGACGTCACGTGCCATCAGGTGATCGTCTGACGTAATGTACTGCCTGACCAGTTACATACCAATACAAGAAATTCCTATACATTGCTCTTTCCCTCAGCGGAAGTGGACGAGTGATACACTTGATTTGAAATTGTTGCAGCACGGAAACGGTACGTTTCCGGACATGGGTTTCTATTCAAAAGATAGTCTACTCAGTCCCCGCTACAAGTCCTAGTAGTTTGAAAGGGGAATTTCCGAGCGCTCTGCATCTTGCGGTAATCACTACAGCTTATTCGCTGTCTCTTCTTACTTTTTGAATCTAACCTTTGATAAACCACCCCCTTTGTGACGTGTTTCATAAACCTTGTAACACAAGCGTTTTAAATTTGTGTGAGCATAAAAGTTCACTGAGTTTTGTTAAATTAATATTTTTCTTATACTATGTCTGTAAATTATAATATTTAATTTTCATTTATGTGAATTAAAAAAGGGTAAAGTAATTGTATCGGTAATTCCTAGTGAGAAATAGTTCTTTTGGAAAAATGTATTACATGAATCGTGCAAGGATGTGATGCATTGTCCCTTCGGTGTAATTTTATAGAATCTTTTAAGCTGTATTGGCGTGAGGTGGAGGAATACCTGGAAGGAGAACTTTAGAAGGGCTTCAGAAAAAATTGGAAGTATATGCGAATGGACTACAGTAAAAAACCAATAAATTCATTAGAGAAGTAATACTTTGATAATGTTTTGGAAGCTGTTATTTGCGTCATGTCGTGCGAAACATGTCGCTAAACATTCTTAAATGGAACTTATGGCAACAGTATTAAAAATCCAATATGGCGGGGTCTGATCGCCCCTATCAACAATAAATGTTCACACTTAAGGGGAACCGTCTCCCCGCCATATTAAATTTGTTGTTTTATTTCTCTAGCATGTTTGTGTTATTAAAAAAGAACATTCTGAACGGTACCCCTTCTCCCAAGAAGCTATTGACCGTAGAGTGCAGCACGGACACTAAAATGGATCTACGAACTCATATTTGTGTCACAATTTTAACTCTGCCTAAATTTAGCAAAATTAATTTCGTGGCCCAAATACGAGATAATAGTTCTCTTATCATGCCTTTGCTACTGTTAAAAGTCGATAACTTGTTGGATATAAGTGGTCAGTTCGGAATTTTCTTTTTTTAAAACATTACCAACATATAAAAACAAAAACAAAAAAAAGAACAAGAATTCCGTATGTCGGGAAAGGTTCTCCTTAATAAGATGATTCAAGGGCGAAAATGTTGTTTGCAAGCAAAATTAGCTTTGGGAAAGCAAATGCCACTGTTAATTTTTACGCCAGTAACACATGAACTGTTAATGTATACAACTTCTTTACTTCAGCATAAATTCATCGCCTCTACCCTTATAAGGAGCCGCGGTGGTTTTTCTGGTTAGACTACTCGTCTCCCACCTAGACAATCCGGCTTCGATTCCCGGCAGAGTAGCTCCCTGATTTTGGCATGTGGGAATCGTGTCAGACGATGTCGCTGGTCGGAGTGTTTTCTCGGGGATTTCCCGTTTCCCACAACCTTGCATTGTGGCGTAGCTCCTCTCTACACTGTATATCCTTACGTGTCAAAATATATCAAACTTCTAAGATGAAACAATGTTGGATTGCCGCTATGCTTCCTAAAATAGATTTTTATTTATTGTCAAATAAATACAAAAATACATGTATATAAATACAAGTAAGGAACCACATTGTGTGACAAATGTTCACATAAAATTTTGCCACGAGATTCTGTGTGGACGAAGGTATTTCTTATATTTTCGTTTGTGGTTTCTACATCAAAAATTTTCTGCATATTTTCATAAAAGGAACTCAGTTACCGAAGGAGTGTCTGATACATTTCAAAGAAGAAAATAATGATATTTTATGAAAGGCGTTTGAGGCTGACGAATAATTTTCCTTCCTCGACGAAATACAACAAACACTTCCTTTTACTTTCCTGGAGGCTTTTTTTTCCCATAAAGTAAGAATAACTTATGCAACGAAACACGTAATTGGCCTTCCACAAATTAGCCTCACGTGAAAAATACATCTTGAAATGTTAATTATGAAGCATTTTCGTCTTGTTTGCGTAGATGCCTTGTATATTAAAAGGAATTTTATAATTATTTCAATGGACACTTACGTATCTAAATGTCGTTTATATATTACTGCATATTTCTGTAAGAAACCGCAAAAATTCTTATTACAAAGTCTTTTGTGTATTTTTCGTTAAACGCTTACAAATATTCAGAAAGCTTGAAGTTGTATGTATAGGAACTAAGAAATTTAATAGGGGTTTTATGATACAAATAGGGCTTTTAAAGCAATTAAAATTAAGTAAAGAAAACTTCCTTCCTCAGACGTGTTCTAGAAAATATAGTTTGCTATACTAAATTTTAGGACGATTATATTCAACCCTGTATGCTAGCTTGAACATCCGACTGCAACTGCTGTGATACAGGAAACGTTTCCTAACAGTTATTATTTTATATTTTCAATATCAAACTACACAACTTTGACGCTTTAACACGTAGAAAGATATTATTTATTATTTATCAATATCTCACTATGCTATCATTCTATGTACATAAACTGACACTATAGTAGGAAGACAACCAACAAACGGGATGTACAGTTCGGTAATAAAAAATATTGGTATTTTAAGGTTTTAACTTAAAAAAAATTAAATTTATTTTAGAAAAATAGTTAAGATCTAACTTGATATCATATTTAATAACTTGGAGGAGGTCACCTCAACGCATACAGTATATATATATATAATAATATATATTATATAAATGCAGTTCACTGTAAACTGAGCACTTTTGAAAGTCCTGATTAAGATATACTTGTATGCACATTGTGTATTGTAAAATTAACATTACATTAGGCCTGATCACGTGACGCGTGCGTCGCGTCGGTTCAAGTGCTAATGTGAAATTATTAAAAAAGCAATTACTTTACGAATTTTGTTATTCTTACATTTATATGAACTAATTAAACCGGAAATAAAATGAAATATTTAAATTATTCAAAACTGTTAACTCTTAATCTAACGTAAAGAAATGGAACTACTTTCCTTCCGTAGTTGCCAACGTTACTGGGCACATGATAGTCAGTGTGACCGTTAAAACATACGCAGATAGGATCAGTGACATTTTTCTGAGGTTGATTTCAAAAGTGCTCTCTTGTATATGTGTATGTGTGAAAAAAATAAGTAATTAGGAGATATAACAGATTAAAAAATATTGTCAAATTAGTGTAAGGGGTTAGTGCATCTACAAATCGATCGCTAGAAATAGGTGCCTAGTACCATCCTCTTTTTTTGCACACCTTGCCATTAAGGTGTAATTTTCTCGACGTTTTGTTGTCGACGTGATGCGTTTTCTGAACCATTTTATTCAAAAGTCTGAAATTAAAATACGGAAAATATTCTCAGAGGAATGTTTAACGCTCTTTAAGGTAACTGGCCTTTATTGTATACTCCCCTTTCGTTAGCAGCTTGAAAACGGTCCACATTGTGGTGTTCTCCTTGAAATGTTCAATGTCTATATCCCGAGGACGCACTGGAATATATTCTTAAACCCCCTAGGAGAACATTACATACTTTGCATGCATACAGTTTCCTTTTTGCCAACCAGAAATTCATCATATTTATCTGCCTGTAGTACCCTGTCAAATGAAGTGACGTGTCCCATATCTGACCTCCACTATCTCCAAGTTCAACACTTCCTTTTGATACAAATTTATCGCGCTATTTTGACAATCTCACTTAAATATTTTCCTACAGCAAATTTACTTTTTAATTCATTTTATTTTGAATGCACTGGAAACTAAACATAGTGCGATATTTTCAGCCACACTTTCCTCCTCGTTATTGTAATTATTATCTATAGGAAAATAGTCCAACGATTTTCATCCCTCGCCGAACAGTCTTTGCGTGGGCACTTAGTTTTTACTGGGTATATTTAAACATTTACTTAAAATTTACTTGCTGGGATTTGTAATTTTTTGCGATTGTGGTAAATACTCAATTCACAGAAACGTTAAGCAGGTTACACAACTGTGTTTCAAACACGGAGGGCAAAATTACGAAGTTGTGGTAAATAAACAGATGTGACATTCAATTAATTAATTAATTAAATAATTAATTTTGTCATAAAATTTGTTTAAGGTAAAATCGTATAAATTTCGCACGTACAATATTTGCAATCACATACACACACACTGGTCCAGCGTAACGGAGACGCTATAATAATTACCATTTTACACGCAGCAGTCCCGACGTGGCGACACAGATCTATGACAACATTTAACTTTCCTAGGGAGGTATAAAAAACGAAACGTGTACAAAATCGATGTGGTAATTTTAACTATTTTTCCAAGGAAGAAAAATTAATTCTTCGTTCTGCGAAAATCACCACGTCATGTCGTGTCGCGACTCGCCACTTCTGCCAACTTCGGATTTGTAACCGCCCTGCTATCACATCTAAATATACCATAACTAGGAGCCCAGACCGTGACCTTTTTTTTTTTTTTTTTTTTTTAGTATTGTCACGTGCCTAGGACAGTTACGATGTTACAAATATTTACTATCATACTAAGATTAAAAAAAAAAATGAAATTAACTCAACATTGGATATAGTTCTATTCAAAGAGCAACTACGGCCCCACTTGGAATCACTCTATCCACTGAGCCACTGTGGCCCCACCTGGAAATAAACGCAACATTGAAGCGAGACATTTAAAGTTAACATAAATTATATTCCATTGCCTTCATATCTCTATGCAATAATCTCTAGGCATTAATACGAAACTTTCATATAGGAAAAAAAAGTAATCAACAAATGAGTTTTTAGGCCAAAAGGTATAAATTGGGTAATCTGATCTTGCTGAAATTCGAACTTGACCTGTATTTGACCCTGAGTATTTGCTCTGCAAAATTTGAAGAACTTTTGTTGAGTTTTAAGGGACTTACAGGTATTAAAGACGGACAGACAGACAGAGATCGTCTACTTATTATATAGGATAATAAGTATTGAAACATCAACATCTTTTTTCTGTTTTAAATTACAACTTGAAAAATCATTATTTTTGCTGTAATAACTATGAAATATGCTAAAGTTGAAAACATAGACTATATAATTTTTCTGCTACTACCAGTGCTGCAAAACATCCCGAGAGGCAAACAGAGATAAAGAGAGATAGAGCGACAAGCTCCACTCCGCCTATTCAAGTCCCTTCTTCGGGCGAAAAAAAAAACCAATTCATTATGTTATTTGCGCTGATATTATTAACTGGAACAATTAAATATGTTTCTATCAGCGCTACTTAAAAATTTAAAGACTTGAATAGGCAACGTTTAATTTACAGATAGCGTACCAATAAACTAAGTTAAAACAATATTTTAATTGTGAACTATTTCTTACTAGCCTTTGCCAACACATCACTGCTCTCTATGCTTTTAATTCGTAATGCATACGAAATTAAATATTACAAGTTATGGAAGATAGTTTAATCTGTTCAAAAATATAATACTTTAGATTAAATTACACTGTTATATATTTCTGGTAAACAAGTAGTTCAAAAAACAGTTCGACATGTTACTTCTTGGGCGATTTTTAAAGTTTTGTTTCTAAACATTCGAAGAAATCGTGAATGGATTATAGCTCCAATGTAGGCTTAAATTGCTACCATTGACTAATCCCATTGCTATTACACATAAACACGCGCTTCTGTAATCCAAACGTCACTTTTTATACTGAAAGCATTAAAATTGGTAAACTTCTTACACATGAAGACTTCGCGGGCAAGAATTGCTCTCGTGAAACCTCATTAAATAAGGCATTTACTTGTTTCTTCATCGTTAAGATATTTAAAAGACGTCCTTATTGTTAATCGAAGATATTTCCAATACACCAAGGAAGATTAAACTATACATAATGTTGTACTTTTACATTTTAACACATAGTTTTTTATAAAATCAATCCCTGTCTCTATGACAAAACTAACAAAGCTGCCAGGCACATTGACCACTATGTTGACCTACTAGTCATGATCACTGACTGGTCTATACGAGATAGTGACGCCTGCAAGTCTCGAAGGTTAACAATACAACCGCATTGACTGAAATATTTCTGAGGAATTTTTTACTTCCGTGGAATGTAAAATTTTCATGACCAAAAAACTGTTTGCATGCAAGTTTTTTTTCTTTTATAGCCAAACTTAGCAATTTGAAATATTAATGTGTATTTAATTTACGTGATTTGTATTATTTACGAAGTTATTTAACAACAAATTTCTGTATTATGTATTTTTTAAATCGAGCAACGAATAATTTGTTAAAATTACTAGTCTTTGGATAAAATTTCTTATCATCTCCAAATAAAAATATATACTACTTCGATTCCTGAATATATGTTAATTATCTCATTGCATTTTAAAATTAGCCCAGTGGACAGGCCTGCGAGTCTCTTCACATCGAATCCTTGATAGACAATGGGGGTGAAGCGCCGAAATGCAAGGGCGGAGTATACGGGAGATCCTCGAGAAAACCCGCTGACTAGCGGCATCGTCCCGCATGATTTCCACATGTAAAACTCCGGGAACGAACCCTCCGGGAGTTGAACCCGATTCGCCTTAGTGGGAGGCAAGCGCTCTAACCGCTGCTCCGATGCAGACCGTTCTGGAATTATTGTTTACGTCATTAGAAAACGTTAGGTGTTTTTTTATAGACATCGGAGTTTAGCTTTGCGCTAATTTGAAGCTATAATTACACGCCTTAAGTAAGTCAAATATGCATACCTCATGTAAGATTCGTATTCGTCATCCATAATATGGACATCGCATTCAGCGACGCCACGAAAGCAAAACTCCTTTGTCATTCTAGAAGTATCTAGTCATATTTTAACATTCTTCTAGTTTATTCTCTATAACATTCCCATTATCTCAAGTCTTTATATGTGTAACTTCAACATTTTTACTGCCCACGCAGGGTTTTCCCTTTTCTAGGTTCTCTCGTAACTAAACCTTTTCCTTCCATGTCCGTCTTTATTAATTTCACATTTACTAACTCTGCGTGCTAAAAAGCAGTATTTGCGTTGCGAGAAACATGAGCATTGTGAGCGTTTTAACGTCCCCTTTCGTCTCGTACAAGGAAGACTTGCGTCCTCTTCATATGAAATGTTATAAACGAGCAACGCGGAACAGCAGTCAAAGCACGTCGCGCCACGCACTTCAACTTGTAAGAGTGAGACTTTAAAACTCTGTCTTTCTCTTTTTCTCATTACTTTCGTCTACCATGTGGCGAGCATGGCTCGTTTCACACAACATGTGTACGCTACCCACACTGCTTGTTGTGACGAGAAATAATGAAAAAAAAAAACTCAGAGGTAAATCTCTGTCCAGAATTTCGCCTCCAGTTGCTAAAATTATGACAAAAAAAAGAGTTAAAAAAAAAACGTTCTTACCTTTGACAGTCAATAATTAACTGCAGCTTCGCGGTTACCTAAGCATTTTTGAAATTGAACTTTTAAAATACATGTCTTCCTTAACTATATGTAATATAAATAATATAGGCTATTTATTGACATGCTTCCGGTAACATTCACAGCGTTCGATTTCCCAGCTGACTGCATCAGCGATATATTTCCACCGAGTCAATTACCCATCCGAAATGTAGGAGAGTTGTGGGTGCAATTCTTCAGAGCATAACTTGGCCAACAGAAGTAAGGCTCTTGAAAGTCATCACATAAATAAACCTACACGTTTGTTTGGAAATTAAACTCCCAAACTACGGGAGGTGAATTCTAACCAATAATAAAGTAGAAAATGTACATGGCACCATACACCAAAACGGATTATTAAAGGATATATGACCAAGTGAATATTGGGTTCTGAAGACGTATTTTCGCCGAATAACTTGTTGTGCAACGCCTATAAAATCCGCAGCAGAAAGGTGTCTTATTCTTCCCATGCTGCAGAGGCACATGCGTAAAGCTGGCCGTCCTCGGTCTGTGCGCACTGTTCGACCGGAGGAAATGATACGTCAGCACATCAACGACGTGCCCTTCATTAGTACCCGCTCCAGAGCGCGTCAAATGGGCGTGTCCCATTCAACCGCGTGAGACGTAATGTGAGCAAATCACCATCATCCCTACCGCCGGCAGAAAGTACAAGGCACACAGCGAAAATACGTTCTCAAAATTAAATTTTCTACAGGCTCGTATATTCTTTAGTATACTGTTTAGGTATACGGCGTCCTTCATATTTCAATATTAATTTTCGTTAGGGATCACCTCCCGTAGTTTGGGCAATTAATTACCAAAACATTATGTTTAGTTATACACAGAAAGGCAATTTTATCAATATGCGGTAGCCACCCGAAAAGAAACATTCTGACGATAGCGGGCAGGAGGTACGCAATGCATATGCAGCTGTCTGAGCCCCACAACACACCGCCTTATGTTGTGTTGTGCATATTTGAGTCAGTCTCCAAGGACTAGCAGGCTTGTAAACGTGTCCAGTTTAATTCAAGTGGAAAACATGTCAACTGTGCACCATAGTTCGTTTTCATCTCGCTGAAGAAACATTATTCAGCCAAAATTAATTGTCTGAGAAGGATCCAGACGTGTGCATGAGTAGAAAACGTTACGGAAGAGTAGCTTTTATTCGAAACGGAGACAGAAATTGCCTCCTACCTGCCTTGATCGGCGTTGCCCTACCGTCAACTGTAGTTTTTTTCTCCAAATAGAAATATCATCAGTGAATTGTTACACCATAAACACCTTCTAAGACACATGGATAAGAGTATTTAAGCTATATGCGATGAATGTTAGGTAGTAAATGTGATAAAGATAAAATAATATAGGCCTATACAGGCTGGTCCGCCTAACATGGACGCACCCAAAATTTCCGGAACAGTTGCAGACCACGAAATGCGATGTTTCACTCAATAAAATTACGTACGGGGACAAGTAATTTGCCGCAAAGCGACTATCCGTGAAACGTGTATACAGATAAATGATGAAACCACTTATGATTTTTCCCCTGGTAACAAACATTTATTTCAATAGGCATCTGAAAGTACGTGAAAAGGCGAATTCAGTGATACAGCATATGCGATGGAGAGTAACACAGAAATGCGAAGAAATAACGCGCAAATATGATTAAGTTAGGTGGGCCGGTAGCATGGGGCAGTGGACCTGTACTCACAGCTGTAAGCAAGCAACACGAGCCGTGACTCATCCTGGCGGGACCGCTACCTAATAGCAGCGCAGCACCAGTCCCCGTAATCTGCTATGGTAAGTAGTATTGCAGTGTGTGGCTGTTTGTATGCAATGAAGTTCACGAATGAGGAAAAACTGGATGCTCTGCTTATGGTGAAAAGTATCGTAATCGGATGCCCATCTCACGTCAAACAATACGAAAAATTTGCACACGTCTCTTGTCACGAGGTGATTGGATTTCCACAACGCGAGTGCGACCAAAGCATGCTGCGGGCTACGTGTTGTGGAATTCCAATAACCTCGTGACAAGAGAGTTTTGCGAATTCTTCGAATTTTTTTGTCGTAGGGTGTGCGATACCTTTCACCATACATTTGGATGGCTTGCTTGGTATTTCTGCCACATTCACCATAAATAAGTAGAGCATCCAGTTTGTCTTCGTTCGTGAACTTCATTGGGTACATACAGCCACACACTGCAATACCACTTACCAAAGCAGATTACGGGGACTGATGCTGCGCTGCTATTAGGCAGCGGTCCCACCAGGATGACTCACGGCGCATGTTGCTTGCTTACAGCTGCGAGTACAGGTCCCCTGCCCCATGCTACCGGCCCAACTAACTTAATCTCATTTGCGCATTATTTCGTCGCGTTTCTGTGTTACTTTCAATTACGTATGCTGTATCACTGAATTCCTCTTTGCACCCACTTTCAGATGGCGTTGAAATAAATGTATGTTTACAGGGGAAAATTCATATGTGGTTTAATTATTTCTGCCTATACACATGTTATGAATAGACACTTTGCGGCAAATTACTTGCCCCCTTACGTAATTTGATTTAGCGAAAACCGCATTTCGTGATCTGTCATCGTTAAGGAAATTTTTGGGGTGTCCATGTTAGGCGGACCACTCTGTATATAGAAAAATTGGGAAGTGAAATTTCCTACCTTAGAGTTCTGGCATTAGAAAAACTAACTCCATATTAAACGTTTAAAAATCCACACACTGGAATAAAAATACTGAAAAAGTCAAGATGAGGTGTCCAAAGGAAGAAGCATGCTGTTCGACATTCCTCTCGTGAACAATAGGTACTAATTTAAATACGAGGGATGTTTTACAATACAGTTTTTGTTTGGAATAAACTGTGGTAATTTGCCCTATAAGATACAATTTGTTCCGTAGGACTTATCACTATATATCTCAGTTTCCTTCTTGGATTATTGTATCCTCGATTAAGGCTATTAACTTGTGCAAAGACTTCGCGATAGAGCGCTACGTGAGCGACATTTCTATGTGTTTCAACATCATCATACTTGTTCCCAACATAGACGTGTTCGTGCCACCGTTGAACCAGTAATAATAGTAATAACACATTTGACATTATTTCCTACTACACACAGTTCCCTCGATTCCGCTGGCACGTTGACTGTCATGTATGGTTTCGCTGTACGTGTTCACTTTTATTACTGACGGCAGGCAAAGTCCATTCACGGTTAATTTTAACTTCGAACGCGGAGATAGCTGGCATTCTCTAGATCAACAATAACCAATACAAAGAGCCCATAATTTTATGCGTGTGAGTGTACACGCCTATATTTTAAATCAACTATTTTTACTTTTTTTTTTTTATCTGCAGAGGCTTTAATTGAATCGAGTTTAGTTAACTTTGGTGCAAACATTTTCAACCAAATTTTTGTTTATTTCAAGACTCAAGCGTACTTGGGTCATTCTTTCCCACTAGGGTACTCTGTAACTTTGGTCTTTTAAATTTACTTTTTTTTTATTCCCAGGGTGCTGGGGTATCACATTTAGTCACCCGTATATTTGCAAAAGTCAGTTTTTCAAACTTTTCTGACATAAAACATAGATCGATCAGAGGTGCCATTAGACAAACTAACTTTAAACATACAAAAACATTTTATTTTGAGTTTCAATAAACTTTTATCAGTGAAACTAAATTATGAGCTAACTGGTTTCAAGTAACGGTAAATTTAATCATTTGATGTCTTATATTTTTCCTTGTCTGTTTTGCAGCAGTAATTTAGAGTTTTAATTAAATTTTTACTGTCGCCTCATTTTTAATCAACATAAAAATTGAGAATGTAATTTTTAAAAGAATGAAATAGATTACAGATCTTCATCAAACGCACAAACAACAAAAATTATTTGACCATCCAATATATCATACAAAAAATGATAAGTAATAAGTACGAGAGTTATCTTTACAACGTGCGATGCGAAATATCGGGAACGAATGCCGTTTTCTCTGTACTGACTTTATACATACAAAATACCAATGGTCTAGACAGAAGAGGAAACACCTTAACATATTTTTTGAGAGGATTTTAATTCCATAACCGTACATTTGGGTCGCGGGATTCTTGTTGACCACCCGTTTAGGAAAGAATGTCCTTCACGCGGGACTGTGATTTTAACAGTTTCATTCATGCGGGAGCAGTTAGGAGTCAGTTGCACCTGAAACTTAAGTGGTAGTATCGGCGATATTTATTTCTGACCCCTTAAAGTCGTACGTAATACTATGAAATTTGACGATATCCTCAGCAATGGTCAAATTATTTTTAATTTGTATACCTTTTCCCTTGGTTTCGACACAGAGCACCTATTTCAGGACATAAATAGTTTCATTTTTTTTGTCAAAATGTTAACTTAAAAATATAATAATAAGTGTAAAATACAGAAGTGTAAACATACAGAATTACCACACTCTGAAGTACACATATGAAATGTCTAATGTTTGCTTACCAATAACACTGAATTGTAGGATAATATTACATGAAATTTTAACTTCTGCCCTACAGACAGCTCTTACATGTTCAATTTGTTCTATTAACATACAACAAAATATTTAACATGCAGAGAGCAGCTAAAACCAGCTACGATCCGTAGTGAATCTCCCACGGTCACTTTTGTATATGTTTTATCGTTGTGGTTCCTACTAGAAAAAGTGGATCTGCATCAATTGTTTTCTCCACAGATAACTGCATTGAAATAATCATTTTTTTCATATGTAGATTTGAATCAAATCTCGTTATATTATATATATGTATGTATGTATGTATAGCGAACGCACAATATTACATTCCATACATGTAAAATACTCTCCCCTTACTTGTGGAAGTGTGTTGTACTTATCAAATCCTTACCTCATAATTTTCTAAAAAGCGTTTAACTAAATTTTTTCAGTATTGTCCTGAAAACGTGAAAATTTAAAGATGACAGAGCACCATTTTCACATTACGCTGGAATTGTGGGAAACCCATCAGTTATCAAGCCGGTTATAGATGTATTTTAATTTTATCATACAGTCCGCACCTGTATGATACCTAAAATCAATACGTACTATAGCATAGAGAGAAAGTTTATTAAAACATTTTAAGACCTCAATACATCTAATTTTATACAATTCCCATGTTTTGTGCGCACACATCTAGTCATTAACTTTTCTTTGTATAAAAATTTAATTATAAATAATTTAAATCTTCTACACAGGAAACTAACGATGACACGCAAATTACCATAGTTAAGTACGCCCTGTTAATGACTTGCCGGAGTAATTAAAACCACCGCTCTCAAATACGTTCATTTCGCGTTTTGTATGGTTTTACACTATCTGTGCCCCCTGTTTGTTCGGCTTCCTACTTCTCAATTTTTAGCCAAGTCTTGTTGCATAGGAAACTGTTGAGAAACCGATAAAATGCCGGCAGAGTAATAGTATTTGGAGAGAAATTTAACAGTAAAATTGTGACGTTATATGTCACTAAATTACATTATTTCGTTTAAAATCATTAAGTTTCTATCAATAATATTTACATATTTCGCAGCAATGAACAAACTATAAAATTGTAGAATCACTTAAAAGCAGGGACAAAAATAAGATGCATTTGACAATAGATTTAAATAAAGTATGGATTGGACATAATTAAAAAATTGTGTTTGGTTGTGTATGGGGGACATGGCCGTTTCTTTTGAGTGAATACGTCTACGTTGACGCGTTCGGACACCTTAATGTTTATTTTACGTTCCCAGCACCGCTTCACTCAAACATAAGGAGTTTCATGGGTATCACTGCATTGCTTTTGAGACACTTTTTCCAACCGTATACGATTTCCATATTTCGACTTGCCTTTTTGATGAGTATAGGAAGAAATTGTGTTAAGTTTTCTTAATTTTTTTCATTAAATTCATACCATTTCACCATAACCACGCCACACAAATGTTTTTATACACATAATCGATTGGTCTTCACGATAGCTGTCGATTGAAACTCAGAGGAACGTCGTAGCGTCTCCTAATCAAAAGTTTTACTACGCGGAATTTATGAGATGCGGCGAAATGAAATCAAAATTGTGGCGCGGAACGCCCACCCCCCCCCCCCCCCCCGGTCACCACCCTCGCACGCACTCAACGTAACATATTTTTTGACCCTTTGGCAATCGAGTGGTGTAATTGAATTTTAAATATAGAAGATCCATTCGGAGCTGCAATGCCAAACTCTGTCCCCCTATTTTGTTATCATCGGATTTTCTGGATTGCCTCCCACTGCGGGCGCAAATTTAAAGACTTATTCACGTCACAATCATGTTTTTAATTTGTATGATTATCATTTATGAATGTTTCGTTTGCAAGGCCAGCATTGATAATCGGTTGTAAAATGGTCTTCGATCGACAGGGCGCTGGTGAACTGTGTGATTCTGAGGAACAAACAGCGCACATTAATACGCTTTTGCGTGTAACGTAACACATTTATGGTGTGGATTGATGGTCATAATTTACAACGATAGTATTTTTTTTTTACATTAATGAATTCAAAAGGGGGAGGGGGAATTGTATTATTTGTTGTTAATGGAATCAATAAGATATAAGTTTTTTTCTGAGCCCCACTGTTGTAAATCTAAAGAGGGATACTTAATTTTACAAGTGTATGAAGTAGGACATTACTCACACAGAGAACCAAACATTTATATGCTGTTGTGGGTGATGACTGATGAGTATTTAATGGCAGTGCACTACGTGGTCGGAACTGGGTATATTTATTTTTTCTACTAATCACAAACAATTGTATCGCCCGTAAGATCGATAAAAAGGGGGGAGGGGGGTTGCCAGCTATTTTAATAATGGATTAAGAGGACAAGTGTAAAACACGTTTGTAAAAGTTTATTTTCAATTTTTTTTTTTCGGTCTACGCGTTTTATCTTGTTTCCATGTTTGTTTAACCAAGTACTGGCGTCTTTGCAGACAGCCAAGTTCGACTATTTATACAACCTCAGACTCGTCCGTCATAGGTATCGCTTGCGATCAGGCGAGTTTCAGTGCTCTCTTTTCGCGGCAAGTTGAACCGGCACGCTGAATATTCATTATTCATCTTACACGTGTGTGTACGTCAATGTATTTGACAGTTCGGTACGAGGTCACGCAGATCGGAATATTCAAGTGGTATTTCACATACTCACGCGCCGCCTGTCTTTGAATTCCTTCTTGTGTCTCAAAGTTTGGATGGCCTTTTACCCACACAACCATGTGTAAATGGGGACTTCCCCGGCACTGAAACCCTACACGCCACCAGTAATCGACAACTTGTCCACCAAATACATTGTCGATTGCTAGTGATTCGGTGTGCGCCGGACAGACGCCTCACAAGCCACCTATCGTACATACAAACAAGTGAAGTTAAACAAAAGCTTGCAAAAATAATATTTAGTGGAATTCTGGCGTTCCAACAAGTCTATTTTCACGTTGTGTAATAAGATAAACTTTTAATGCATTTTGTCACAAACGGTTGTAAGTATTTGGAGGTAGAGGCTGTTCACGGTAAAGTGAGCACTTTTCGAATCAAACATAGGAAAATGTCACTGACACTACCTGCGTATATTTTAACCGACACACTGACTAGTATTATCTCAGTATAGTTGGCAACGACTGAGGTGAAAGGAGTTCCTCCTCTCAGCGTTGGATTAAAACTGATCGGTAAACATTCGTGAATACTAAACTAATTTCTTTTACTTTGGTTTTTCCAATGACTATACTGTAAGTGTCAGAATTGGCAAATGTGTAAAATATTTTCTCTACTAATAAATTTATACTCGATTGCCCGTTCGCAATGTTAATTGTAGTATGCCTACTTATGGCGGAAGTGTAGGCCTATATAATGTGCGTACACGTAGATCTTAAGCCATAGTTTTACCTATTATGCTGAAATTTCTCGTTTCCGTGCCATAATTTCAGTTTCAGAGGTATTATTAGAAATGTACGATAGTAGAACATTTACCACTTACTACTTGTTTAATACTTTTGTGCCTAATTTCGCTATCTGTTATTTCCTGCTTGCAAAAAGGCAGAAAGTAACCGGTTAAAATATAAATATGTCATTGACATTTTACAACTGGCAGATAACACGCAATTAACATTAGGCACCCAAATATTAAACAACTAGTTAATGTAAATTTTCTATCAACGTACATTGTCAGTAATTACTCCGAATATAAAATTATGACTCGAAAACGAACAATTACTGAGAAAGAGAGGAAGCTGAAGTGCTAAATATACCGTGAACAGTCTTAAAAAAGTTTATTGAACTGCCTCTCTAGAGATACTTACGATAGTATATATTGCAAAAATTTGAAAACAAATTTTTAGTAATATTTCTGAATTAATTCCATAAATGATCAGAAACAATAAAACAAGAATCTTATGGAATTTCAAAATTTTTTACCAATTTTCTGCAATTAATTGTCCATTCGCAATATAATGTGTGTAATTTAATAATTCAACTAATCTAATTTTAACTAGGTATTTACCGACACTCGAATCTCTAGATATTTTATAACATATATTTGAATATGTTGTGTGCGCAATAGCAATATGTAAATAAACTCTTTACATGCTTATTTAAGGTGAACTAGCATCAATTAAAGCATGAGTTAAGAATTCTCCGGCTTTGAGAAATGCTGCTTCTGCTAAATTAATACATTTCTATGTAGCAAACCAAATCTTTATTCATCAAAGAACCGCTTTTCGTTAACGATTCCAAGAGTCATTAGCGCCAATTCAAAATGCGCGATGTAGTAATGTATAAAAAATTTCAGCATCTCGCAACTGCGGAAAAAAAGAGCAAATGGACACAAAGCGTTTCATTCTGGGAAGCCGCAACTTTGTAATGTTAATCACTCGCTCGATTTAATTGGAAAATTCTCCCCGTTCGTCCTGAAAAGATAGTCTCCAGTGGATTTCATTTAATTGAGATAATCTTGCATTTCATCTCTTGGAACATGTGGCTTTAAAGTTGCAAGGTAACAAATTTCAGTTTGGGCTAAATTCACAACTGACATTAATTAAAATTTGTATATTCGAAAGTTGGGATAATTTTACATCGGTATTATTGTATAATATTGTTCGGAACATACGAGTGAGCGTTTTCTGGCGTGATTTCGGAGCTATTTCTTGACATTATGAGCGCTAAAATGACCATATTGGCCACAATAGGCTAAAAACGTGCGATAAGCCAAATAATAATAGTAACTACTATTTTTTTTCTTCCTTTTATCACTGTCACACCTCAGATGCCCATAAGTTTGACTTGAGATAGATAAACACTGGTACCCATCGTTTTGCTGAAAAATATTTTGGGATAAAGTTTTCCGTCAAACCCCTGTTCTGCCGAACGACTGTGTAATTATATGGTGTTCACGGTAAAATGAGCACTTCTGAGTCCTGCACAAGGTATACTTATGAGCACGTTGCGTAATCTTCCGCATTAATGAAAAATTAACATTACTACGGGTTTCATCACTTTGTCCATTCGTCGGTCAAGTGAAACTGTGAAATTTTTAAAAAGGTAATATTTTTAAAATTTGCTCGTCCTTACACTTTGATGCATTTAAAAAACATATAGCGAAAGAAATAATATATGATTTCACAAATGGTTACGTAACACTTTTTATTTCGACGTTAAGCTATGGAACTACTGCCCATCCATCGTTACCAGCTTTACTGGGCGCATTTCACTCAGTTGCGCCCGTTAAAATGTATGCAGTAACGGTCAGTAACTTTTTCTAAGGTTGATTTTATAAGTGCTCACTTTATTGTGAACAGCCTTTAAGGAGAAGAACTTTCTGCAAAATTCCTGCAGACTAATCGCCTGATATGAAAAACGCCTATCTTTAATTTAAGAGAAAATTTTTCTGCCAAAAACCTGTTCAGTTAAATGACTTTTCGGGCAAATACCATACTACTTGCGATATTTGGCTTGTCGGATCATGGTGAAAAAAAAATAGAGGAATTATAGTGATTTATTATGTCCCCCCAATATATTTACTAAGTGCGGACATAATCTCTGATTCCCTCCTCTCTTCTAAATAATCTCTATATTGAAATTTTCTGTGAAGCTCCCCCCCCCACCCCCCTCAAACCGCTATTTTAACACTTTCCATAACAGTACCGATGATAGAAACTGCCGGTTTTTTTGTTATATATATATATATACATATATATATGTATATATATGTATGTATATATATATGTATTATATATATATATATATATATATATATATATATATATATATATATAATAGATCTTTATGAGGAAACTCATTAGCACGCCTTTTTAGGTTGATATAAGCTCTTGGTTATCCTTGGGTAAGTCAGCTGTGAATTACTATACGAGCGTGTAACTTAGCACCACCTATATTTAAAAAAAACATAATAAAAATAAAAGACTCCTCCAGTATACGTCTATAAAAAACTTAATATTTTTAGCTTATTTTTGAAAGAAAATTTATGTGAATTACTATACGAGCGTGTAAATTAGCTCCGCCTATATTAAAAAAAAAAGCACAATGAAAATAAAAGACTCCTTCAGTACACTTGTATAATTTTTTTCCCAGCTTACTTTTTGAAAGAATATTAATGTGAGCATTTTTATGCGTGTACATGCCCCTAAACTATTTAAAACTGTGTGACAGTTTCGACCTACGCTTATACACGTTTAGTACACTAATTGCCATAAAAATTGCTGCATTCTGAAGAAGTCATTGAGATGGAAGAATAATTGAAATAGGCGATTAGAACGACGACAGAAATCGTTAGTTACAACATCAAGAAAACAGGGCTGTTTGTCGAGGGGAAGAATTTTACATATAAGAAATTATTTCTGTATTGTTACACAACACCTACAGTGATCTTTGAATGAATAGCGCAATGGGGGTGAATGACAAGAAGGAGATTTTGGGCCATTCGCCATTGCGATGCAGATGTCTGTCATGGATAAAAAATAGGACCAAGCACGATTGCTGAGTCTTGTTTTCCCATGACAGACATTTGCATCGCAATGGCCAATGTCCAAAAATCTCCATCTTGTCAACACCCACAGTGGTTGCATGTGGAATACAGTCCAGCAGAGAGCCATAGAGACGTATATTGTTGTACTGCGGAATATTGTCCCTTATTTGTCGCAATTGACGAACGAGATACTCCGTATCCATTGAAGGCTGAAGCTGCTTTCTCCACTGAGCCCCGCACATGTTATATAGGTTGCATACTTGGAGGCCTGGCTAGCTAAAGACGGATGTCCACAATTCCAAAGCATTTCTGGTAAATCTTTGCTTTGTTTGGACTGGCGTTTGCCTGCTGGAAACTATCCCGTCGGACCCACGCTATTTAAAGGGAAGCAAGCGAGTCAGCAGAATAGTTTGTACGTACCGCTGCACCACTATTATAAGTTCCATTTACACTACATAAGAAGACGAAGAATCATAGGAGACTGCTCCCCATAAAATTACGTTGCCATTTCTGACTTGTTCACTACTGTAGTCCAGATTTCTGCACTGCCAGGCGCTACCCCATACTAAAGTACGGATTGTTATCATACCAGATATACCTCGCATTCAATAAATATACTGCACTCCCATTCTTCAGCCGTTCAGCCACTTGATCATGACGTATCTGACAACTAATTCGTCGTTTTCGGGGTTTCGATCGGAGGCGGCTTGAGTGGAGTGGGAAGATTTGGGTTGCTCTTTAACATCTAGGTCTTGAGAGCCGATGAGGGTGAAGCGAGGTGAGTATGGATCAGCGCCGGAATGCAAGGGAGAGTGACTCCGCCGAGAGTCGAACCCGGTACGCATCTGTGTGAAGTGAGTGCCCTTGTGAGGTCACGTTTGCCCTCCCGTGCGTGGACGGGGCTGATGTGACGTCACCTATCGATTCCTTTTCTGTATTCTCCCTCCTCAATGTTGATACTCTATGTTCCACCCCTGCCTCTCCTTCCCCGCGCATGCGCAATGGTTTTAGCTACTGTGTTTAAATACACCGCTACTGCAATTTTCGGGTGACTTCTCTTCTTGTTT
Organism: Dryococelus australis; assembly: GCA_029891345.1. NCBI lineage: Eukaryota > Metazoa > Arthropoda > Insecta > Phasmatodea > Phasmatidae > Dryococelus > Dryococelus australis. Next base: position 40,929,697 of record CM056993.1, read on the forward strand.
TTCGCTGGATCTTCCTGTCAGGAGCTGCGTGTGTCCAGTTAAGCTCATGGTGACGTAGGATTCTGTTTGAATTTTGCGATGTAACGCGTTATGCAGTGCTAAAATAAAGAGGGATTTTATGTAGAGTTGCGTAAAATTAAATTCATCTTGGTGCCCGTTCGAAATTTCCTTTGGCCAGCCGCTTCTCGGCATATTGTGTTCTCTACTTAGCGCGACTTTAAATTCTTTCCCTATTAACTGAATTTGTGAGCCTTTTAAGGTTGGCGTTGTCTGATGTCGGCGTCTAATTGGAACGAGCCTCTCTCGTGTGTTTCTGCCGAAATTTTATTCATTTGTCATTTCGCTTTCATTATATTTATTTTGGGTGCGAAATCATGTTTTATAGTAAGATGTATAAACATTGGTTCATTACGTAGAAAAATCATTTTCACAAAATCTAAAATAACACATTTACGTGGATAAAGCAAAAAAAAAAAGTGTATGTTGTGTGTAAGATGTGGTTTTTACCATGCAAAACTTCACAAATATATTTTATTTCTTACGCAAAGAATCCAACGGTTATAATGGAAATGGTTTGATGAAGGGGAGGGGGGACCGGTTGGGCGGACCGGTTTTGGGGGGGGGGGGGAGATACCACCCAAGTGAAAATTATTACGAAGTTTCCGGAAAAAAATAAACTAAGCGTTATAATACTTTAATACGTAATCATGTTTCAATATTCATCCAAACTCTTGCATAAAACTCCATTTGATCAAACACGAAATTATGTGGAACACTGAGAGGAATACTTATTTTTTTGTTGGAAATAAAAAGTGACGATTTTGGATGGGATGGTAATTTGTGTCATGTAACACAAGTGGTCGAGTCGCTTTGTTTTGAAACTGGACACGGGAAGAGAGACAAAAAATATATATCTTACCGCATTAAGAAAAGTCGAATGGCGCTGAGGGTTATATGCGAGGTACCGAAATCATGAACACATTATGTATCTCCTCCAGGGTTAGAGGGTCTTCCTAACCGACGCAGACCTGGCATGCCATGCCATTACTTCAGACTTTACTCACGCCCTGCTGAAGTTCCACTTCCAGGATATTCCTCCGCCTCGTGCAAACTAAGCTTAACTAAGTCGGAAAAATTACACCAAAGGACAACCCACCGAATTCGTACGCACTCAGTTGCAACAGTATTTTTTATACGAATTATTTCTTACTAGGTGCTCCCAATACTCAGGTTTTGTCGCTGTGTTTATTCATATTATTTATAAATAAAGCGTAATAATGTATGGATAAAATGTGAATAACATTTCAATTTAACAGAAAAAGAAAGTAACTTTGATGAACACAATTATAAAACCATTGTGATACGTGGCATATGTTGGAAGTTAATGTAGTCCATTTCATGTTAGTGGGATCAATTTTGACAATTCTAGAAAAGTAGCACGGACACCATGTATCCTTCCTCCACAGCTGTTTTGTCACTGAAGGAAAAGACGTTTGTAAACATATGTTTGAGTCCAATGCTCACTTGCATTTTCCTCTTTCCTCGTATTTCCTCTCATGGCAGGCACTGGAAGAGTGACGTTAGTTAACTTCCGTCCAGTAATTAATGTAGGATGTTATAGCTTGTTTGGCACTCCAAACATTTATAATTGCCAAGTTAGCTTTGTTGGGATTCCGTTAATTTTATTTTGAAGTAAAAATGGAAACTAAGGGGGTGGGGGGTGGGGGGCCTCTTTAGTTTAACGTATTTTGTGAGACAGCATTGTTTTGATATTTTTACGTGTGTGTGTGGCATTTCGAGTTGCATATTGTTTTGATGGAACAGTGTATAATCATTCTCGCATATAAATAACATTTAAATTATCGTAACCTCGAAAACTTTAACTTCAAAGAAAAAAAAACGATACATACGTCGCTGTTCGTGCTTGTTCAGATGCAGCGATACACACAAACACCAACAAACACTCACTCATACACCAACAAACACTCACTCATACACACACACATAATGACCGAAGTTAACCTTACACTCGTTCAATTTACGATATACACAAATAAACAAATACTATTGACACACTGCAAAGGTATTGAAAGTGTGGCTTTTTCAGGCCACGTGCATTTCAGTCATTATAATAAAGGTTTACAAATACGTTATTTTAAAAAAACGCAAGCTTACTGTTTGTAAAATTCGCGACCTCTTAAACACGTGTTTTCCTGTGGCAAACATTGCAAGTTTACGTCACTAAAATCACGTTTGCTCGTCGCTAGCATTAAATAATTTATTTGCATAATCAAAATTGCGCACGTTTCCTGAAACCAACAAACTTAAACTTAGACACGTAAATTATATTCGTGTCACTTCATTGTGAACGGCAGTTAAGGACAATGGCGGAACGAGCAGTTTTAGGAAGCGGTAAACACTCGTGTAAACGCACCACAAAGATACCTAAAAGCAACTGTGCTTTACAAAGTAAATAAAAATATAATTAACTACTGATAAATATTCCGACAACACCAACAAGATACTCGTATAAACATGACGAGAAAAAGCACACGCACAACGGCGACCACGGGGCTAGAAACTGGAAACATAAACATGGCTAGCCATTGGCTGGAAACGTTTACCGTTTGTACGTGTCGACATGCTCCGTCATAATTGCCAAACATGTTTTTTTTTTTAAGTCCGTTCACTAAAAGGTAAAAAAAAATTGATTTGCTTTAGAAATCTAATTAAAACCATAAATGTTGTAGTTAAAATTACAATTTTAAATTACAACCTTTAGTTCTGAGTATTTATTTCTCCCAAAGCCATCATGAAAATCGTCAACTTAACAACATGCATCCCACAGCAATTCATCAGTTGATACAATGCTTTCCGAACGAAAGCATTTACTGTTTGCATAGTGTGTAGGTTGGTCTCATTTTCTGTCAGATTTTACCCCACTTATATGAAATAGACTATAAACAGGTCAGACACAAGGAAATTTTTAAAAGGTTTGATACAAAATGAGTGAAGAAACCGCGAATCGACTATAAAGCTGGAGTCACAATAACCCGACGAACACGATACGACACACCGACACGACGTCAGAGCTCAACGCAATTTCACATTATATTTTATTCAATACCACGAAGAAATCTACCCGACAAATGTGTTAGTCGGCTTTTGGAAAATCTTAAAATGGCAAGTTATACTATTCATATCCAATATTTACTCTTTAAGACTCACGATAAAGCGAATAATTATTTTCCTTTTGGGAGTATTTGGATTTATACAAGAGAAAAACGTATTTAATAACAAACCGGAACGTTATTTTCGCGGAAAGTCAATTTATTTTTTACTACAGTAGGGAAATGTGCACGAAATTTTGTTTTATAAAGTTGTATTTACATTTTTTTGCGCGGTTTGACAAGCTCGGCACGACGGAAAGTACAAATAGAACCTACTATTTTCGGGCAGTCGGAGCCGCAGTTTTGTCGGGTTGACGTCACAGTGACCTTGCTTTTCATTGGCTGCCACTGTAATTTCGTCGCGTCGGGGACGTCGTGTCGGATTCGTCGGGGTATTGTGACTCCAGCTTTACACTGCCAAATCCGGCCTCACACGACAGCAAAAAATTGCGTCGCTGGGCAGAAAAATATTTGAACGCCATTCGTCAACCAGCGCCTGGTGTCGTACTCGCCAGTCGGCATCCCCGCCAATAGTAAAGCACTTGAAGCGTGTAGTAGCCAATCAGACACAAGGCCCGTTTCCAAGAGCCTCTCGCCCCCGAGTGGAAAATGGGAAATGTCTTATGAAGATGGAAAATCGTGAAAATTTTTTGAGCCAACATTCGTCTATAACACTCTAACTAGATTAATCTTCCATGATTGGGTGGACAAGGTTTTGACTCGGTTAAGTTGTTTGCAGACAAATCACGAAAGTTCTGCCTTAAATTATCAGAATCCTCATTGGCCCAGTGAAATGTCGTAGTAGCTTCATACATGCTTGACAGCCAATAAGGAAAGAAGACTGTCGGACATGTGTACAGTACGTTGAATCCTAGCAAACAGTCAACTTTACCCGCAGATGATATATTGGAAATTACATGTGCTTAAGGAAAGGAAAGTTGCATACAATCAAATGGGTACAAGTTTGGCAACCCCAGAAAGCAGTGTTGCCAAGAGCACACATTTTCGTACATTAAATAAGGGTTGGCACCCCTCTATTGCTCAGAATGTTGTAACTCACTTTTTTAAGCATTTTAACCTAACATGTTAGTCAAAAGCATACCATTTCGTCTCTGTGTATGTGCTTTTTTTTTTTTTTTTTTTTTTTTTTTTTTTTTCAAATCTGTGCGTAGGCAGCGTTATCATCGCTCTTTGGTGAGGGTGTTGTTTATGGGCTAAACAAACATGAACTACACTAGAGAACTGAAAGCCGTACACCACTCAAACGGCCATCAAAGGAACATTCAGCACAAGAGGTCATGCTACTTTGGATGGTTTCTAACTGTGTTTCTGTGTGTGTGTGTGTGTGTGTGTGTGTGTGTGTGTGGTATGTGTGGAGTTGTGGGGGGGGGGGGAGCTAGTGAAGAGGGTAAAATAAACATTAATAAATTTTTACAGTGCCATCCATAAACGCAACTGACATTTAGGAAATACGTACTTGAAAGTGGCGGGATTATGGATAAGAGAGTCCTAGTGGTAGTGTTGTGGGGGAGCGTGGGGTGGGAGTGGAGTGGAGGGGAGGCGGTTCCACTTCGATGGTTGTTCTAAAGGGGTGGAATTAAGTATTTTTTCTATTACACCGTCTATAAACCGTACTCGAATTTCGATGGAGTACCAGGAGGTGCCAAGATCATGAACACGATAGGATTTGCCAGCCGGACGTAGGCCTAACAATCCCAGGGGTTGTTTTGGAGTGTTTGGAGGGGGCGGGGAGGTGCTAGTTGGTCGGGGTTAATGTGGCCCTCGGCGACACCCCAAGCGACGTGCGCCTAATGGCGGCCATCAGGCCTGCCAACTGCACTCGCCGTAGGCGATATTTCAACACCGGCCATGCATCAGTCGTCGAAAGCAGGGGGATGGTTGGCTACAACCCTTCCGGCACGCCTTGTCACACCACCTGTGGTGGAGGGGGAGGGGTGGGGGTGTGGAAGAAAATAATGAAGAATATCCAGTGGTCTGTTAACTCGTCCTCTTGATTCCCTGAAATGTTCTGAAGAGGACTGTCAGAGCGAAAAACATTTATGATGCCGCATAAATAAAGCGACTCTCCACGGATAGAAAAGCCGCTCCGTCTATCTTTCCCTTCACAAGTATAAATTCGACATCGCCAAGGACTCGTATACTGGTCATGCTTTATTATACATGCCTGATTCTTCTATCGTATGTCCTTCCCCAGCATAAAATTGTAAACTAAATCGTGTGATTTCGCATGGCCAAAATACCAACGTACTTTCATTGCTGTTATAATTAGCGTGCTAAATTTATTGCGATGAACAATATCCATTTATCGCTTTAATTTTTGTTCTTTACAGTGAATCACGTTACGCTATTTTCTAATCTCCTGATGTAATAAGATAATGTATTGTTTTGTTTATTCTTCCGATAGAAAAAATTACAGAAGAGTGCACAGAATTTTATTGGCTCTACTACTTTCCATCACTAACTAGGAAAAACTGAAAAAAGAAAACAGGTCATAGAACCAAAGGAAAATATATTATTAACACACCAACAATAGAAAAATGTTTTTTTTTTTTTTTTATTTACATTTTTGCTTTTTTGGCCTCTACAGTTCCCTTTCATTAAAATTCTTATCTTGAAACCTGTTTGTCAGTACATGATTTTTAGTACATCACGGTTATTTGGATGGCTTGTACTATCAGATAATTTTATGTATAGTTTCTAGTTCTCTTTTCTAGCAACAATAAACAATATAAAGTGCGCTTAAATACCGAAAACGATTCTGAGATAAAATTAAACTTTAAAATATATATAGAAATGGAAACCTTTTCGCAGGCGAATTAAGTGACGATTATCAAAGATATCGCATTATGAAACTGTTGTAATCTCAACAAACACTTACGCTGAAATCAAATTTTTCGTTAAAATAACTTTTTCAAATTGGTCCGAATCAATATTATGATTTAAAATTGTAATACGTACACCAAAAATATAATAAACGTTATTTCTAAAATTATTTTTTGTTTTTAATAATTTATTTTGAAAGTAATGTGATAAAACTATAAAATACCTAAATACCGTCAAAATATAGAAATCTAGAAAAATTTGTAGACGTCGAAAAATTATTTTTAACATGGCTGTACAGAAATAAAATCATGTCAGTAGTATTTTACGTCGCAATTATATTAACGTTACAATATTTCAGCTTTACTGTATATCCACAGGTCACTGTCCTTTATCAGGTGTTTAGCGAGCCAAGCTTATGTGTGGGAAACTTATTGCATACTTGTAGTCCATTCACTAGTGTCCGAGCAAATTATTTTGAACGTTGAGGCGCGCGGATCGACTACACTCTAAATCTGAATCAGTGAGAGTTTCGCTGTTTCAATAAGTGAAACGTACCTGACTGATGCAACAGTCACTTCAGTGAGTTTAACTCGTGAACCGGTGAAAAAATTCCATATTTCCTTCACTGATTGATTCAGTGACATTTCCCACTGATTCGTCAGTCATTTTTCGCACTCTTTTCTCAGTGGTTTATTTTTTGACTGATGGACCAGTAAAACATCTGAGAAACTTGCTCCGTCTCTAATTATTTTTGACTGATGTATCAGTGTAACTACGTGTAAAAATCACCGACAAACATCGTTTAAAAATGGCCGTTAAACGACATGTATCAAGTGAAGTAACAACTAATAAACTATTAAAACCAATACAAAATACTTTCTAAATTGTGTTTCGTCTTTCAAAACGCCATTTTACGAGGCGATATGAACACACAGCCTTTCATTCCGGTTTTACGTATTTTATTGCGTTTCCGTGTAATCGCCACAGCTCTCCGTTTGAAGATTTAAACTGCATACTATGTGGCGAAGAGGTATATTAATATAATATTCGTTTTAACAATCCTAATTGTACCAATCAAACCAAAAACAAAAAGTAAGAGCATACAACTCGAAACGACACGATTTCGCAACGACACTATAAAACAGATATTTACCTCGAAAAATTTCAACTTAGCATGGTAGCTCAGATGGCAAGGCAACGATCTAGAGACGAAGGATGTGTGATTTCATTCTCGGCCACCTGCGAAGTTTTTTTTTTTTTTTTACTTTTTTAAATTACGGTAAATTGCACAATATAAATGGTAAACTGTTGTAAATATGTTATGTCACATAATTATTTGCCTATATTCAATAAAAGCAATTTTTAATTCGCCGCTGCAGTCGACCGTCACTTATTCAATCAGTGAAATTGTTTCACGTCACTAATTCAGCCAGTGAAATTTTTTCACTGAAACAAGTCAGTGTTTTTCTATTCTAAGTGAAGCCATTTTCACCGATTGGAGTAGTTGAATTTCACTGCGAATCAGTGGTTTCCCACTAATCAGAATTTAGAGTGTGGTGTGCAGTGTTTTGAAAAAAGTGTCGGCCTTGTGGAACGCATTCTGATGTGGACGCGGATGGAGTGATATATTGTTTTGTCCCACGATACCGCTTACGCAATGAGGTGTATCTGTAAAATGTAGAGTCCTATCAGTTACTAGGTTGATACTGCCTGTAGTCATCTACTTATCACAAAGATTAAGCCATACATGCCTAAGCGTAAACCAGAATAAGGGTAAACCAACGATTGTTCCAAAGTACTTTGGTACATTTGAGTATAGGCCGTTCACGGTAACATGAGCACTTTTGAGACCCTAGTTACTTTTCCCTTTCAGGAATATTTTATCCTTGAACAACCTTTTTAAATAAATATTGCCATGTAAGTATAATAAACATAGTGTGTATATTCCTCCGTACTCGGAAGTTATCGTCTGACTAAAATCAAATGTATTTATTGACTAATATTGCAAATGAGAAGACTTTCAAAAGTTCTTACTTTACCATGAAATGCCTATACTAAATAGGTGTACCGTAAGTGAAAACATTTTGCCGGGATATTATATGCTGAATGTTAACCAACCAATGATATTTTAAAATGATTATTTTTTGTCATTTAATTTACTTCAATGTTAAAATTTATTTTATTTACTTTATTTTTAATACCTCTTTCTTATTTTGGTTGCTGGTGATTGGTACATTTTGGTTAATTTATTTTAATATTTTTATTTTATTTTAATTTTACTAGATCTTATTATTTTTGTAATATAAGATATTTTGTTGACGATTTTGTCGGATCGAGAGTTCCTGGCGAGTGCCCCCGGATTTTCACACGCGAGAAATATTGCGGACCTTGATGTTGGCTGGTGGGTTTTCTTGGGGCACTCCTATTATTCCAGGCATTGAATTCCACCGACTTTCCACAGGTCTAAAGACCTCGGTGCAAAGCATGTATGCCGAGATAAAATTTCCCGTACAAACTCGGACGGAAGCTTCCATGATTCCTGATATAGGCTGTTCACGGTAAAATGAGCACTTGTGAAAGCCCTCCTTAAGATCTACTTGTATGCACGTTGTGTATTCTCCATCTAATGTAAGTTTAAAAATAATGCCCTGGGCCTCATCACTTTATTCATGCTTCGATTAAGTGGAACTTTCAATTTATTAAAATACTAAATATTTCACAAATATACTCTTTTTTACACTTCGATACATTAAAAAAAATACAAAGCTAAATAAATAACTTAAGTTCTTACAATTGACTACCTAACACTTTTAATTTGACGTTAAGATATGGAACTGTTTTCCATCCATCGTTACCAACTTTACTGGGCGTATGTCACCAAGTGCGCCCGTTATAATAGATGCAGACATGGGCAGTGACTTTTTTCTAAGGTTTATTTCTAAAGTGTTCACTTTATTGTGAACTGCCTTTAATTATTTTATTACCTGTAAGAAAATTAGTTATTGGAATGGGCTTGCTTGATAGGTTTTATTTTGCGAAATGTGCTATGCTTTTAAATTTAATTAAAAGTATATTCTTAATAACTGCTATATTAAAGCACTTAAATGTGTAAATTAAAAACAAAATTTTGTATTGCGTGCATTTTTCTTTCAGAATATTTCCCTCACCGGGCCAATCGCGGATTTTCGCATGCGAGAATCGTGACGGACGATGCCGCTGGTCGGCGGGTTTTCTCGTGGATGTCCCGCTTACCCCCCCCGTTTTTTTATTCCGCCGCTGCTCCATACTCACCTCCATCACCCTCATCGGCTCTCAAGACCTCGCTGTTAAGAGCCACCCAGATTTCGTAACTCACTCGTTCTTTCATATGCAACACACATTGTGTTATTCTAACAATTCTGACAGAATAATAGTGAGTTAGTGTTTGTGTTAATACGTAATACACAGTACTCTGTTGACAGCCATGCTCTCACATTAATAGGAATGGCGCCCAAAAGCCATATGACTAACACCGCGTGTGTCTGTGTATTCGACTAAGGCTGCTAAACTACTTGATAGATTTTGATGCAGTTTTCACCATAATTTAGATAATCTCATGATAAAGGTTTAGGTATACAATACGTTAGTATTTAATGTATCGATAATAGAGAAATCTTGACGTTTTATAATGAAGTCGGAAAAAGCCTCTTTTTTGGCTCTTACATGGCTTACGCTGACTAAACCGTAAGAGGTGCGCCAAATTAATGTACCACAGAATTGTATGTCTCTGAAAGGTCTACAAAATGTCCGCGAAAGCATATGCTTATATTTGAAGGATGATTCACAGTAACCATTTTTGTCACTTACGTGAGAACAACACAGTATTAATCCTATGTTAGCTACCTTAAGCATTTAGTGTATATACTTTCTGTAAACCTAAACGACATATTTGTCGGGGCGGGTCGCTAGTAAATAGTAATTTCGGACACCATCTTACACGGTTGGGTATTCATTATCATTATTATTCTCGCTACACTGATGGAAGACGGGAAAGAATATCTAATTGCGTATCTTTCATCAGTATCGGTTCAAATAGTAATGATGGCGGTGATTATCTAACAATGAACCGTGCAATAAGATGTTTAAAATGATTATTTATATCTGGTCGTGCCAAAATTGAAAAAAAAAATAAATTAATTAAAAAACATTTGTGACGAAAATCGGGTAAATGTACTGCTTTCGCGTACCGTTTCCCTTAAATGAGGTCGCCGTGGTTCAGTGGTCAGACTACTTGCCTCGCCTCCCCCAAAGCGAACCGGTTTCGATTCCAGGTGGGGTTCGTCGCGGATTTTTTCACGTGGGAGTCGTTCCAGATGACGTCGTTCGTTTAGTCGGTGGGTTTCCTCTGGGATCTCCCATTTATCCTGCTCTTTCGTTCCAACGGTGCTCCGTTCTCGCCTCGCTTCGCCCTCATCGGCTCTCAAAACCTCGATGTTAAGATCGTCCCTAATATATCCAACTCACTTCATTCCGCTTAAGCGCCGGTTAATGCCGGAATCGCATAGCCCCGACGAGCACGGCATGACACGACAAAAACCGCAACCACGACCATTTACGATGGACTGCTCGAATTTGAAGTCCGACAGTTTACTGACACGACACGAGTAGATCTTTTCGGATCCATTTAGAAGGCGCTGATTAAATACGCTAGTTTCAAAGGTGGGGGGTGGACGGGGAATTTAGAATGTTTGATGGCGACAATGTTTTTATAGCTAATGCATACAAGTGTAAAATGATTATTTATACGAGTTAAATACAATAATTTTCATAATTTGTTTGCTTTTAAGCTACGATATTTCCCATTGTAGGGAAGTCTTATCGTACAATTTCATCGTGCTGCACGACACGACGAATAATATGGAAAAATTCCTAATTCAAAACGGCTGGTCGTACGGCAGAACTGTCGGGCTTACGTCAGATCTATCTCGTATTTCGTTGGTTGTTCAGGTTTTAAGCGCCGTGTCGTGCTTGCGGCATCTTCCGGTCGGGGCTACGTGATCCCGGCATTAAACCTGTTAGGTTCTCGGTTCAGCTGCGCTGACGGAAGTTGCGATAGCAACGCGGGCCGCCGACCTGTGCTGACGCCGTCAAGTCGCGGGGACAGAAATCGACCTGCGCATGCGCGATCGTGCACAAAGGTTACAGCATGTGTCGTTGACGGCAGCAGTCCCAGCTTGAGCAAAGTTTCGTTTAGAGCTGTCGACTGCCAGCTGGCCGTGTAGTCGTTCAGTGATCCCCACAGACTAGATGTGAGGTCAAGGCTGTTCATGATACAGTGAGCACTTTACAAATTTAACCTTAGAAAAAGTCACCCACCCTGCATCCGTGCATTTTAATGAGCGCACTGAGTGAAATTTGGCCGGTCAAGTTGGTAACGATGGGTGGAGACCAGTCCCATATCTTAGCATCGAATAAAAAGTGTTACGTGACTATTTGTGATAACTTAGAATTAAATTATTTCTTTCGCTTTCTCTTTTTTTTTTTTTAATGCATCGAAATGTAAAAATGAGCAGATTTGTAAACATTTTACGTTCTTAATAATTTCGCATTTTCATTTGACCGACGCATGAATAAAGTGATGAGACCCATGACAATGTTAATTTTACTTAGGGCGGAGGAATACACAACGTGCGTAAAGTATATCTTACGCAGGACTTTCAAAAGTGCTCATTTTACCGTGAACAGCCTATAGTTGAGTTGGCAACGAATTAATGAAATTAGTTAGTAATATTTGACGTTTTATTGCAAATTTAATATAAATTTATGATGACCAAAGTTAGTGTTTTTTTCTTCTTTTTTTTTAGTTTTATAATCATGATCGTAATAGTTCCACGGTTTTAATTTGAAGACTCAGGAATAAAGTGATCAGTCTCTTAGTAATGTCAGCTATATAATGTTCGCAGTAAACAAGAGTACTATTTTTAAAGCCCCGTTTAAGATCTACCTGTAAGCACATAGTTTATTATTCCGATATAAGTAACACTAACATTTCCATTGGCCTGGTCACATTTTCGCGCGCCAGTCTAGCGAAACTGCGAAATTATCAGACAACACTATACCTTACCAATCTTCTTAATTTTACACTTAAAAACATTAGAAATAAAAATTAAAAAAAAAAAAAAAAAGCAATTTCTGCAAATGTTTACCGAACATTTGTAATTCAATAGTAGTATATGGCCCTGTTTTACCTCTATTTTTACCAATTTTACTGGGCGCGTGCCACTTAGCGAGGTCGTTAAAATACACGCAGGTAGGAGAAGTGGAATTTTTCAAATATTGATTTCTTAAGTTCTTACATTACCGTGAACAGCCTTTACACACACCGGGGGAAGGATACAAAATTAGGAAAAAGGCAAATCAAAAGAAAGGCTTTCAAAAGTGCCCGATTAACGATGATCAGTATTTTCTTTACTGCGTTCTACATATCGCCATGTAAAATTAAAAATTACAATAACATTATAACTAATTACCCTAAACCGGTGTGAATAGGGACACGGTGTGAATAGGGACAAAATATTTATCAGCTGTTTAATGTACTATCACTCTTTTAAATAAGGGCAATAGCACCACTTAAGAAATCTATAATTTCAAATGAGCGAATATTATTATAACATTTCTTATTACTGTTATGGGCATAAACATAGTAAAATTTTAAAGTAGACTCTTAATTGATTGACTTGAGTTATTTCATATTAAGGAATTAATGCCGAACTGCATTTCCAAACATTGGAGATCGCAAACCAGAACAGAATATATGCAGTCCGTAATACGTAAGCCGGGCTCGCACCAACGTTATTCGGAATTAGAACCAAGAATGCTTCCCACCACACGAACGTACTCATTCGTCGTAAATGAACAGATTCGATATAAAAAAACAAATTTATTGTGAATCTACTGTATTTGTAAGTAAAACAAATCACAGTATTATTTATTTATATTTTTCGGTTGATTTTATGATACGATGATGTATCTTGGATTAATTTAAGTGTCTTACTTTTATATATATACACACACATGTATATATATACATATGTGTGTATACATATGCATATGCATACATACACACACACACACACCTCCTGTAATGGTACCTGGAAGGATATCTCTCTCGTAAATAAAAGAAGAATCTTCACTGGTAGCTAAATGAGAAAAAGGGTGGGACGGGGGAGATCAAATAGATTTGGCTTAGTGAGTGTAGGTAACATGCTGAAAAAGTACTTCAATGCCTTTTTATTCCTGACTAATTACAGTAAACTACCAAGACTCATTTATTTGGGCGGTACAGGGAATGAAATGGACATTTCATCCATAAACGTGTGACTCTGAATGCAGGAGTACATATGCCATCACAATGCGTGGAAAATACTTTGCGTAACGTCAGAAGATATGCAGCCGTATTCGTTTCAGCTCCTGCGGGCAGAATGGCACCAATACAAGTCATACATGTCTCGGGAACAATTGCGGTTGTTCTGCGCCCGAGCGACACTACACCGGCAACAGTAATAGCTTTTCGGGCAGACGGCATTTCTGTTATTTACTGCTGTACTGTGTGAGGTTGTACTGTGTCAAGTTCAGATGGGGCGCTATACATGGGCGAAGTGGTCGGGCATGCGTTTGTAATTGGTGTATAGCGTTGGCGGCGGGGATTCCATACCTGTGCATCGCATGTGACCAAGTTGGCAGGCACCTGACTGCTGTACGCCGCTTTTACCAAGGCAGGCGGTGGTAGAGCGGCAATACCACTCGCCTGCCATCAAGGCGAACCGGGTCCGATCCCCGACCGAGTCGCTCCCGGTGTCGTGCCGGGCAGCGCCGTTGGTCGACGGGTTTTCTCGGGGCTCTCGCGTTTCCCCCCCCCCTCCTTCCCATTCCGGCGTTGCTCCATACCTCGCTTCAACCTCGTTGGTTCTCAAGACCTAGATGTCAAGAGGCTCTCGGATATTTCCACTCCACTCTGCGCGTGCGCACAGGCGTTTTGTGGAGATTTGGAATACTGGCGCCTGTAAGTCATGTGACCGGAGTGGCTATTGCGTGAGGACGGTTGTCGGGTTGGAGGTGCGCAATGTTGTTTTGACTCGCTTAAAACGACAGCCATTCGCCAAAGGGTTTTTGGAAAGGAATATTGATAGTTTCATCCCCTTTGCCAGCTCTTTGGATCAAACCAGTTTATTGAGACTCATTGGGGTTCTTTGGGTTTATTGAAAATCGGGGAATAACTGTGTTACGGAAAAACGGAAAATGCCATGGGTTTTACGCGAATACACCTGCGTCTTTGGGATACGGGAATGAAGTTAAAAAATAACGAAATTGATACTTCGCTTTTGTGGATTTCATCGACACTTACAGACGAGATATATTTGTTCTTCGTCAAATCCCTCCCCCCCCCCCCCCCCCCCCCCCCCCGGCACACTGACCACTCGTGGTGCCAACTTAAAGTCATGATTGCATCATAGTCGTATGTTCGATCGCAAGATACCATGTTTTTTACAATCGTATAATTAATCAAGGCGTTATAGAGTCGGAATTAATCACCGTGTAAAACTAAGCATTGTCATTTACGCCAAGGTACCCACGCGTTGGTCCGATGTTAAGAACATATTCCAGTCAAAACAGCCATTTTCAAGCAAGTTTCGTTTACAGAGACTTATTTTCTAGTGGCTCTAAAATAAAGATTCTTCAGTTCTGAACTTCTTTTGTAGTAATTGTCTTCTCGTTGAAGAATGGCAGTGCTAAATATTGATACACGAAGAATCGTCAGAATTTTCCGTTCCATTAATTGTGTGTACACGCTATTACAACAAACTGCGGTTCTTCTATCGGTTATGATGAAATCTTCTTAAATCGATGGATTAAATATTTTAACTTTGCAGCTAATGCATTATGCAAACTAAGTATATATTTAAAATTTTGCTACAGCAAATTGATTATCCCCGTTTCAGTACGATTTGTTGTTAATTGTGCGTTCTGGAAATCGTTGTGCGTAAAGGCAAACAAAAAATTAAATACCGCGGAGATTTAAAAACATCAAGAACTCTATGCTCTCAAAAATAACAATTATACGAATACAAGTAACTTCAATTTGGATAACTTATTAAGGTCGTTGTGTAGATAAAAATTATTCTCTACATTTTATTCTTTCAGCACGAAATTCTTCTCTCGTTCTAATAACGGTCTGAAATAGTAAGGAAATCGCAGATATTAAAATTAATATATAGAATTATGATATTTTGCCGTACAAATCTCAAAATGCTACAAAAGTAAAACGTTAGGCTATAACATAGAACAATTATTCATTTTGTTAGAATTTCATTACTAATATATTTCTTGGAGATAATTTATGCGTTGGAATTTTTTTAAACGTTATTTTGCGAGAGAAGTGGAATTTTTATCGAGTTATAAGTATTTAAAACCCCATTTATTCCTCAACATTTTAAGGATATTTTGTAGTTTAGTGACACGGAATCAATGATAAGTTGATAGAAAAAAACTTAATTCTCCGGAAAATAACGTTCAAAATTATTTAAAGCATAATATATTTTCAAAAAAGATATTCTTCAATGCTTGCTGAAAAGAGAATTACCAGAGTACTTTTTTTTTATTTGGCGGGAGAATGTGATTAACACAATGAATGATGTCAACTTAAAAATAAGCAGGATGAAAAACATGGTTTGCCGTGATCTCACTCCACCTCGTCCACGTAGATTAAATAAAAAAAATGAGACGCTCAACAAGTCGTGGGAAGTACATTTCGTGCAGAGGGACTGACTCGCCCTTTTTTAAGGCGACACTGCATCGTAAAGACGATGGCGCGGCGTAAGTAAGCCCCGCCGCGGCAGACGCCCATGGAGACATCGCCGTCCACGCAAGCGAGCTGACTTAACAAGGGCGCCTGAGCGGACTTAACCAGGATGCGCGTAGCTGCGGGATTACCGCAGCGGTGCTGTCGTGTCTGCATCGCCGCGTCACGCTGCCTCATAGCTGTCCAACGCTTAAGCCAGCACGTGCGTGTGTGTGTGTGTGATGGTGTCGGGGGTAGGGGCTCGTGCCAGTCTGACCACTGACACACTCCTCTTCACGGAAGAGCGAATCGGCCATCGGGAACCACGAACCATGTCTCCTTTCCGCTTGCTCGGTCCCGGGTTTGAATCGGTCGCAGGACGCGGCTTAAGAGAGATCTGCGAGCTTTTCGGATTCTCGGGTTTGAGGGGATGTGGAGTATAGGACGCTCTCTCAATCGATAAATTTAATCGCCGTGTTTTGAATGGCGCCTCGGCGAAAGAGTTACGAGCAAGGCGATGCACGTGCGAGAAACTTAGTGAACATTCCTGATTGTCTTGGGGAACTTATTTTCTCCTTCCCCCACCCTAAAGAACTTAATTGTTTTAATTCAATATGGTGTCTTATTTCACGTCAGTCTTCAGGAACGATAGCAGCTACGGGTTAAAACGTCATTTCGGTGAACGGTTTTATTAGTGCCTTCAAAAATTTGCGGTATCTAATCCCCTCAGAATTGAAATTTCCAGCGAATCACGGAAATATTATTGTTTGGAGCCTTTTTCAAAATATGTCAACAGAATTTGAAGTGGAATTTTGAAGTCTTTCATAGATGTGTTCGCCGAATACCTTATCTATAAAGGCTGTCGCGGCCAAACTAATAACTACAATATTATTTAGGTCAGTAGAGCACCAAAAAATTAATCATTTTCAATTGGTGCGAAATATTGTTGATCTTAAATTTCTTGAAGCAGGCTTTAGGAGATAGAAAAGAGAGAGCTGGGACAACTGGTTGTGTGTTGGGGACACAGGGACACAGCCGCCATCTTTGATTGATTCATGGCGGCCTTCTTGGATGATGTCCCCTCCACCTCTGTCATTCCATTCGGCCATCTTATTTCCGGTCGACATCTTGTGTCCTTCTGCCATTTTGTTTATAGAATTTTCCACTTCGTGGTCTGTAATTCTGTCTCGCTACTTCATGCTCTGTCATTCCGTCATGCTATTTTAATGCTCTGTCACTCCATCTTGGTACTTCACACTCTTATTCCTTCCCACCTGTCTTCACCTCTGGACATTATATTGTTTCATCTGCTGTAGGCAGCCATCTTGTTTCGCCTGCCAGTTCTCTCATCGCTAGCCAGATTGCGCCAGTAGCATCTTAATTCTTGGATGTCACCCGCTAGAGTGCGAATCTGTCGTCCACCATCTTAAATGTAGTTTCCAGCGATGCGCCACACACGATTAATCGACCATCATATTGGTTCTGGCATTGGCTGCCAGGAGCAGTGTTATTCTTTTTAATTTGATAGCTCAAAGAATTCTCCGGAGGAGTGCGAGATCGAACTGCCAGACCTTGGGTTATCATGCACATGCTCTAGACTGCTCAGCAATTGGGGCAGTCTGTATAGTAGGGTTTTTAATATGCTATACATATTACAACACAGCAATGCCTCTTCCATCATTATTTGGAATTTTTCCGTTCTATTAGAATTTTATTACAATAGTTTATATTGACCACCTTCTTGGCTTAAGTCTATTAACGACATGCTAGGTAGTTTGATTATGATTTACTTAAAATTCATTTTATTACTACAATTATTATTGACAACCATCTTGGCTTAAGTCGATGAATGACATGCTAGGTGGATTGATTATTATTAATTTAAAATTCATTATATTACAAGTATAATTATTAACCACTATCTTGGCTTAAATAAATGAACAACTAGGCTAGGCAGATTGATTATAATTCAATATTAATTATATTCAAAAAATATTTTTAAGGTATTTATTATGAGGAGGAAATTGAGGAGGGATATGTTTAAGACTGTATAAGATTATTAGCATCAAATAGCTAGCGATTCAGTCATTTTCTGTGTGGAAATAAGTATTTTTTGTGTGCATACCCCCACATATATTATCAAAGATATAAAAGTGCCAACTGAAAACACGATTGCGGTACAGTATTTACGAACATGAACCAAGAAATTAAAAAACACTCTATGATGGTTGAAATCTCTGCTCACAGTTAAAAGAAGCGTTGATGATGGCGATGAAATAATGTCTCACAAACACAGATGTTAATTGAATTTAAAGGAAAGAAATATATGGTTAATGTATACAAAATAATGTATATATATATATATACATATATAATGTGCAGAATCACTTATCAGATGGCGGCATGATGACATCGCACAGACACCACACCAAACTACACAGGTCCCTCACCTCTTCCAGAACGAGAGCATAGTTCCTTTCACACAGAAGACGACTCGTGTGTGTATTCGCAGCAGCCTCCTCCTGGAAGAGGTGAACCTCGGTGTGCAGGTCCCACAGAGACACATCCTCTTCCTCTTCGCCCAAATCTTCCAGGTCGAGACATCCTACCAATGTCCATGTCGAGCATGGTGTGTACTTTCTCTAGGGCACAGGAATGAGTATATGTTCATCAGGTCGTAGGAACGTCTCTGTTTTCGATGGTGCAGGAGAGGAGGTGGTAGATGCTGGATGTGGCATCCATGCAATGTCATCCCTCGGAGATGTCCATAGGTGAGGTGTAGGTGTCCATCGTCATCGAACAGGCGACCTGCTGCTATCACACCACCTGCCTGCTAGAACAAGTGGTGGAGAAAGAGGTATAAATCTCATCAGTGTTGTCTCGTCGCTGTAGATCCTGCTGGAGACTGACAGCTGTCCCAGATATTCCTCGGTGGTACAGTTGTCTACCTCCATCATGGTGTGGAACGCATGCATCTCCTGTGACATATCGAGCAAGAATGGTAGTTTGTCTGCTTGTAGGATGGAGGGAGTATGCAAGCAGGTCACAACATATGGGACAATCTATGCATCACAAAAACAGGTGGTCAGTTGATGAGGTACATGATGTTCAGGCCTTGGTAAGCTGTGGGGATATCATATTGAGCAAGAGAAGCATCAGGTGCCAGGCAGTCAGTCAATGACTTGGGCAGCATGCAGGTCTCAGTATGCTGTGGCTATGACACATTTGGCAAGAGAGACACCAGGAACCACGAAATCAGGCCAGTCCCAAGCAGGTCGCTGAAGGCCTATTCGAATCACATGCACACAGCTTCCTTGTGAAAAATTATAACAGCAAAAATCCAGTAATTTACACAGCAATTCTTCAGTATTGTTAATGTTCATATCACAAATGGGCAATATTTTTATAGGTAACGGATGATTTTGGAATTCAACTATCATGACTAGAATCTAAGCCAAGCCACTCCACCAATGAGTTATTTCCTTTCAACTACAAAACTTTATCGACCAAATATGTTTGGGATACTTGGTAACTTGAATTTCTTCGCCACATAAACCTCCTCAGATTGGTTTTCCTTCTCTGTCCTCGAGATAGTAGGGTCCTTGGTTCATAATAGCGAATATTGGCAACCTTATATACTTCTGTGTTCCAGTTTGGACTGTATGATTTTGCATATGTTTCCTTCACTTGTGATATCCTGAAGCAGTCTCCAACCTTTACCTTAGACTTGTGAGTGTCCAATGTCTTCTCATTCTAAAATATGATTACAGAGATGTCATTGAGGCCCGCAGGTCTCATTTGTATAGTTCGATTTACTTTTGTGGTTGTAATTCGATACCAGGAACTTGTAACTTGCTTGTGGTGTAGATTTATTCCACATTTCATTCTTCAAAGTATGGTTAAAGTGCTCCGCCATATCCGCCTTCACACCACTTTGTGTCGAGTAGTGGCTTATACTATGTTTTAACATCAAGGCACAGCATGTAGTATGTCGAATCCTCTTTCGAGTTCCGTATGTAAATCCTTGGGAGTCCATTGTCTTGCAAAACAGAGTTCATTGCATGTGACACATTTCTCGCATTATTAGTCTTTATGGGCATTGCCCAAGCATACTTGTTGTAAGAGTCAATTATGGTGAAAGGGTATTTGAGTCCTTTATTCGCACTTGCATGAGGTATCATTTCAACCTGATCTACCTTATACAAGTCTATCAAATCAAACACTTGCACTTAGCGATGAGTATAAAATCACCTCGCAGGCTTGTGTAACAAACAAGCAATATATCGCTGAGAAGCAGATGCAGTCTGTCAACTATTTCATTAAGATCATTCTGGACATCGACCATCTTCTATTTTTTTTACCTATATCGAGACCAGAACCAACTGAATCTCCAACATAGGGAAACAACTGCGAAATAATACCAAATTTTGGGTGTGTTTCATTTTTATATTCATTGTTGGTAAAATTGTTATCCTTCAAGTGTGCCCTCATAAGTTTCAGCAGTCGTTTATATTGCTGCAGTGCATTCCGAAAATATACAGTAGGGCTTAGTTGAAATAGTAGTTCATAAAGTACGGCATCCATGTGGATCAGAGCATTTCCAACTTTTACATCATTATTGGCCAGGAAAAATATTTGTTTATTCCCCAGGAACTACTTTTTATATCGATTTTATATGCTACATGTCCTGTCATTAAACATAGATGCGTAAGATCTCAAATAATTAAGAAGGGTGGGGGTTTGATCGATCATCTGTTCTTTTCTTTGTTTCCATACAGACAGCAGCAGATCATCTTCATCTACAGCTGCTCATTTAAGTTCCTTTCGACACTGTGGTTTGATGTCCAGTTCAGTCTTCCCTGCTACAGCCAATGGAAGTGGTTTTTGCAGTTTTCATATTGTCGAGTCACTCGCTAATAGTTTTAAAGACCTCTTAATTTCGTTTATAAAAATTTGAAGGTATTCACATTTTATTTAATATAAATTCAAGTGGTTTACAGACAAAATGCCTACTGTCACAAAATCTTCATATAGTCGTTTTTGATCACAGCTCTCATCTTAAATAAAAGTAGGACAGTAGGACTAATTAAGCTCTTTAATATCTACTTGCTTTATGTTTTGAGTTTTCCTACAATTCATAAGCTTTTTGTAAGTATAGATAAAAGTGTGTACATTTATATACATACATTTTAGTTTTGGTTATTCTGTAACTATGTTATTCACCTTAAAGTGGCGTATCACCCTTAAACAACAAATATTAAAATTTTTGTTGTAGATTATGAGCCATGGAAATTATCGAACAATTCTTTTTATTTCTGCAGTTCGCAAGCATGTATTATTTCTCAAAGTTTGCCTGATGTAATGAAGTTGAACTCACAAGTTTTGTCTGTCTCAATTACTGAGAAGTTACATAAACATGTTATTATTTTATTTGGAAAACTATTTGATGGTTTCGGATGATAACAAGCACTATGAAAAAAATGCTTAGGTGAAGGAACCAAAATTAATAAATTTGCCAGATATCTGACAAGAATGAGGAATGTTCTTTGGCTGGAAGCACAAATATTCACCAAATTTGATTTCCTTTAAAACACTTCAATGAGTAGAGTGCCTAAGTAAATTTATATTCAGCATATATATATATATATATATATAAGTTTTGGAAATTTTTTTTAAGAATGAGTGACACAACTAAAAGGGCTAATTGTTTAAAATGGTAAGTTAAAAGATATGACCTCCAACATATTAAAAACATGTTAATAACACTAAATTTTTTTAACTGGGGAGTCATTTGTAAGCAAAAATATAATTGTTTCTACAAACACATTTATATCTAAAGTAATTTTACTATGTACATTTCTCATATTTATTTGCACATGATTTATATTTGACATAGATTAATTATTATATATTGTCTGACAATCGTGTAATGTATGTTTCTGTGAGATTATTACTTGTTACTGACTGAAACTTAGAAACAAATATTGTAGTCTAATAAAATATCTACTATTATTTAAATTTTGCATCAGTGTACTTCAACCAAGACTTATAGTCGTTCGGGGAAAGTGAAAATATTAAAACAATATTATTATAAGTGTGTTCTTGCTGGGTAATGTGTGTAAAATTTCAAAACGATGAATGTTTGGATGCCGCACCCACACTACAGTTTTCACTGCGGACATGCAAACTGTTTTGTACTAATGATTTATTTGAATATATTCGAACCGGATTATCTTGTCGTGCGTCATCTCTTAAGAACCAACGGATTAAAGCAGCTCATTATTTTGTTATGTATGGGTAAATATATAATTAGAGTTACTTTAGTTACAAACTGATGAAAAACCATTAATTTCATGCCATCTTAAGTCGAAAAAAAACTTGTAGCAGCTACTGAGCAATGCATTTTGACTGAACAAAATTATTTTGTTCTCATTTTACTTTCGTGATTGGGATCTTTTGTCCTGTATTTTCTGTCTTTTTTACGATGATTACAAGTATTTTCTAAAAAATAAATTCTTCTGTTGACATGTTTTGTGTTTTTATTTAAGGTTCGGTTTCGATCCTCTTGCTGAAATCCTTCGTTTTCGCGTCATAATTTCGGATTCATAATAATTACTGACAATGTGCGATTATAGATAATTGATATTTTTCGAGTTTTTTCTGAACTTTTTCGTGCTGAATTGTAATTGTGTTTTATGAGCCAGTTGTAAAAAGTCTGGAACATTTATATTTTATCAACAATTTCTTGCCTTTTTTCAAGTGGGGAAAAAAACACATAGTACTAATCAGATAAAAAAATTACTAAACAACTAGCAAATTGTAAATTTTCCCTAATCAGACATTTTCGTTAAAACTCGTCTAACTGAAATTATGACACGAAAACGAAGGATTTCTGCAAAAGGTGTGAAGACGAGCCTTAAATGTTATGGCTTAGTACACTCATTCGCAAAAAAAAATATTAAATGATGTTCACAATAAAGTGAATACTTTTGAAATCAACCTTAGAAAAAAGACACTGCCCCTACCTGCATATATTTTGAAGAGCGCAATGAGTAAAATGAGTCCCGTAAAGTTGCTAACGATGGAGGGGGAAGTAGTTCCATATATTAGCTTCGAACAAAAAGTGTTAGATGACCATTTATTAATTAAATTAATAATTAAATATTTATTAATTAAATTATTTTTCTCGCCTTCTGTATTTCTTAATGCACTGAAGTGTAAAAATGAGCAGATTTGTACAATATTTACTTTCTAATAATAATTTCACGATTTCACTTTACGGACGCATGAATAAAGTAATGATACCCATGGCAATGTTAATTTCACATAAGGCGGAAGAACACACAACGTGTATACAAGTAGATCTTAAACAGGGCTTTCAGTGTTCATTTTACCGTGAGCAGCCTTTATACTTATGGTAGCCTCGCAGGGGCTCGTAGGTAGGTACAAGCAAAGAACATGGTAGTATGTATTACACAAAATATCAAAATATCATGCCACAATAAGCATGTATTTCAGGGGACTCCAAATTATGCAGGATGCACTTAGTATGGTGTTGGACCACCTGTAATACAGAGACAGGAGGCGATAAGGTAGGGCATGGAGGCATAGATACGTCGGACGTTCTTCTGAGGAAGATCCGGCCACAGCTGGCGCAACTGACCCTCCGAATCCGCGGTAGTCGCTATTGGCTAAAGTTGACATCCAATCTGGTCCCAAACAAGCTGTGTGAGGCCGAGAATTACCATACTGGAAAATGAGGTCGTCGAGCTGCGCGTAATGGGAGCGCACATGGACGTAGAAATTCTTGGACGTATCGCCGCACCCTCGGAGTTCCTTCAGTTAACACCAGTGGGGTGCGGGAATCGTAGGAAATGGCACCCCGCACCATGACACCCTCTCGTCGTGGCAGTGTGCCACTCTACGATGAAGCGTGAATTACGGCGCTCGCTGAAGACGTCTCCAGATTCGAATTCAGTTGTCGTCTACATCCAGACATAACCATGATTTGTCGCCGAACACCGCTCGTCGCCAATCCTCAAGCTGCCATGCTGCCCGTTCCTGGCAGAAGGTCACACATGCTCGACGATGATCAGGTCGTAATGGTAGATGTCTTAAGGGACGCCGCGACGACAGATCCTGCTCTGTTACCAGCCTAGATATGCACTGGTGGACACAGGCGTATTCTCTTTGCTGCCGTGACATGTCCCTGGATGGTGCACAACGATGCCCGTGGATTGCTCACAGCCTGTCGCATGATGAAACGATCCTCCCTGCTGGTGACCTACTAGGATCGGCCCGAGCCTTCTAGACAGGCGTGTGTACTTTCCTGTCCCCACTGCGTCCAATACCCACCCCCCCCCCCCAGTGTAGCAGTGTAGGCAGAACGGTTTAAGTGGCGAGCAATGCAGAAACGTCCAACCTTCCTCTAGGACGTCGATGATGCGACCCCACTTAAGCTCATCCATCTGGGCAAAGGCTTGTCGGATTCACAGTGGGGCCATACTGTGTGTTCACTTAACTTGGCTCTGTGGGTCGCACTGCTCATTCTACTAATGATGCGATACTCGGTGTCTTGTAGCTTTGAATCATGGAGGGACATTTACGGCCTCCAGTTGCTCATCTGCGCAAGTAAACCACATTAAATGCATATGGGACACATGTCTGGTTATGACGATACTGTGAGTCAAACTTCGTTGTACTCGGGCAGTTCATTCATGGTAATCGATTTCATTTTTTTTGTGCAAATATGTTCTATTTATGTAAATAATTACACTACCATTTTCAAAATATTCCGCTTTAAACGAAATAAAGGAGCAAAAATCTAATAACTCAACTTTACTAGCAAGAGCCAACAGTCTTGTTTTCGATAAATATATAGGTTAGACCGGCGTTTTAGCAATCCTAATTGGAACTTAATATTTAATAACTTAATATATGCTATATCTACTATTATGGTAATGGTGAATGATAATATACTGCAATTTCATTATAGACTAAAGATGAGTTAGACCGATCTCGCTGGCTGCGCACAACTAATCTCGGTGTCCCAACATGAACTGCTTTTCTGCCAACACGTCTAGCGAAAACAGTGTGGTTTGAATTTTAGGTTAAAAATATGATTTGTAAACAAGTACTTAGAGATGTTTCTATACTTCCTTTAACCAGTTTGTAATGCTTTTTGATTACATTCAAAAGGAATTTTTAAAATATAATATTACTTGTGATTTAAAAATTAAGATATAAACAAACACGTTCATCACTGTTGACCATGTAACTTTGACAGTTCTGTAGGATTTGGGTAGGTCAATGTTGGGTACATGCGCAGAAGACGAATAAGCGATCTACCTCATCTTTAGTCTATGAATTTCATTTTACAAATTTTTATTAGGAGTGATAGGCGTTAAGCCAGGACCTCAATTTTCGGCAATTGGTACCAATCGGGGGATGGGTTTTAATATGACTTTTTAGCAAGGTATGGAAGCTCAGAGATGAAAAATAAGTGATAGGAAGTTATAGCTATTTGCTTTTGGTGTAATATTAGTGTATTTTAAACCATAGTCCAATAAAGATAGGTTTTCATATACGCGAAACATACTATAAGAATAAATCCCAGTACCACTCGGAAACAATACATATAAATACATCAGGGTGATAAAATTTAATAATAAAAATGGATGAATTTTTATATTGTAACAAAAATATTAATAAAATAGCTACTATAATAACAGTAACACTATGCTGTGTCCGTGACATTATTTAATGTTATATGCACAATATTCACTTACCATTTGCAATAACAAATGTTTTAAAATGTGACTTAAATAATCTAGGTTACGATTGAACACAAAAATTATAACATCAAAGATGTGCATATTTTGACAAATCGAATAAATTTTTCCCACAATTAGGGTTTTTCTTTGTTGATGTTGTTGGAATATTAGTCGAGTCAACACTGTTAGATGGACTTTCCGCCTGCCCTGTAGATGTCACATCGGTTCTCCACATTGTAGTCTTGTATGCATAGTCGTCGTTGTTGTATCTAATCTGTGTCATTCTGTATGTTAATAAAAATTGACAACAGTTCGTTCAATTCAGCAAGTCGTGTATATACATCAATTACCTAAGCAAGTCCCATATAATTCCCTTTCCTACAGGTTATGGACTGCGTGGAA
Organism: Dryococelus australis; assembly: GCA_029891345.1. NCBI lineage: Eukaryota > Metazoa > Arthropoda > Insecta > Phasmatodea > Phasmatidae > Dryococelus > Dryococelus australis. The sequence continues at coordinate 40,955,703 of CM056993.1, forward strand.
TATTTTTGAAGGTATATTCGCGATCTCAAGTGCGTGAATACGAAACTCCATCCGCTATCTCCAGTCAACTAGCCGCACTTCTCATAGACCATCTCAAAGGGAGCGAAAATTACGACACATAGAAGTTTGCTGTTCAGGCATACCTTTGCGATTGTGTTATAGGTATGGATACTGATGCAAAATGCAACATCAAATGCCGATCCAAGTTGATTTTATTGATCGATCCGTTGCATTATGTGCACATTCAAAACACGACCACTGACAAGGCAACTTGGAAAAATTTGCAAAAGGCATTTCAGGATGACGGTTTGACAAGAAAAATCGGTCTTCTCCATATTCTAATAACTACAAAATTGGACGAATGTAGTTCTGTGGAAGAATATGTGAACCGGACCGTGAATACGGCTCACAAATTATCGACAATTGGTCTAAAAGTTAGTGATGAACGGACTGGTGCTATACTCCTCGCTGGTTTACCCAGTAATTAAGATCCTATGATCATGGGTATTGAAACTTCAGGGATCCGGATGACTGGAGATTCTATAAAGGAGAAATTGTTACAGGATATTACATTGGTGAAATCCGAATCGCCATATGATGAGGGCCATTCGGCGTTGTACAGTTCCAGTTCCAAAAGAACCTCCCAAAGGAACAGTAATGGTTCCAGCAACGACTGCATCTCTGGAAACACCTACCAAAAAGGACCTCGCTGCTATGAATGTAACCGGTATGGCCACATCTCGTGGAACTGTGGTTACGTAACGAGTAGAAAGGACATAAACAAACTCAGTAACAGCACAAAATCAATGTTTGCAGCTGCTTTTTCGATGCAATTGCCTTCTCAAGTGAATGCTGACTCGCATCTTGACTCATGTGCTTCAGGTCATATATATAGTGACTCAAGACGTCTGGAAAATTCTAGAAAAGATCCTACATTGACAATTAGTGCCGCCAATAATAATAAAATGGTATCGGATACTGCTGGCAATATGGTTCTTCCTGTGAATATTTGTGGTGACACCTCTGACATTTAGGTGAGTGATATTTACCATGTACCTGATAGTCAAGTAAACCTCTTGTCAGTTGGACGAATTGTTTTGACAGGAAATACTGTTGTGTTTGGCAGCACAGGAGGTCAAGTTTCCAACTCAAAAAATCAACTGATTGCTACTGCAAATTTGTTGGAGAGTATATTTACATTAGAAATTCCCTCTACCAATAAATTATACTCTATGCAATGCACTGACATCAATCTATGGCACCAATGCATGGCTCACCTAAATTTTGATAGTTTTAAGAGGTTGCATGGTATATCCCATGATATTGACTTTTCATCTCATGAGAAATGTTCCACTATTTGTGACACACGCATGCTAGGTAAAAGCCACCATTTGCCTTTCCCAACAAGTGATTAGACTACCAGTCATGAGTTAGAGTTAGTGCATTCTGACCTAGCTGGGCCATTGGAAGTGGGGTCTTTGGCTGGATCGAGATATATTTTGACTTTTCTTGATGACTTCAGCTACAAATCGTTTGTTTACTTCTTAAAATCGAAGGACCAAGTCGCTGAACACTTTAAACTCTTTAAACGGCACATTGTGGCCCAGGTTGGCAGGAAAATTAAGTTTTTTCATACAGACAATGGAGGGGAATATTGTAATCATGATCTTCGTGAATTTTTCAAATCCTCAGGCATTCTGCATCAAACAAGTTGCCCTTACACGCAGGCTCAGAATGGAAAATTGGTGGGGCTAAATCGGGTGCTTCTCGATCAAGCAAGATGTCTAGTATTACAGCCAGGGCTGCCCAATAACTTTTGGGCCGAGGCTGTATGTTCTGCTGTCTATCTTTTGAACAGATTGCCATGCAAATCTGTAGATACCACCCCAGAAAAAGTGTGGTCAGGTAAACAGCTGTCTCTAAAACATCTTCGAACATTTGCATCTAAGGCATTTGCACACATTCCTGCTAAAAAAAAAAAAAAAGATCGAAACTGAGCCCATGGTCCACACCTTGCATTTTTGTTGGGTACTGTTTGGAATCAAAAGGGTATAGACTTTGTGATCCAGCAAAACAGATTATATTCGTGTCAAGGGATGTCACCTTTGCTGAAGACCAGTGGGGCAGTTCTTTGTTGACTAAATTTAAACTGCAGATGACTGGAGATGTTTATATAATCCCTGATGAGCCTGATACGATTGGCGAATCCATTGTCATCGATCCAGATGCTGATCAATATATTGATGATTCTGATCATGTTCCTGACGATTCTGTTGGTGATCCTGATTTCTTACCACCTCTGACTGCTAATGTACCTCATTGAGAGTCTACTGCTCCTTGACCTCTCAGGGACCGTTAAACCTCACCCTGCCTTACAAGATTTTGTCACCTATGCTGCTTTTATTGGTGACATGACGGATCCTGTTACTCGTGAAGGGGCTTTGCATCATACGAGCAAGGATCTATAGGTCGCAGCCATGGACCGTGAATGAAAATCACAACTGCACAACAAAACCTGGGAATTGGTCGACATCTCCACTGCAAGAAAAGCACTGGTTAGCAAATGGGTGTTCAGAACGAAGAAGGATGCCTCTGGCAAAATTGTTCAACACAAAGCTCGGCTTGTGGTTAAGGGATGTGCCCAAAGGAGGGTTATGGAATATGAAGAAACATTTTCTCCAGTTGTGCAGTATAGCTCAATTCGATTTCTTTTCGCCCAGGCTGCAGAGCACGACCGCGATACTGACCAAATTGATGCAGTATCAGCGTTCCTACAAGGAGACCTGGATGAGGAAATTTACATGCATCAGCCTCCAGGATATGACAACAAATCGAACCAAGTATGTCGACTAAAGAAAAGTCTATATGGACTTAAACAAGCCAGCAGAGTCTCGTACAACAAATTGGATTCCTGTTCGAAAGCATCGGACTTCATCAATCAAGATTTGATTCATGCATATATTACAAAATTGATTGTCAAACGATTCTATTTGTGGCTGAGTGGGTTGATGAATTTTTGGTAATTATAAATGATGGAAAGCTGAAGCTATGTGTGAAATCGTAACTTTCGAAGATGTTCAAGATGAATGATCTTGGAGAAACAAAATTCGTCCTTGGATTCCAATTGACTCATGACTGCAAAGAAATGAAATTTTGACTCAATCAGGAAGCTTACATAAGCAAGTCCTCAAGCGCTTTGATATGGATCAGTGTAAACCTGTTTCGACCCCTATGAGGGCCAATGAAAAATTTACGAAGTCTCAAGTCCCAAAATCAGAAGAGGAAGTTGCTAAAATGAAAACTGTTCCATACCAGGGAGCAATTGGCAGCCTGCTGTTTGCTGCACAGGTCTCCAGACCCAACATAGCCTATGCGATCAGTTGTTTGAGCAGATTTAATTACAACCCAGGCATGGAACACTGGGCTGCTGTCAAACGTGTTATCAGATACATAAAAGGGGCTTCACAGTGGAAGATAATTTGATGGAAATGAGAAAGGATCCTTCTCAGGATTTTAGAATGTTGATTGGGCCAGTGACCTTGATGAGCGAAGGACCATGACCAGTTACATATTTTTTAAGTGTAAAGCTCCTATCTCTTGGTACACGAAAAGACAACCAACTATTACCATATCAACAACTGAGGCTGAGTACATGTCCATGTCTGCTGCAACTCAGGAAGCACTATGGTTGAGAGGATTATCTCAAGAAATAATCCCATCCAGTGGAGAGACTCCTACAATCATCTTTGTGGACAACCAAGGAGCTCGAAATTTTGCAATGAATGGCATTTATCAAGCTGGAACCAAACACATTTATGTTATGCACCACTTCCTCCGTGAAAAAGTTCTCAGCAAGCAAATTTATTTCAAGTCCGTATCCACAAAATATATGGTTGCCGATTACTTGACAAAGGCGCTCAACTGCGACAAATTCAAGAATTGTATTCATTATCAGGGACTCACCAAATAAGGAAGGTGTTGGAATATTAGTTGAGTCCACGCTGTTAGATGGACTTTCCGCCTGCCCTGTAGATGTCGCTTCGGTTCTCTACATTGCAGTCTTGTGCGCAATGTCGTCGTTGTTGTATCTAATCTGTGCCATTCTCTATGTTAATAAAAATGACAATAGTTCGTTCAATTCAGCAAATCGTGTATTTGCATTAATTACCTTGCACGTCCCATGGGATTCCCTTTCCTACAAATGTGTTGTTTAATAAACACTCCAAGGGCCAGTTTCACAATGTATGGTTTTCTTGATTATCGTCTGATAAAATGTTAAGTGCTGGTTAAGACCATTTTCTGTTTCCCAATATACGGTTAACATTAATTGGTTGATTATCTGACTGTAACCAATGGTTAAGTTAAACATAAGAAGTGGTTCCGATTAGCGGGCTAATCAGAACATTCCTAAAAAACATTTGATGTTATGTGGGTACATCAAATCATACGTGATGTAAAAAATTATTTATAAAAACGAATGTGTTTGTATATCAGGTTATCAGAGCACCGTATTAATTCTGGACTGTTTTTGCAGGTTTTATGGGTATTTTCACATTGTAAAATACAACTAAAAATTAACCGTATAAATAAATAGCCATGAAAGTTTGTAAACAGTGACAATACAATTGCTAAAATAATCCAGGGCTTTTTTTACTTTGCTGTGATGATGACAAATGATTTTAATTATTTGTTTGAAAATGACGACGAAATATTAGATTTCATAAATAGGCCAAGAATATTTCTGGATCGCCCGAATTACTTTCAAATGAATGGCAAAGGATTTTTTTTAGGAGGTTTCACCTGAATAAAAATACTGCCATAGCCCTTCTTTAATGTTTTTGGTATACTGCATAGACCTACATTTGATTTATGCTAGACCTAGGCCTACACTAGTAGATACATAAGGTTATGAAATAAAATTTGGTGTCTTAAGTCATGTGCTTTGTAGGTGGTCACATAACTTACTTGTGTGAAATATTTTTCATACTTCTGTTTGTTGTTATAGGAATATTTCTTAGCTGTATTTTTATGTGCATTTGTAGTTAATGCTGTATATTTTTGTAAGTTATTTTAAGCTCTGTTTACAGTTTGAGGTGGAGCTACAAGCAAATTTGGATGACTACAACTGATATTAACAAATAGAAAAATGGCGAAAAGCATTTTCTGTAATTTCATAATACGTAAATATTGTTCATCATTTACGTATGTTTGATTTTGCAGTTAATTTTTATTTTGGTTTTAAAACCACATTCAAATTCACATATGTAACATAATTCATCCCAAATAAATTCACATTATGTAATTTGTTTTGTGTTACTGATATAAATGAATTTGTTGATAGAGTAGTTTTATGACAATGTTAGGTCTGTAGGTGAATGTAGACACAATTTGCTTCACACACACCAGACTTTAATTACGTAGTGTTTAATGTAAAAACTTGCAAGTTGGCCTAACTTTAATACGATACATTAACGATTTGCATTATTGCAACTTTCAATGTTAGTTGTAGTCACATCATGTGTCACGTTATAGTACCGCCAGTTCGATTGTGTTAGTTCTGTACATACTTTTGCAGGTTGTGTTCTTTGTGATTTTAGGTTTATGTTAAATACTCAGATTATGTTAAATATTCTTTGTAGTTTATGCTATATTATTTTGTAGGGTATGTTACATACATGTGTAGGTTCTTATACATGCTACTTGCCTGCCTTTGTTTCCGGGATTTATTCTGTGCCACCCATTGACCAAATGCTAGTAGCCTTGAGTTTTTATGCATTGGATGGATATGCATAGCTATGGGAGATTACTTTGGCCAAGACAAAAGTACTGTGTGCCGTATAATAAAAAAGGAGGACGTTCCTCGGAAACACGCCACAAACTGAATTCAATTTTAGTTCAATTCTTCTCCGTGGCTCTTCTTTCTGTTTCCAGGCAACAGCGTCGGTTCCTTTGCATTCGATAATACCAAAATAGTTCTCTGCAAAATAAATAAGAACTTCAATTTCCAAGGAAACTAAATTCTCTGCACTTGGCCGCTTATTTTCATCCATGTTAAACACTTAACCGGCACCGGTAAATAAACAAACTAAGTTCTCATTGCGGCCAATCACGAGCCGAGACATCACGGCATGGTTGCCAAATTTACCTTAATCCATGGTTATCTAACTATCAGATCAAATCATGATGAGAAACAATTCAATGCTAATCAGAACTTAATAGTTCTGTTTAAACTAATCAATTGATTAGATGACCAGAACTTTTAAACAGACATTGTGAAACGGGGCCTTAAAGTCACGTCAATAAAATCGCTTTTAATCAGTACAGTCGTCATCTTCTGGACAGGAGTCGACATCTGCACCTGTGTTATTTTCACAAGAAGGAAGTCTGCGCATGTCAGTGCACTTGAGGTTATTTTTACAATAGACACATGTTGAGAGTTTGCAGCTCCTAATGCAATTGTAAACAAGGAGATCTAACACAGCCTAAGGTGCTGGCTGTCCCTCCATCCAGTCCACTACCAGTTGCTCTGCTCCTTGGTGTTTTTTTTCCAACTTCCACTCTCTCGTATTTGGACTACGCCTATGTGTATCATTCTGAAGAAATCTCTTGCTTATAGCAGCTTGATAATTTGCACACTGGGCATGTTTCTTGAGACAGTCTCTGTAAGGTGGAAATTGACGACTGTCTACCGCACCCTTCTTTGCACAGAATAAGTGATATCTCAAGTCATTCACGTTATGTACCGAAGAGTTTTGGTGCATGCAGCAGGCATGTAAATTCAATTTGTCCATTATTTCTTTACGCAGGTCACTTTCATATCAGAGTTGCGGAAATGTTTCCTGTGTATGCATGTTTGCAGATAGGATTTTGAATGAAGTTACTTTTCCTGCAAATGAGCTTACTGTGTCACACCTGGTAAGTGTATGAAAGCCTATCAGAGCTTGGAAACCATTTTACCAAGAGTGGAAGGTATTTTGTCACTATCAAGGACACGCATGCGTATTTCAGTACCACATTTCAAAAACAGTTTGGCCTTGATGCTGTCATGGAATGCCAAACACATAATAAACACACCAGTGTCATCCGAATGTATTATCACTGATTCGTAGCCTTCATTAGCAGAATGTAGTAACATTCGACCATCGGCTTCCTCATGTGTACTATTTAGTCAGGGACTTCGCTGCACCCTTCAGATGTGATTTCGTAACATTATCTTCACAGTTCACGATTTTTTTTTGTTCTCAAGTTTACCAAAATACTCTGCTAAAATACATTCTTCACGGATTGTTTAGGAGAAAATCTCTACGAGCTTACATTTTCAATATAGATAGATAGTTCAGTATGAAACTTTTTTTTTGTAAAATATGAAGTTGAAAAATTCCTTGAAAACAGGCTTACATATGTCAGGGAAGTATCTATGCTGTAAGCTAAAAAAATTCGCGAAGAATACATTTTGTTTAAAACGCCTATCTTTAAAATTAACGCGCTGAGAAGAAATCGCCTTAACATGGGATTTCCTATTTAAATTTTGTAGCTACTAGCCGGCAGGAAGTGCCCTTAATGAGTAGTGCTAGTAAAATCAGATTTGTGAATGTATTGATAGTGGTCGCAGTCCCGGAAATGATCATTTGAACGTGCGTGGAAAGGACCCGTGATGAGGGGGGAAAAAAGAATTCACGCGGATTTTTTTAAAAGCTTTATATTAACCGCGAAGGGAGCGACTCGGGTAACCAGACATACACGAGGGTTGGGTAACCTGAGTTAACATTTGCTCCACATCCTCTCCCCAGGTAACTCGGCGCTACTGGATGTTTCCGTCGCCTCTTTATACCACCCCTCTGTTTCCACCGCACTTTCCTCTTCCGCCGATTCGCGAACAATGGCCGGCCCCTGAAGAGAGTCTGTGTGTGTGTTGTGTGTGTGGAGGAAAGGGACGAGAAGAGAAGTGCACTCTTCCTTCTGAAGCGCAAACTGTTCACTTTTAGCTCGGTATGATTTTAAATCGCTGCGAGGAAGTACCTCAGACAAAAGAGTTTCATATCGCTTAATCTGTTGAAAAGTTAATGAAATGAATATATGCAAAGCGTAAATAACATTTACTAAAATTTCTAATTGATAAGTTAAGGTTTTTATTCATGGTTATACTGCTTATTTCTGGATATCATGCTGCTGCAGGCCTGGCGTCCTGCCGCCATCCATCGGGCTGCCTCCGGCATAAGACAGCGGGCCGGCATCATCTGGTCGGAGTTTGTCGGCTATATTTTACCGGCCCGATTCCTGCCCGTACTTTTCGTGTTTGTTGGGTATTTATAGAAGTGTTTTAATAAAATATAACAATCGTTTGTATGAAGAAAGATAGGTATTTGCTTGATTGTTTATGTACGGCACATTTTAGAAATGGTACCTACATAAACTTACTTTTCCTCCCGGATGTGATTAAACCTTCACTGGCTTAATCACAGCCAGATACATCAATCATTAAAAATTAGTGTGCTATATTCCCACACACTGAGGTTTCTTTATTCGGTTGAACTTTGCACGAAAATCTAGTTACTATCGTGACATTGGAATAATTCGCAGTGGCACAATTTACCAAAAGGAAGATTTTATTGAGTTTCGGTACTTATCACATACGCAGTAATAGCTTGAAAATTCATTATAGGCGTTAACATGGAAATATGCCTCTTTAGTAGAAAATAAGGCAAACCGTGGATTGCTACTAATATCTGCTAAAGACTTTAAGTCAGGCCAAACGACAGGTATGTAAATTCCATCAGTTCATGGCTGGCTGATGAATACTGATTATATTCGACCTGAAAAGTTTCAAAGTTGTGTTACAGCATGAGGTGTCAAAGAATGTGTGTGGCTGCCTAACAAAAAAAGTGCAATAACTGGGCTCCAAAATTTGTCTTCGGTTAATGGTAAATGATTCTACGCGTTTTTAAAACCAATTGAAGAAAAATTTTATAATGTTTCTTATATTTTCAATTGGAAATGTGTTGCGAAAAGTTGTATAAGCTTCTGTTTGTTTCATTACAAAAAAAATATTATTGTTATAATAAATAATTAATGGAGCTGTTTCGCAACTAAGCACTTTTGAGAGCTCTACATATTTTACTATTGTTGCCCGATACTAACATATCGACTAAGTATAGGCTGTTCACGATAAAGTGAGCACTTTTTAAGGCCTTCCCAGCAGGCATTAACCACTAATAAATACATCTTATTGCAGCCTCACACATTAAATTTTGATGGTGGTGAAATGTATAAACTGTGTTTATTGCTCACATGGTAATGTTTATATTAAAAAGCAGCAGGAAAATGGAAATTGGATGAAAGGAAAAATTTATAAGGGCCTTAATAAGTGCTCACTTTACCGTGAACAGTCTATATAGATAAGTGTGACTATGAACTCAGCGAATACCGCATCCTTGCGTTGACCAAGTCGCTCGTAGAAAATCATGGAAAATTAATTACGCCCTAATGACAATTATTGCACTTTCTATTTTTAAATATTGCATTTTTGTTGTTTTTTATTTTTATCAGATTTTTTTAACAGTCCTTTCATGTAAATCATTTATTTCTATAAATTGCTGCCAACATACCGTGGTTAATGGCAGAGTCCTTAAGGTGAGGAATTTACGAAAAGTTTGGTGAAAGTGCTTGATTGCCTATGACACCAGTAATACTAGAAATTTCACCATTATCAAGTGGAGAGATTTGAGCTGCAGAGCCGATGCCTGTGAAGCATCGTGGATGTGGAGCGGAGCGGGAATGCCAGAACAGAGGAAACGGAAACATTCCCGAGAAAACCATCGGATCATTGGCGCCGTCTGGCACGATTACCCCGAGCGAAAATACGGGAGTACCCCGCCGGGAATCAAATCCGGTTTGCTTTGGCGGGAGGGGATCGATCTAACCGCTACACCAGCCACAGTCCTTGTGACGTTAAGTTCTATAAATATAGTCCATGCGCGGTCACTTTCGACTTTTCTGAAGTCCAGCTTAATATCCACTTCCAGGATATTATTCCGCCGTGTGCAGACAAAGTTTAACTATTCCTAGAAAATTACACCGAAGGGACAACACACCGCATTTGCGCGCACTCAGTGTAATAATATTTTGCATGAGAAATATTTTATATAGGCTGTTCACGGTAAACTGAGCACTTTTGAAAGTCCTGCTTAAGATCTACTTGTATACACGTTGTGTGTTCTTCCGCATTATGTAAAATTAAAATTGTCATGGGCCTCATAACTTTATTCATTCTTCGGTCAAGCGAAACTGTGACATTATTAGAAAAGTAAATATTGTACAAATATGTTTATTTTTACACTTCGATACATTAAAAAATACAGAAAGCGAGAGAAATAATTTAAGTTATCACAAATTGTTACCTAACACTTTTTGTTCGACGTTACTTTATGGAACTTCTTTCCCCTCGAACGTTACCAACTTTTCTGGACACATGTCACTCATTGCGCACGTTAAAATATATGCAGGTAGTCGTAGTGTTATTTTTATAAGGTTGATTTCAAAAGTGATCACTTTATCGTGAACATTCTTTTCCTAGGCATTATCAATACATATGTTTTCTCCCTGTTTTTACTCATATTAATTATAAATGAGGTATCGTAATTTATAGTAAGAATATAAGTAAAAGTTAAATTTAACCAAAACAGGGAAGGTAATTTTTGTTTAACCGGAGTGTAAAATGCTTGTTTTATATGACATATCTGGGAAACAAGCAAACACGTTATTTTGGGGTTATTTTTTGTAAGGTTTGATTAGAAAGAAAGTGTGAAGAAACAGCGAATAGTCTTTAGTAGGAAATACGGCGATCGCCTGTATGTCGGTATCAACTGTTACGGAGAACCGTAGACATGAATACTGCAGATCAGAAAAAAAGAAAATGTTTGCAATCGTAAAACCATGTTTTCTTGTCTTCTCCCTTCAGGTGAACATTGTACCTACTTCACAGCTAGTAAATATTTTTTTTTTTTGTGAACGTCGAATCTTACTTTGTGTGAACGACGTGCCCGAAGATGTTATTGAAGTCTCCTGGCTTCCTTAGTAAGTGTACGTAGAACGAAATATTACTTTTCTAGCAAGGACATGTCTTTACTTTCTCCTCGAAGGAGACGGGATGTTTTCTACCAACTACTTCTGCCATAAATGCTCCTTGTTAAGAAAACAGCAACTCTCTTTCAATATCGGGTTCTTCTCCCTCGTCCCTCGGTGTTGCTTGAAGCACATTTCAGGGTTTTCTGCTATTTTGTTGCGTATTATGTTGTCAAATATTTTCCTGTAACAAATTTACTATCGAAGATTCTTTCCGTTCAAGTAACCATGTTTACTTTCCTAGCTTTGAAAATAATTTTTTTTTTTTTCCCCCATTTGCTTAGGAGCACCAGCAAATGGGGTTTCTGGAAGTAGCATTAGAGGACAAAGGTGTTTTAAATTATTGCGGAGTTTCAAAAATAAAATTATCGGAGTCTGAAAAAAAATTTCCCAAACAAAATAATTTTTTGAAAACATAGTACGATAAAACGCTAAACTGCACTGAAATTAACTAAACGCATAGAAATTGCTGACTAATAAACAAAAACACTTGACATTAAAATGGTATTGTATTGTAAAGGGCTTTTCAACGTCCCCCGGTTTTATGCTGGAAAGCTTAGCAGGGGACGGGTTACAGACTAACTTATAACATCACCTAAATTACCACACATGCCTCACCTGGGATTTGAACCCAGAGCCTCCCGCACCCCAGATCGGCTGCGCACCCACCGACTGCATCACGGGAGGTAGACTTGATCATTAAAACATTAATCAGCAAACAACATAAATTCCATATCACAATGATGTTTCTATCAATTCGTTTGCTATCTCAAGCTGGTGGGTTTTAATTTACTGTTAATTACGAAGGTAGTGGCGTAATAGACGGACATGGAAGTTTTGTTAAGAGCTCATAATTGCAGCCCAGACACAGATTTTAATAAGTAATAGGGCGTGTATTTCATGAAAAAAGTTACATTCAAAAAAATAAAACAGAACTAGAGGAAACATAATGCCAGTGGTGGTTTTGCAGGACTATGGTGTAATTAGTTTACGTTCTATCGTAATATGACAATTTTAAATACCTCAATTTGTCTGCTCCATTAAAATGTACCCTGTATCAGTCCTCTCTTAAGGAAAACAAAAGTAAATAAACAAATTCTGCGGAATCTGAAGGAGAAAGAGACTACTATCCCTCACAACATGAGTAAACACTATCTTCCAGAACGTCCTACGTCTAGGTAATATGAACTATTACAAACTACTGACAAGGAGACCCCAATGCTATCACAGTGAAGGAAACACAATCTAACACATATACGAACATTCGTCGCATAGTACATAAGCAGAAAATTGTCGGTACACAAGAGTGTCATGTTACGATAGCACATAAATTTCTTGCACTTGAATCCAACAGAAAACACCATTGAATTCTAATGCACTGTAGTTGTACTTGCTTGAGAATAGTTTGCTCAAAGCCGTGGTTTTTTTTCACAGTCGCCTTTGCTCTTTACCTTTTCTCTTTATTTTACAAGATTTAGTAATGTGTTAATTAAATTCATCTTAGCTGAGCTTCCAATACCCATAAATACTGAAATTGTAACTTACATCATTTCTACGTAACTATAAGTGTAAACAAATTAAGAGATGGATTTTGCACCTCTGTCATATTTCCGTGCCTGCAAACCTGTTAAAATCAGTGTTCCTAAAATAGGGTTTCAATATCACGGCTGAGCAACTGACGGCAACCCCCTATTTTAAAGGATATCATTTTTTATTAATAAACTCATTCAAAATATATTTACGAAGATAATTGATTTTAACTACGTTGTATTTAATGTAAACTACACTGTAGAATCAGAATACTTTATAGAGTATTAACGGTATAAAAAAGGCAGTTCTACTTCAAGAGGAGAACTAGACTATGGATGCTTAAAGTCTAGCCTGATATCGAGAGAACCCGCGAAATCCCCGCACATTTACTGATTTACAACTGCGTGTTGCAAAAAAAAAGTTTATATTAATTCGGAGGACAAGTCGAGGAAGAAATAAAATGGTACACCGAAAAGCGAAACATACAGGTTCAATTCTATCATTTTGTATCTTTAAGAGAGTTTGAGAAACAAAGATAGTGATTTTGTCATCGTTAATCACTATGTTTACCAACCAATTGTAATTATTTTTCTATTTTAATTTCAATGCTATGATATCATATTTTTGTTTAAATACGAAATTATGTGTAATATATCAGGAATAGCGGGTACATAAAATGTCAAGAAACAGCATGATGAATACTTTGAATTTTAATAAATACTTAACTAAAATAAAAACTTATTTTTTTTCGCCATTTCTTAACGTTATGGTACACATATTTGCAGGACAAAAAATGTTTTTCCAATTTTCGGAGAATATGATCCAAAATAAAAATGCAGTATCATTTAAATGGCAAGGGGAGAGCAATGTTAACAATTCTGCTTTGTCGTCACTGCTATAGGCTGTTCACGGTAAAATGAGCACTTTTGAAAGCCCTGCTTAAGATCTACTTGTATGCACATTGTAGTTTTCTTCCGCCTTATGTAAAATTAACATTGTCACCGTCCTCAACACTTTATTCATGCATCGGCCATGTTAAAATGTAAAATTATTAGTAAAGAAAATATTTAAAAAATCTGCAAATTTTTACCCTTTAATGCATTAAAAAAGCAGAAACGAAAATAAATAAATTAAGTTACCACAAATGGTTACCTAAACACTTTCAGTATTTGAAGTTAAGATATGGAACTACTTTTTTTTTCTTCGTTACCAACTTTACTGGGTTAATGTCACTTAGTGCTGACCCTTTAAAATATACGCAGACAAGGGTAGTGACTTTTTTCTAAGGTTGATTCCAAAATTGCTCACTTTATTGTGAATAGCCTTTAGATTGGTGTGGTTACTACAGCTTTAATATACACTAGAATTAAATGAATATTTTTGTAAAGTTTAAAATTTGAAGATAATGGGAGCCGCGGTGGCTGAGCGGCGAGACTGCTCGCCTTCCGCCAAAGAAAACCGGGTTAAATTCCTGGCCGGTTCGCTCCGGATTTTCGCAAGTCGAAATCGTGCCGGGCGATGCCGCTGGTCGGCAGGTTTTCCCGGGGATCTCCCGTTTCCCCCGCTGCCGAAGTATGTCAGTTGAGTCGCGGAACATTCTGTATGCGACAGCAAGGGCGTTGAATTGTTATGCGCCTTTCGCTTAAGGCCCCCGCCTATACCTGGCATTTGAAGTGCGTTGCAGAGTGTTTCGAGTACAAATTTTCCCACGAAACTACGAAACGTGCGCCCGATTACATCAAGTACGGAAAGATCTCGCACACCTCAGGCAAGTTCGAGAACTGACGTGCATCACAAACACCATTCCAGAGCACTCCAGCATTGCTGACATTTGCTTTCCCAAAGCTGCGCGTCAAACTTGCGACGCCCCGCGGCGCTGGCGCCACTGTCAACTTTTGTGACGCGGTTCTCTACTGTTTTGCGTGTCTCACGTTTGGGCTGCACTCTAACGACGTGCGTACTGTGCTGTAACGTTGTTGGGTGTTTAAGTGTTGTCACACTTAAGTTTTCCCCTGGAATGAAACTGAACATTTGAGTGTATTGCGAGAGATGAAGCTAATAGCATTAGTAGATGAAACATTGGGTAGCTGTACGCGCTATGGCCCGTACTTGACCACACATTTGCATGTAAAAAAACTATAACCAAAACTACCACAAAAATAATAACACTACACGTCTAGAGGAGCAACGTTTACTGATGACGAAAATTATGCAGAGCAGCTTTTAAAATATTTCATCAAGTTTAAAATTATGACAATATGTGCAGCTTTCAAATATATAAGAGATATGAATTTAAAAAAATAATTAAGTCAAAGAGAATGGCAGACTGGCTCCGTAGTAATTATTTTTACTTTATAGTCTCTTCAAACAAAATTTTCTCTCACGCTTAATGAAATGATAAAGAAACTTTGGTTAGCTAAGTTCCTTATCGGTAGAACATGATTACTCTTCACACTGAGAGATGTGTAAGCAAATGACGGAGAAAAGTTTTAATAGCTTGTTAGGGATCACCAGAGAATAGTTACAGAATGTTAGTTGGTTGACAAAATTGGATCGAAACTAGCAGGAATTCTCCCTTGGCAACATAAAATGAACGTTATACCCCTGTGGAAACACCAGGCCTGTAGTCGAAACATGTCTAACTAACTCGGAGTCTGGAGGTAGATACCAGCCCTGGGTACCAAGTCTTCTGCAGGCTGAAATAAATAATTGCAATTTGCCGAGTTTTCATTAAATATTATCTGTGGTTCTCTTATTTTGTTCCAGGAACACTCGTGATGATATTAAAACCATTTTGGCACCCGAGTCATCTAAGAAAAATCTTCGTCCCGCTAAATGTAAAACATTCATTAAAACAATGGGAATTTTAATTAACCTGGCAGATAGTCGTTCAAAAATGCTTCATTATAAAAAAAATTACGTACGATCAGTGCGGCCAATTTCTAAAAATAATAAAAATTCATCAATCAAAAAAATACGACCATGGATACTGCATAAAATTATATGTCAAAATAAATAAAACCTTTTAAACATATTTAAAACTTAAAACAGCAGATGCTCATTTACTTATACCATTAAAATAAAAAAGCATATTATTAAATTCAATTAATAGATAACGTGTAATGTTGAAAACCAAAATACGTATGCCAACAGTGCCGTCACATAGAGCAATCATAACGTGATACGAAAAGTGTAGTAAAATAACTAACTTGAAAAAGCCGTAGGTAATAGTGAATACCACCATGAAATATTATACGTTACATCTGTTTCCCAAAATATGCGCGTCAGGCACGTAAAATATACTCAACAAACCTGCATCGAACCTTGCTACAACTTTGCACCAAATAAAACCATAGGGTCAGCTCTTAAAGTGCCATAGGTACAAGCAGCCCAACGAGAATAATGCACGCCATTTCAGAGCATTGCGCTTAGAGGCGATGGCGCACTTGGTGCGCTGAATAACCTAGCTCTTATGTCTGCTGCGTTTCTCTGCCTCAAACGCAGAAAATGCCAACTGGTTGGCGACCCCCTTTAAGGGTAGGCGATTTTAATCAGCCTTTCTAAGTTTCTTCATAACACACCTCAAGCGAGTCAAATTTCCACAGAATTCAGGACTGACAACTTCACATTCTAATTTTTTTCTTGGAAGAAGCGTGAAAAGTTTGGATGTGTGTAGCAAGACTTACCGTCCGTTCTGACTACCAAATATGAACTGATTGTAATCATTAACGCGGAAAAAAACGCATGGCGATATTTGTCCTTCGGCGAAGTTCGTATCATCTTAATAAACTCTAGGTTGCCATCCATACGTCTACGTCCATCTAAACTATGGCAGGACATGGTCGGAAATTTATTAAGGTATGATATTTGAATGTGATTCTTCATAAAATATTAACTTATAATACGGTGAACTAGACTGGTTATCTATTAGTTTGTTAAGGTACACAATAAGAACTGCCAGCATCCAATGGTGACAGTAAGTATAAATTTTGGTATTTACAGAGATACTGTAATGTGGAAATCCTTCGTTTCTTTAAGCAAGTGTTATCTTCTATAATGGTGGACTAATGAGCACGAATCGCTGAATACACTAATGGCAGTTTAAAAAGTGAGCATACAAATTTTGATTCAAATACGTTGAATAATTCCTCATAAATAATATAACACCTAAAATGACTAAACGGGTACCATTTCGAAAATAAGCACTCGGCATAATCTAAAACTATAAGGGCCCGCAATTATTGCTACGATCGTTGTGTGCAGTTTGGTGCAATATAGTGCAATATGCTGAAGTGTTTAGGGTGACACGCCGATAATCATACGTACAAACATGTAAACAGGAAGGTGATCAAGTGTGTGAGAAGGCATTGAATCCTTAACTTCGCCATTATAAGTTATGCGGAAAAAATAAAAATAAATTAAATAAGCGTGTCTTTTGTCTATGAAGTTGGCTGAAAATGTACTAGTGCCCCAAAAGTCCTGCATCACAGACAGATTACACTCTAAATTCGAATCAGTGGGAAACCGCTGACTCGCAGTGAAATCCAACTACAGGTACTCGAATCAGTGAAAATGGCTCCACTTAGAATCAGTTGAAAATCACGGATTGTTTCAGCGAAAAAATTTCACTCATTGAATTAGTGACTTCAGTGAAACAATTCCACTGATTGAATAAGTTACGGCCGACTGCAGTGGCGAAATATTGTTTTTATTGAATGTAGCCAAACAATTACGTTAAGTAAACATACTTAACGATAGTTCGATATATATATATATATATATATATATATATATATATATATATATATATATATATATATATATATATATAGTGCAATTTATCGTAATTTAAAAAAGAAAAAAAAAATTCAGGTGGCCGGGATTGAACTCGCACATTCTTTTCCTCCTCGCTTCTAGACCACTATATGCTGTTCACGGTAACGTGAGCACTTTTTAAGGCCCTGCTAAATTCTTCCTTTCAACTAATTTCTAACTTTCCCCCACTATTTAATACAAACATTGCTATATGACTACTAAACGCTGTGTATACATTTCACCACTCTCAAAAGTTAACGTCTGAGGCTGCAATAAAAAATATTTATTAGGGGTTAATGCATTTTGGAAGGGCCTTAAAAAAGTGCTCATTTTACCGTGAACGGCCTATACCTTGCCATCTGCGCTATCACGCCAAGTTTTAATTTAAAGAGGAAAATATGTGTCTTCTACGTTCGCTGCGAAATCGTGAAGAGATAAATTTCATGTTCTTCCTTTTCGTTTTCGATATAATTGGTAACGTTAGGATTGTTGAAACGAATAGTATAAAAGAGTACACTCTCTTCATCACATATTATGCAGTTTAAACCTTTAAACAGAGCGCTGTGGCGATTACATGAAACGAAATAAAAGACATAAAAAAGTAATGAAAGTCTGAGTGCTCATATTACCTCATAAAATGGCTTTTTGAAAGACGAAACACATTTTAGAAAGTATTTTGTGCTGGTTTTATTAGTTTATTCGTTGTTATTTCACTTGATACAGGTGGTTTAACGGCCATTTTTGAACGTTGTTTGACGGCCATTTTTACACAATGTTTAACTGATCCATTAGTGAAAAATAAACCACTGAGTAAACAGTGAAAATAAATTACTGAAAATCAGTGTAAAATGTCATTGAATCAATAAGTGAAGGAAATCGGGCATTTTTTCACTGATTCGTCAATTAGATTTACTGAAGTGGCTGTTGAATGAGTCAGATATGTTCGACTGAGTGAAACAGTGAAAATCTCACTGATTCAGATTTAGAGTGTATGATAACTTCGAAATACTTTTTAATTGATTTTGTTATATACATTTTTTTGTAGTTGGAACTACGTTAACTACCGACAAGTGTGTACAAATATTGCTGTTCCTTGGACGCAAAGGCTACTTGCACAGCGACATTGCAGCGGAATTTAATCGACGGCTCTTAGATCGAGAGTCGTCGGCACAAACCCCTGTTGTAAGGTTGCTGCTGAAGAAATTATTAAACCACATGTAACGCGACAGAATCACCGCGAGCAGGACGACCAAGCTCTTCAAGGACCTGTGGAGGAAACTATCCTGGCGAAGGTGCAATTGAATTCTGAAATAATCAACTCGTCGGACAAGCTTGTAACTGGACGTTTCCCTGAGAAACTGTCCAGTGAAGCTTGAGGAAGCACGAGTTTCGCCCCTATAAGATTCAATCACTGCACCGTCCGGCAGGAGACAATCCTGACCGCGCCGACTTGAAATGTGCTAGTGGTTTCTGGAAAATCTGGACGAAGAATTTTTGGCGCAACGCAATGTTTCCCGATTAAACTAATTATTTACGTTTGTGTATGCGCTACTCGCTTAAGCATTTATTCGGTACTGTATATTATGAGAAACAATGATAATATGCGAATTTGAACTTACAATTTAAAAATCTTCATTCTCAGGCATCATAGTAGCCGTGTGGTTAAAGATATCTGTATCGATCTGAAATGTTGGAACTATCATGTCGATGACGTTCGGGTTCGATTCCAGGTCATTCTCTACAGGACTTGTTACTTGTGTTTGTGCAGAGCTCTTGGTAAATGAACATTGAACTAAAAATTTGGAGTGATAGTAGCGCTCCTGGTAGACGATTACACTATCAAAACGTACCACAAACACAGGTTCAAATTAGCCAAAACTATGATATTCTGTAAGGAGAAAAAGCTGTCTCACCTAAGAAATTTAAAAAAAACCAGAAGAACGTGTTTTTCCGGCGGAGTAGAGACTTTTGTATATGTATAAGATCGGAACTCGTAGCTCTTGGATCTCTGTTGCGAGTGATATGGGTTTATCGAGGAGGAACGAGGCACAAACCACATCATGATTTGGTGCGGTCTGTGCGAAGACCGTATCGTGGGGCCCGTACATTCTGAAGGCAGTCTCACCAACTATGTTAATAAATTCCTTAATTCCTGACTTGGATGTAACTGGTTCTTGTCCACAGTGGTTCCTGCAAAACGAGGCATCCCCTTTCAAATTGCCGTAGGCAGGTAGAGTCAGTAGCTAGATGAGAATTTCAGTCGTCAGTGGTTTGCCTGAAAGCGAAATGTACAGTTTTGAAATCATTGACGGGCATCATCTACTTGAACGAAATGCTTCCTAATGTAGAGATTTTCCGTCGGATTCGGTGAACCACGTCCTGCAGAACGTGAACGAAGGCCTGCAGTTGTGTTTTGAAACTCGTGGTAATCGCATCACTCGAATGGCTTGTTGTGTATAAGTTTTGTGCCATCGTGTACATAAACGTGTATACTATTCTGGCCCACGAAGACGTGCAGGCCTTCCATGTTTCTGCTGGTGTTGTTAGTGCACTTAATTTGCATACCATTCGTGTTTCCGTGCAGCTACATAAAAGGTAACTATGCACAACTGAAATGGCGTGGTGTTTCCTTTGAGTAAGCGTATCCATTCACCGATGGCTGCACTGGGCACAAATCTGCATAGATAAGAAGGTAATTAGTAACACAAGTAATATTTTGTTTAGGTCTTGGGTTGTTTAGAAGTCAATAACCCACACCTTATTTTCTTTCCAAAATAAAAAAAAGAAACATACCATGTGAGTGAATGTGTGTCAAATATGTGAAAATGCGTTTCATAGCTAAGATTAATATTAATGACTTCATAATGGGAAGTAAAGGTATTCATTGTTTTATCACACACACACACATTCATATATATATATATATATATATATCTGTGTGTGTGTGTGTGTGTGTGTGTGTGTGTGTGTGTGTGTGTGTGTGTGTGTGTGCTGGGCAGCAAATCATAGCACTGCATCTGCAAAAGTGGGAAAATCCAAGAAAAACAATTTTGAAAGCCCTCTCATTTGTAGTTATAGTCGATATATACTTTATTTTAGCCTTAAACATAAACTTCAGAGTGCAGTGGAATATACACACTGTGGTTATTACTTACCTAGTAATATATATTTAAAAACGGGTTAAAGGATAACAAGTGGCTGAAAGGAAAAAAAGTAACTAGGGCTTTAAAAGTGCTCACTTTACCGTGAACAGCCTAACCTCTTAGTTTGCCATGAAATGGAAAATATGAGCTTAAATAATTCTAAGGTTTTAAATCCCAATAAGTTACTATTTTTGATGATGTAGGCCTACACAGTGAAACAAAAACTGTGAAAATAACATTTTTTTCAGCTTTAATTTCTTTAATGAAAATCTATGTCAAGTTCAAAAACATAATTTTACTAACTCAAATTTTAGCGCGAGATATATATATATATATATCTGGAAATGTGTAATAATAATTACTGCCAGAGAGATGTAATTATAATATACCACGTTCGAGTCGTTTAAGAATTTCTTTAATGTATTTAGGGTACTTCAAGGCTCCTGCCTTCCTGGCGAGTGAACTGCGCCGCAGTGTGTTTGAAATACACGTTTTTCAACAAAACTACTAAACTTGCGCCCAAAGTGCTGATAAACGAACGGAACACACGCTTCACTTTAGACGACGAGAGATTTCGAGTGCTTTCAAGATGCCACGCGCAATACGAACACCGTTTCAGAGCACTTCAAAATGACTAAGAAAAACATTCTGAAAGCCTTGTATCGAAGTATATGCGCATCGGATACATGCAATACTGCTCAATGGCCCTGCCCTGAAACTTCGTACAGATTTTCCATCAATAAAATAATAGTGTCGCCGCTAAAAGTCCCATAGGTACACACAGTGCGACGCGAACACTGCACGTCAGTTCAGAGCCTTGCGCTTAGTGGCGATGGCGCACTTGATATGTGTGGCAATGTCGCCTTTATCTCTTCCGTGCTTCTCACCTTCAAAAACGGAATAAAGCTCTTGGCAGGTAGGCGGGTACCTTAATTAATGTTTTTGAAACTACCCCTCGAGGCTCTAGAAATATAACCATAGTAATCCTGGCTATCTGAAATGAAATTCGACACTGCAAAAATGTCTTTTGAATTATCAGATTCAGTTCATCGGCGTACACAAACGTGCAGGCTCGAAGAAGCTACAAATATTATCGAGAAGGAAAAATAAATTATTGTAACCTTTTGTTATATTTTCCTGCTAGGTTACCTACCACTCTCGTTCTATTCCAGCGAGAAAGATTATATTCTGCACGCTCGCATTTAACAGCGATGAAAATATGCATTACTGTTTCTTAATGAATATCTCTTCTTACCATTCTGATAACAGTTGAAATGCTCATGAATATAAGTTTTTTTTTTTTTTTTTTTGTTATTTAATGGCACCAACCATTATATTTTCTCTAAAACCGAAATATTAAACCTTCAAACATGATTGCAGCATCAAACTTTGTTATAAAGTTAGAGTGAGCGTGAAATTAATTACCTTTAGTTTAAGTTGTTATAACGTTGCTTACAAGGGTTCATTGCACCATTCGCAATAACGCCTAAATGTCAAAAAATTTAATTCGTCGAACTGAAAACAAAATTTCCTGAGTGAGGATAGAAAGGAAGTCTGTTAATTAACGATGAAGTATGTGTGATGCATTATATATATATATAATTGTTACATATATTTAACGTTGGTATACTGTTCTACAAAGGAAAGGACATTAGAGCCTGTAATTAGGTTTCTTTTTCAGATATGTAAATCAGTTACGTATATGTTTTGGACCTTAACACACATTTGTTTGCATACATTTTTGATGAACTTTTAAGTATTCAAACCTCTCCTTGGTTTATAGCTGTTTCAGTTAAATCACGCAATATTTACATCTGAAGCCACCAATCCATTTTATTTTTCTCATTTATTTTTCTCATGTTTAGACGTATTCTGAGATATGAGATATAAGCTAAATTTGTAAATTTTAACTTATATGTTAATTTTTGTATCTCTGTAATTATTTTCTTTATTTTTAAATCGGAATATATTATTTCTTTTATTAATTTGAAATGTAATTAATATTTTATTTAGATTGTCACTTTTACCTTACGTCTTTTGTCTTCAGCCAGCTAGCGTACATTACACTCTATGAAATTATTCGGAAATTTACTATACCAGTGTACACGCTTAGTGAGGAAGCAGTAATAGTAATGTTTTCCCCTATACATTCATTGCAGCGTTCCTACATTTACTCAGGAAATAGTCAAATGCATAGAGAGTTCCCAAATCTGTATAGTAGCGCTGCTAAGCATTCCTATATCTGCAGCTTGATGTGCGGTATTATTACCATACATTGTATAGGTTCAATAGTATCCATTACAGTTTAGGAAGTTTACCAGAGAATTTTTTACAGCGTACATTTGTCCACGAGGAACTCATTAAGTCTTTCAGTACACTTTGTAATTACACACGCGTTAGAACTTACAGCCTTTCAACACATACGAACTGTTCCCTTTTCAACGTCACCGGAACACGGTCCGAATGGCTACCTGTGAAAAATAAGGTTTAATTCAGAAAGTGATTCATAGTGCCAGCTAGTTTTTTTTTCCTTCTGACACATTCGCGAGTGCCAACGCTTGCGTATTCACAAGCAGAGAGAACGGCAATACGTGGTACTTTTATTGTGGTCCTGTATGTAGTGTTACACGAAGGTCTGTACATAATCCTACATAACCGTGAGTGGTTTTAGTGGTGTAGTTCTTACAACAGCCTTTGTGCCGTTCCCGTTCGTTTAGTTGTGTGCTTTTCATGCATGATGCATTATCACTGGACGTTTCTCAGCACCGTCCCGTTTAAATGGCAAAACTTCCGTTTTGGTTTGTTTTTTTTTTGTCCACCTAAACATGCGATTTTGTTTCCTTGTGCGCGCCCCTTCATTCCGGCGTCGCTCCATGCTCACCTCAATCACCCTCGTCTACTCTCAAGACCTCACTGTTAAGAGCCGCCCAAATCTCTTCACTCACTCTGTCACTGCGGCCGCAGATAATGAATGAACACTCAACACTCGCAAATGCAAATAACTGTGGAATATAATCTATACATATATATAGTCAATTTACAGTTATTTCCAACTTTTCTGAAGCCCTGCTAAATTTCTATTTCCAGTTTATTCTTCCGTCTCGTGCAAACGAAACTTAACCGTCTACCAGACGGACGACGCATCGCATTCCTACGCAATAAGTGTAACAATATTTTACACAAGATCAATTTATTTGTAGGCATTATCAAAACACCTATTTTTCTCCCTGATTTAATTCATATTAATTATAAGCTAGTTTAACTGAAAATATGGTACTTAAATGTATCGCAAGTTTAAGATGCTTGTGACACATGACACGTTTATAAAACAACCAAACAAGTCATACATAGGGAAATTTTCCAATGGTTCGATTCAAACTGCGAATAGGCTATTTTAAAAGCGTCACATTTTTCAGGCCCTGCTTGATACGTAAATTCCTCGCTGATTGGTTGGCTGATTTCAGGTGTGACTTCGTGCGTGAGTCGTCGTTCATATTATAAACGGACCAAGATGTTGCGGCGTTTTGAAAAATGTTTTAATGCGACAGATTTTCGCAAATCAAACCATTTTATCGTATTATTAAGTGTTATCTTGCAATACCGAGCTAAGTTTCACAGTGTTTCATGTTTCGTTCACTAATGTGACTGTAGCTTTGAGAATTACAAATATAAAATTCAAAAAGATCAATTTTGTTCACAATAAAAATTGGTATTGTGTTTTCGTTTAATTATTTTTATATACAGAAACCAAGACTTTTTATTTATTTAGTTAAACCTGCACTGAGAGAAAATCGACCAAAATATTTGTTTGTATAGGGCAAAATATGTGTTAAATTGCCTTAACAAAATATATTAATGAGCAAACAAAATTTGAAAAGCAACTAAATTACTTTTTGTTCGTCGATCAAAATATATGTTTGAATAAACCAAATCTCTGTGTTGGACAAAAAAAAAATTAGCCTGTCAACTAAATATTTCGTTGAATCAACTGTATATATTTGTTTGGCTAATCATTTGACTGCCTTCGTTCGAAAAAAAAAACTCGAGAGTTTGTTTGTATTTTTTGTAACAATTACGATAGCAACCGTGTTTTCTAGTGCATCTATTGATGCTTAAAAATCGTATAAACACATCAATAAAACAATACAACAAGAAACTGACAAGTAAAGATGTAAAACTTGAAATATTGGTTTGCACACGTTTCCCAGTATTTTCATTATATCAATTTAAAAGCTCTCCGGTGTCATAAGTTGTCACGTTAGCTAAGATTACCAAGGCGTAGCGTGCGGATGCAGGTGATCTAGGTTCGGAACCAGGTCAAGCTCGTAAATTCTCTTATCGGCCCAAAACTATTTAATGCACGCGTAGCCAAACAAATCTTTAGTTGCACCAACAAAATATCTCGCAGTTTGGGGCAACCAAATGAGAACAACAAAATAATTTGGTTTCAGCAACAAAAATGTCGTTGCCGCTATACAAGCAAATAATTTGGTTACACCAAAAAAATTTTGTTTGATTCAACAAAACATTTTTCTCAGTGTCTTTTCCCTCTGTTACAGGTAAGTGGCCAAAAACGTCTGCAATGTGTAACAGTATCACTACCATATGGGATGGGATTCGTTGCATACAATTCAGGTAGGTACTAAATATCAAGATTAAATTTGTATAATTACTTTTACAGCATTAAAAATATTTATTTTGCAAAAAAAAACAGGTAAATGTTATGAATGAAATAGTTCGAAATTGTTGTTGTATTGTTTTACCTGTAATCATGCTTTATATTACCCATAGGAATTTTTATTGCAAACAGGCTTCGCAATTACCATCAAATTATAGACAATTATAAATAAAAACGGATTAAAAAGCCAAAGATACGGGGTGGGTAAAGTAAATGGCTTACAATCACAATCAAATATGAAAACATGTAATCATTTATTTGATGGTAGCTATAGTTTTAGCCTAAAATATATTGGATGTGAGTTAATTTTGCGGTCTCACAAACTAATTATGACATGTCTTGCAGAACTACCGACTAATAAGTGGACTCTCAAGACAGCAATGGTTCACCGTCGGTGTCCTGTTCAGAGTAAATATTGTTTCCAACTAAACTGATTATATGAGAGCAAATATAAAATAATTCAACTTGACAAATAACAGTTTTACACTCCGAATAATATTCAGTAGAATGTCCACAATTTGAATAAGTTGCAATGTTTCCCACAGGCAAAAGTGATTTTTTATGCATATTGATTGGTCAAATAATGAAAAAATCAACAGATTTGGTGTGAATTAGTTATTTTATTTCGCTGCGGAATAATAACGGGTAGTACTAAACAATATGTCACGTATGAATAAGTTAAATTATTTAAATGTGTAGTCTACAATTACAAAGTTCATATAGTATTAGTTTCATAGAAAGCAGTCGTTAATTTTTGTGGTGAATAATATGTTCTGAAAATGTTATACCATATAATCTTTGAACATTTAATTCTTTAGCTGGCGATGTGATTATTTATATTTGGGAATATTTACTGTATATTTGTGAGTTTTATCTGATTATCACCAGAAATAATATTACATTCAAAGTTTATTCCCACGACAAATATAGACAGGGCTGATAAAGAGTGAAAACATAAGTTCCTGAAAAATATGTTTTATTCCGACGTTATATTAGTACTCCAATTTGATGCCAGAATAGTAATTTATTGGTTTGGGGGGGGGGGATAATTATATAAGTACAGGATATGGAAATGAAACTTTGAAAAATTAAGCATATTAATTCATTACCAGGGGTTCAAACACCGCAGCGCTTGTAGCATAGCTGCATGCCAACTTCCCCACGGAAGTCTGCTGCCTTGAGTGAGAAGAAATTTCATATACGCACGCTTAAAATCAACGCCTTACTATAACAATGACCATTTGTCACAGCGGTAAGAAACTATGCAGGTTTTTGACACATGTGATCAGTTAATCGAATACTCTCGCAGTGTGGGCAAATTGTTCGCCAGAAATAATTAACGCTGATTTGTGTTCTCTTACGCGCAAGCTACAACGTTGTGTATATTCTCTATGCCATGCAATCTGCTTTTAAAACACGATACACGAACATATTCATAATCGAAAAGATTTTAACACCAATATTTCTTTGAAATTATTTGATACGTCTCTAAATAAAAAACAATAAAACTAAAAATTGGTATAAGAATAATAATAATAAAATTACTTAATTACGTAGTAAATTTCCCGAGTTTGTTACATAAAACAGCAAAGTCATAAGACATTATGTAAAATGTATAAAAATTTTTTATGCAATTTAATAAAAAGAAGGTTTAGGATGCAACCGCCTATAATTGCAATGGCTTAAAGTTATTTTATAGTTATTTGGGGTTTTTGCATAACGTTTAAAACTCGATTTAGATTCAAAATATATTTTTTAAGACATTCTGAGTCCCTAGAACTCAAATAGGCTGTAAATATTAGTACTGACAAAGCAATTTTTTAGACAAATTGAAAACATAAAACGGCGAACAACAACTTTTGTTAAAGAAAGTATAGCAATGTCCTTTTTTCTTTATAAAAATTAAGCATCTAAAACTAAAAATTTCTTTATTGATCAGAAGCTGAAAAATACAAGGAAATGGCTAAAAATGATACACTAGTTTTGACTTTTCTTCCCAGACTCTGTGCGCCCGAAATGCGATTTTTGATAACTTGGGGTAACTTTTTATATCCCAGTCGTTTGAAGTGTTTCGCATTTAATGTAAAAAATTTTTTTAACGCTCCTGTAATGGTTGTACATGCAAAGCATGCAACCATTATCCCAGATTGTGCTTTCGTCTCTGTTCGGAGAATGGGCGCACTAAACCCGGCACTTCATTACTACTTCAACGAACAACAGCGTGTTGTCCGTAATTTCCCTTGTTCTGCATTTATCCGGAGAGCCATGAACTATGTTCATGCAACAAAAGGGTAAAAATAAAAAATAAAAAATAAAAAAAGAAGCAATAAACAACATGACGCTTGGTGTGGAAGTGGAATAATTGTTACGATAGTTCTAAAGTTTTTTATTTGGATGAGAGAGGATTTCGGGCACTTGCCTGAAAACTCCCAGTACTCATAACCCAACTCTTTCTGTGTAAGACTAAGAAGAATTTCTGGACCACATATATATATATATATATGTGTGCACTTCCAAGGCAGGGTAAATTGTGGAGGCACAGAAAAAATTTAGAATTATGCTATATCTCAGTAATGCTTAATATGTACAGCAAACCAACCTAAGTAACTATTAAGATTAAAATAAACTAACAATAAACGATCTACCAAAGATCGGTAAAAATGGCAAGTTTCATCAGAGACGCGATTTTATTATTTTACTGGAGATTTTATTACTTACTTGCTCTGAATTTCACCGTTCCAAGTTAATATAAGATTGAACATTATTCACTTTTTGGGCGTATCATCAACACTCGCTCAAAACTTTCCGTTTTTATATCGAGTTTACATAATAATAGTACCACTTCTTTTGTTTACATATGGTCCTACAATATATATATGTTTTTATAAAACACTCTTTTGCATAGTTATATTTCCAGGCCTTTCATTAAAATTCGGTTGAAGCATATCTGTGAAATTATCGGAGCAATGAATCGATGCAAATAGCTCAAGTTATGAAAAGTCCAAGTCTCGTGGTTTCTATAGATCTGTAGGCGAAATACTCGTTTTGTGAAGAAATATGGAGTTAATAATTGCACAGCTGATATGCTCGCTCTACCCCCACACTCTTACGGCGCATGCCACCTTCAAGCCAATCACGAGATGCCAAAATTAAACTTACTAGTAATTCACATAGTCCCTGATATGTCTCATAAAATGATTAGTATCTTGTATTAGTGTTTATTTCTTACAAATGTATTTCCTTCACAGCTTGAAAGCAGTAGGAAGAATCTGAATAAGGAACATGCGAAATTCGCCAAAACATATTGAGTTTAGTTGTATTACAACATAGTTTAGATCTGATCCACTTTGGCAACAAGTTGGACTGGTTGATGGTTCTACTGGATGTGCTGGTTAATGGTTCTATTGGATAGACTGTTTAATGGTTCTACTGGATGTACTGGAGGATAATTATACTGGATGATGATTCTATTGGATGGACTGGATGATGGTTCCACTAGATGGACTTGATGGTGGTTCAACTGGATGGACTGGGTGGTGGTTCTACTGGATGGACTAAATGATAGTTCCACTTGATGGACTGAATGGTGGTCCTACTAGATAGACTGGGTGATGTTTCTACTAGATACACTAGTTTATGGCTCTACTGGATGGACTGGATAATGGTTCTACTAGATATCATGGATGTTGGTTCAACTGGATGGACTTGATGAAGGTTCCAGTGGGTATACTAGATCAACTACTGGATTTACTGGATGTACTGGATTATGGTACTACTAGATGTACTAAATCATGACTATATTGGATGTACTATATAGTACTAAATGATTGTTCTACTGGATATATTGGATGATTGTTCTACTGTATGGAGTGGGCGATGGTTTCACTGGAAGGACTGGATGATGGTTCCACTGAATGAACTGGATATTGGTTGGATGTAATGGATGTTGGTTCAACTGAATTGACTGGATGATGGTTCCAATGGCTGTAGTGGATGATGATTCTAGTGGCAGGACTGGATGATGATTTTACTGGATGGACTGGATGATGGTTCTACTGTATGGACTAGATAATGGTTCTAAACACTGTTTGTCTTGTGAGCCTACCCACTGGTCGCAGACGTTCGCTACTGGAATAACCTAACTCTGATTGACCGCTGTCAATGACCACAGTTTTGTCTAATATATAGACCCTACATGTGAACAACAACTGGATATGCAGGAATTTGGTGAGATCAATATGTTATAGGATTCAGTGTAATCAATTTCAAAGTTTTTGTTACTTTATTGATTATATCAAAATGGTGTCTGTATCAATTTCGTATTTAATATAAGATATATATATATACATATATAGATATATATATATATATATATATATACTGTACTATCATTTCCTGGGCTTCGCAAGGTGTAATCCTCAAAGTGTTAAGTAAGCAATCTCAACACTTTCAATTCTCACTTTCTGCTTAAAGAGTCGTAAACGTAGATCTGCATTAGAGCCGGGCGAGTAAACGACCTTATCACTTCTTGCTCGCTCGACCAGATTAACCCCTTTCGTGTGTCGAGGTAAGAGGGGGCTGGCCGTTAACAAACTTTCCTGTTTAACATAGCACGCCTACGGCTTAATGCTTGGCCGGGCCTATCCGGGGGTTACGGAGTGAGGGATTTAGGAGTGGGGACTCGGCACATAAGCATTCCCGAGCACTCAAACGAAATTGGCCGCCGCTGGAATCGAGAATGTGGTGTGATGGCTGTAGAGCAGGCGCTCAGCCACTCTCAGATAGGGAAACGCGAGAAATTCTGGCCATAGCAGCGAAGTTGAATTGTTAACTGTCTCTCGTGTTAGTCTACTTGCGCTCTTAAAAGAACGCCTAATATTCGATTTGCTTGACATTGAATGGAAATTTTCGTAAATAAATCTTGTATACAAACATATACAACAGACTTGTGTAATGTGATCTTGTTGGTTTATGTAAGTCTAAAATTTGACAGGTACATATATATTGCTTGTGTATATACGGACCACCAATGAGGGCAGACTATTGGCATTGTTTGTTGTTCGTATATCAACGTCACATCCACTTTCCTACCGAAATAAATCTACGCAATATGATCGTAGGCGTATTAAAATACAGACGAATATACAGTTTAGCATTGTATGCTTTCTAATAATAATATATCTATCGAAATTATTTAAATTTTACAGAATAAATAATTTAATTAGAGACCTCAGATTATTATGATTTTCGGAAACTGTGCTTCTAAGAGGAATACAACTAGGTAACTTGTTCACAGTTTCCAGTGTACAATACATTTTTTTTCGTGAATACGTTTCTTAAAATCAGGTCGACTCATTGGGTACCAAGAAGGAAACTGCGATGTAACTTTTGCAGAGTAATCCCTTCCGATACTATAACTTCATGAAAAATAGCACGATGGAAATAAATATGGGATTTATTTAATTGGGTATGCGACTGTGATGCGAGCATGACCTTGAATTGAGATCGCGCAGCCTATGATCAAGACCCGGGTGGGGGGCCGAGGCGACTGATAACAATTTTGGGCGTGGTCGATAATTTCCAGGCAGGATATCTCGCAACTACGATGTGCAAGCACGCTGATTTCGGTGTCAAATGAAATATCTCGGATTTAAGTCTAATAGCCGAGTATACATTTCGTTACTTTCTTTCATTCCATGCCCGTATTCCAAAGAAAATATTATCCATGTATTCACGTAAAACCCACGGCTGTACTTGCGACAAAGCCACATCCCGATGTTTTTCATTTTGCTTCATTATCGGAAGCTAATTTTTACAGTTTAACATTATCTTTTCTCAGACACAGTACGGATATTCCCCTTCCTACGGCGTTCAGTTATTAATCACTCATTATTAGTGACCTACAAAATTCACGTTATTATTTGGGGACATGTTAACCTTTAAACACATGTACCTCTGCAATAAATTTGTCATTGGACCATGTTTCACTTGATACACCCTGGTTAACTCAGTGGCAATAAAATAACACTTCACAATTGTGTGGTCCAATAACGTTCACTCCTGTCGGAAAGGGAGTGACCTCGCGTATATGCAGCAGCTAATGTAGAAACGACGCATGCTCAAGTATATAGACATACATCACTGCGAAGTTTAGCCTGGTGCCAAATAATAACGCGAATTTTGCACATCTCTACTCATTATTGCTAACACGTGGGTAGTAACTTAGATAATTCGCCCCATGCTCTGGCTAGCCAGACTGGATATACTGTTCGTTTTTTTTTTTTTTCTTCTTTTGTCTGTATCTGGACAACTTCTCGGGTCAGCAAGAAGCAGTAACAGTCCGGAAGTAGGGCTGAAAATAGAAAGTGAAAAACCAACAGAGAACAATTCCCTAATTTGTTATGCTGGCTCAGCGGGTACACGAGTTCAGAGAGTAAATTGTAGAAATGGTGTTTGAGGTGGAAAAGCTCTGCGTGCGAGAGAGAGAGAGAGGGGGCGCAAAGAGATAATGTTCTTCATCCCAGGCGCAGAAAAAAAAATTAAAAAAAAATGTATATATATAGGCCTACACGTGAGGGCATAACCTGAGGCTATAAATAGTTATTCCACGGGTGAAATTGGGTGAATTACCTCTTGTCTGCTTTTAGTAATATTCCAAGCATTTTCGTTTCCGCACGTTTGCAAAAACAAAACATCGCAGACCAGTGGTACGCTACTGTCGTCCTAGTCTGCTTGGATGTAGCGATTCAATTTACTGAGTCAATTTAACTCCGTGCACGTACGTAATGTTTTGCAAAGCCGTTAATTTGCAAATTTATGACAGTACAGTTCTGCCCCAACTTGAATTTCGTATTATTTGTGAATTGCAACTCACGTGCGATTTGTAAACAAAGCAATATTTCGTAAGTCAACCAGACGTTTCCCAACTGGAAGTGTGTGTGGCTCATGCGTTTTGCAGCATAAGTATACATCTAGGAAAACTAGTAAAAATCGGTTATAAATTATTTTATCAGTACGCTTTACTATACGTACAGTTTCGCTTGCAGCTAATTTCTCAATTGAATGTCGCGATGAACGTAGTTTTGTGATATGGTAAATTTACTACACATCTAGAAATATGTCTTTACGAACAAAGTTTCTGAGGCTAGCGACAAAGTTTTCAAGTGACGACGTTTAGATTGAAAGCGTTTTCTTTTATATTTTCACTAAAGTGTTCGGTGGAGTTCCAGGTAAACCACGAAACTGTTCTTTTACACGAATTTTTTTTAAATTTACAATTATTTATTTGTAATTTAAAGCAAAAATATTATTTACCCTTTTGAAGCAGGATTATTCTGAATGGAATACAAAAAAAAAATTAATTTAAACTGCGCTACCTGAAGTACAGATCTTTAGTTCCCGACAAACCAGAAAATCAAATTGTAACTGCTTGATTTTAATGAATAAGTTAATGTAACATAGTAAAACATACAATAGAAATATTATTTTCAGATATTTTAGTTTCGAAAATTTTTGTAGGGCCTATGTAAATATTATATATTTTCATAAACCCATCCTAACAGTCGTTGCTCGTGAGTAGAATGTTAATAACCTGTTAGCATGAATTGTCCATCATTGCCGCCAAAGTTTCACTGACTTAGACCTAGAATTTTATTGCAGAGCAAAAACACACTTTATAAGGCTGTTCACGATAAAGAGAAAACTTTTAAAAGAGTAGTAGGGTATGGTATCTCCGAGGACAAAGGGATCAGGGAGAGGCGCGAGGCGCCGGCGACCATGTTGGAATTCCCCCTCCCCCCCCTCAAATCACTCATTATCACGCCAAAGCGTACGTTTCAGCCCAATAATGCCTTCAAATTTTCCTTTTCTCTACAAATTTTCCTTTTTCCCCTCAAAATTTTCAGTTTTTCCCTAAAAAAGGGCTTGCTCCTAATTGCGGCTGACGTATCTCCTCAATGCGGCTGATATATCCAAAACTCAGCCGTATAATGAGGAGTCGATAAAGTGTAAATTATCTTAGTAAATTATTTTTATAAAATGTAATAAATTTTTTTTTAATTAAAAAATTTAGAGGCGTTAATATTAAGTGTTGTATATCACTGGACTCGTATTTTCAAGGCACGTGCGATAGCGATATCCAAACAAATAAATTTTAATAAATTATATTTTCAATTTAAATATATTTTTTAAAATAAAAATTTAAAGACGTAAGTATTAAGTGATCGTGGAAAACAGCTTCACGGGAAAGTAAGCGCGAATTGACTAAACTTGTTTATAGGTTTACATACAATAATAATGGAAGGCGTGTTTGTTTTTTTTTTCTCCGCTAATTAGTTGCCACGGGTGAGTTGTACTCACCGTTTCCTATTGTGTGAAATAAAATCGGGTTTGGCTGTGTTGGGGACACGGCCGTTTGTTTTGCGTAAATACGTCTACGTTGACGCGCTCGGACGCCTTGATGTTTATTTTAACGTTCCCGGCACCGCTTCACTCTATCATATGGGATTTTATGGGCATCGCTGGATTGCTTTTGAGATGCTCTTTCCAACCGTATACGACTTATGTATTTCGATTTTGCTATTTGACGAGTATAGGCCGAAACTGTGTTAAGATTTTTTAATTTTTGTACTAAACGCATATAATTTCATAGTAACCACGTCACACAAATCTTTCAATCGATTGATCGTGACGAGAGCTGTCGATTGAAACTTTCAAACGAGTTTTGTAGCTTCTCCTAGTCAAAAGTTATATACTACGCGGAAGTTATGGGACGCGGCGAAACGAACTCAAAATTGTGGAGCCCCCCCGCCCCCCCTTTTTTTTTTTCAATACCTATTTCCATAGCCCGCGATGCTTCGCAGTCCTTACTAAACGTAACGTATTCTTTCATCCTTTGTCAATCGAGTGGTGTAATTGAATTTTGAACGTAGACGATATATTCGGAGCTGCAATGCAGAATTGTATCCCTCGATCTTGTTATCGTCGGATTTTCTCGATTGCCACCCACAATGGTGCAAGTTTAAAGACGTATTCACGTCAAAATTTAGTACCTGCCTCATAAAAAAAAAATTGATAGGATGTTTCAAGCATAACGAACTCGGGTGTACGAAGAGACACGATGGGGGCGTGAAGAAACAGAGGAATGAGGAGAAAGGACGAAACTGGAGTAGACCGAGTAAACCCGTGCCTCGTGGTCTAGAGAAAATTGATCAGAAATTTCCCGGTCTCTGTGGGATTGCGATCAAAACAAGATTTGAAATTATAAGTCACGTAATATTTTTTCTTTTACTTTTTAAATGCATCAACAGGGAATTTTATGTTATTTTTTTCACAATTTCCTCAGTAATTTTTTTTTTACTTCCATTACTAGCTGTTACCCGCGGCTTCACCCGCGTGAAAAAAAAAAAAACACTAAACGGTGTCAACTCAAATGGTTGGCGGCATATTTTGTATATTCCCTAAGAACCTGTTCGTTTTTCTGGGATGAAAAGCGCCCTATGTGGTAATCCAGAATATAATCTACCCCTGCAGAAAAATTTCATCCAAATCCGTCGAGCCCTTACGACGTGATTGAGTAACAAACAAACTTACAAACTTTCGCATTTATAACATTATTAAGATTAGGTATATTGTTTGTGCTCATATGATTTTATTAAAATATATGATGATATTTATGTCATAATATACTAAAGAACTGAGCAACAAAACTATACGTTGTTTGTATACCTGTTCTTTATATATTGTGCTTGAAAAAAATTGGAGTAGAAATGTATGTAATAATTAAAATTTAAACAGTTTCTTATTAAGCGGCTTAATAATCTAATTAATATTAATAATGCCTGTTTGCGTTAGATAATTTAACGCTTATAATTGAGGATACGAATTGTTTTTTATAATTTTATACTAGGCCTATGCGATATTGTGTTCTCTTCCCTTTCTTTTAAACTACATTTAAAACGGAAATAAACATCTTCTTAATATAATTTATTATATAGATATATTATTATTTTTATTATGATAAATTAAGTATATCTTACGAGAGTTCGATTACTCGTGTGGTTTTTGTTTCATTAAAAAAAACTGTTATCATTCAATTTGCGGATAATTTGTATGTATATCACCTGTCGTCTGACAACAGCTACTCTTGGATTGTTTTAAGGAAAATTTTACGGAAATTCTGTGGTTTTTGTAAAAACCTAACTCTCGAACGGCGTACGTCAATGAAAATTCTTCCGCTCAACCCTTTCAGTCGCACATTCTTATCTGAGTTCAAGTGCTGCATAAATGGAATTATTGTGCAACTTTTCATCTTTCACGAACACGGTGTCCTAATCCTATCAGGCCCAATTTAATCTACGGTTTCGGGTGCTGCAAACACAACATTTTATGGTGCATACTGTACTTAAGTCGACACAATACTTGTTCCGTTGTCGGCTATATGCTCGGTTGCAGTAATATGAACCAATTATGACGTAGCTTGCAAAACGATTTGCGAATTATTTACCCACATGTAAAATCATTGGTTACCGAGCTTCGCAGTGTGCAGTACAGACAAAAATTACCTACACATGCTTAATGTACACAAATGTGTAAACTGGTACTGAGTGGTTTAAAGGGTTAAAATTACTTCCTTTCATTACAAGAACCATCCAAAGATTATTTTAATCCAGCCAGCAAATATTTTTTTCTCTAAAAATTCACCTTGGAATCAGAAATATTATCACAGTTGTGAGCAAGCAACTTTTTGCCTTCTTCAAAAGTATATTAAAAATATATATAAACACTTGAGGATGGATGTCAGGAGTTGTTTACATATTATATGTAGAAAAATTGTACAAATCAATGAAACGGGGAAAAAATTGACTTAAAAACGAATGGTTTCTTGCGGCAATATAGCCAAAGGGGTATTTCATTAGATTAAAGGTATACTTCAAACAACAATCATTTTCATCCATGGCCATTATCAGTTTGCAATTCCCAAAATGCGATTTCATGTAGGCCTTTTTTTGATACTGTCGATGATATTTCGGCTATTTTCTAATATCACGTTGGCATCAGGAGAATTATCAAAATATTTTGTTTTTGGTAGCGGGATTAAATTTTACTTCAGTGAAGGGAATTTTCTCGAATCTTCTAGTAAAGAACACGCTATGGATAAGATACGATCTGTATTTACGACTGAATGAAGAAGTTACCTCAAACTGGAATCATCTACTTAAGGCGAAAAAATGGAACAATGATAAATGCAGTGTAAAAAATATGCGGAAGAAACCACTAGTTTTAAGTTTCAGTTTCGCCTCTTTTTGCAGAATTTCTTCGTTTTTGTGTCCCAATTTCGGATTCAGAAAATACAGAATACAGAAATACAGAAAATGTACGTTTTAAGAGTTGTTTATTATTCTTGTGCTTAATTTTAATTTCGTTTTATCAGCTAATTGTGTAATGTCAGGAACATATTTATATTTAATTAACACGTTTCTGCCTTTCTGGAAGCAGTAAATAACACACAGTGAAATTTGGATTGCAAGCGTATTAAACGACTAGTAAATTGTAAATTTTCTGCAAATCAAACTTTTCCAATAATATCTTTGGAACTGATGAAATTCTGACACGATAACGAAGGATTCCTGCTTAATGGGTAAAGCGGAGGAGTTGAAACAAAATTGTATAGGCCTACTGGATTCGTAACAATAATTAATGAAACTTTTTTTATAAAACAGTAGAGGATTAAGTAGATGATTCGTTCGATGAAGAAACGTTTCCGACTATGAAATTCCCAAGGCTACTGCAAAACTGAACAAGTAAATATTACATAGGAAAACAAGAGGCCATCTTAGAATTACTATATTATTCCAGAAATAACTACAAGAAAATGTCTTCCTTAGGGAATTGTTTTCACAGAGATATGATAAAGGCATGGATTTTTTTAATAATCTACGCTGGTAAGGTTGCATGTAGAGATCATTCTGAATATAGTTCATAATAAAGTGGAGAAACTTTTCAGATTATATGATGCTAGCAGCGAGTACAGTAGAAGACCATAAAGAACGTAGCGAAGTAGCGCCTTATGTAAAGAATATTCGCAGAATGATAAAAAAAAAAAAAAGTCTACGAACGAGGGGGATATTAAGTACCAACCGTGAAGCCACACAACGAAAATGTAGAATGAGTTACAGAATTCTAAGCTAACTAGTTAAGTGGCAATAAATTGAAAATTAAAAAAAAAAAAAGTTTAAAAAAAAATCTGAAAATTGATTTCGAAAAAGTTACTGTTATTAAAAATTAATTGAATTTCCGGGAAAAAAATCGTATAGTTTTATATGTGGTATGCATTGTTGTTCGTTTAAGAGTCGCAAATAAGGAGAGAAAAAGAACGAGGGGAAGGTGACACTGCATTTGCTAAGCGAGAACGTAGGAAAATGTGGAAATCTTGAACCGGGAGGCAAATAAAAATGTAAATGAGGTAGAATATCTAAAGATAAACAATACACTCGAAAACGAACTAGTTTTCGCAATGTGCTCAAAAAAAATGCAGGGCGTCGAGTATATGGTTTTCTGATGAATATTTCGAAGGCTTCCGAAAGAGAGGAAGGCGGGTAAAGGCGAAAAACGGCATAAAATGAAGGTAAGATACGTAACTATAAAGGGAAGTAGAAACTCAAAGCATGGAAAGTTTTATATATCTTCTTCAAAGCAGGCCGCCCATCGATATATACTTGATATCTTATGGTTTTTTTTAAATCGAACCACAGAAAAGTTATTCCATACATGACGATTTTGGCTGTTTCGTAAATAAAACATATAACGCAAGAGTTTCAAACTTCTGCTATAGGCCGTTCACGGTAAAGTCAGCACTTTTGAAGCCCTAGCCACGTCTTTCTTTCTACCAATTTATATACTTCCATCACTTGTTTATTGGTTATTATGTCTGATGAAACATCTTTAAAAAGTGCTCACTTTACCGTTAATGGCCTGTAACATAGAAGTATCATATTTATGGTTAAATTTCACTTTTACTTATACTTTATCTATAAATAATAATAAATTAAAATAAAACATAGAAATTACTTGTGTTGGTAATGCCTACAGGCTGTTCACGGATAAATGAGGACTTTTGAAAGCCCTGCTTAAGATATACTTGTATGCACGTTGTGTATTCTTCCGCCTTATGTAAGATTAGCATTGTCATGGGCCTTATCCCTTTATTCATGCGTCGGTCAAGCGAAACTGTGAAATTATTAGAAAAGTAAATAAAAAACAAATCTGCTCATTTTGACACTTCGATGCATTAAAAAACACCGAAAGCCAAAGAAATCATTTAAGAAATCAGAAATGGTTGCCTAAAAGATTTTATTTGACTTTAAAATACGGAACTACTTCCCACCCATCGTTACCAACCTTACTGGGCTCACGTCGCTCAGTGACCCAGTTAAAACATATGTAGGAAGAGGAAATATTTTTTCTAAGGTTGATTTCATAAGTGCTCGCTTTATCGTGAACAGCCTTTGGTAAGAAATAGTTCTCATACAAAATATAATTCAAGTGAATGCGCTTAAATTTTCCGCGTTCTCCTTTTATTGTAATAATATGGACTTTGGTTAGGTTTAGTTTGCAAGAGGCGTAGGAACAGGCTGAAAGTAGAACTTCAGCAGGGCTTCAGGAAAGTGAGAAGTTAGTCACGAATGGACAATACAACGTGAAAAATACATGTAATGAGAACTTCGATTTTTAATTGCAGTATATGTATTCTATCTTCTGTCATCGTACATATGAAAAAATTTTCTGCGCGATTTGGATTTTATTTATTCTCTTTTTTGGTTTGACGTCACGTGAAGTCAAATTATGTCACATTCCTTAGCAAATTTCCCGGGTTCGTATCTCTTTGACCTCGTGACAACTGAATCTGAAACACCGAAATAAAATAAATACACGACACGTATAATTACTTAGCTTCGATTTGAAATAAGGTTGTGGCTTCTTTCGGAATGTGCTGATAGTGTTTCACACTCTGTTATACTAACATTTTTTTTACATGGCCTTATCTAAGGAGTGCTGTTATTCAAATGCTTTCCTTAACAAACCTTCGAAAAAAATAACCACATACAAGCTGCAGTAAACATTGGCCTTCAGGCACTTGGTTTAGTTGGCAGCAAATTGACCAACATAATTCTTAGGACTAGACATTCTACTGCGAGTGTAATATTGAAATTTAAGGCCAAGGTATCCCTGCTATCTTGAATTAATGTAGATACATAACTGAATTTCCCAATTAAATATTTGTAAACCAAGCCTTTCGAGGTACAGGGGACTTCTTAACAGTTATTTGCAAGTGTTATTTCTTTTCTCACTTTATTCGCTTCATTTCTGTAACCGTAGAGAAAGATCCCCTCGTTATTTAATATTATCTGACACTCTTGGGAAAATATTGATATATTTGAAAAAGTCCAAAACTTAAAAATTTCCGTTAAGTAGCTAAGTAATCCGCTCTGTCATGTCAAGCTTTGATTTTTAATGTCCTATCATGAAGTTTGATAACTAAAATTTGTCAACTGAAAATACAAGATGGAAATGGTACTACCCCCTTAATAGTACTGAATTTGGAATTTCTGGTTTAATACACATCAGTGCGAGGTCTTGAGAGCCGATGAGGGTGATTTAGGTGAGTATGGAGCAGCGCCGGAACGGAGCGGCGGGGGAAACGCGAGATCCCCGAGAAAACTCGCCGACCAGCGGCATCGTCCAGCACGATTCCCACATGCGAAAATCCGGGAGCGAACCCGCCGGGGATCGATCCCGAATCGCCTCGGTGGGAATATGACCCATGTAAGTAATATAAACGCAGTGTGTATTATATTCCACCGTACACGGAAGTTAACGTCTAAGGCTAAAACAAAATATGTTAATTGAGTGTTATTCCAAATGAGAGAGCTTTCAAAAGTGCTCACTTCACCGTGAATAGCTTATAGCTGCGGGGTGTTCTACAGAGGTCACTTTTAACTAAAATTTTAAGTTACGTGAATAATAAAAGAGAAATATTTTACTAAGTTACGAAGTTATTTTATATGTAACTTATGATTATTGAAATAGTTTTGTTTTTTAACGTAGAAAATAGAAAAAATCCGTTACGCATGCGACACTAGCGCTTACCTAGTGGCGAAAAATTTTGTTGCCACACTAAAAGCATTGATTTTCCCAACCTGAGTGGAATTGACCTTAACGATATCTACCGCATTTTTTTCCTTGCGCGAGCGTGCCATTTTTGACTGTACACATCCCATATCCTGATTACCCTCCTAGTAAGTATTCGACTATAGTTCGTTCACGGTTTCTTCGGCATTTTTGAATCAAACCTTAGAAAAATCTCCCCATGTATGACGTGTTTACTTATTTCACAAATAAGCCCTGCATCACAAGCGTTTTATACTTGTGTTCATAAAGTTACTTTTTTTTTTTGTTAAATTGAAATGTTATTCATATTTTATCTATAAATTATAATGCTTCATTGAAAAATAATTTGAATAAAAAACAGGGAGAAAATAGGTATGTTGGTAACATCTAGTGAGAAACAGTTCTTATACAAAATATAATTACAACTGAGTGCGCATGAATGTGGTGCGTTGTCCCTCTGGTGTAATTCTCCAGGATAAGTTAAGCTTAGTTTCCACGAGGCGGAGGAATATCCTGGAAGTAGAACTTTAGCAGGGCTTCAGAAAAATGTGAATGGACTATGGTTGTGGTAGAAATCGCGTCACTCTCCGTTCATCCTATCAACAGTAGTGATAACATTTCGTTAGTGAGTTTCATAGTTGCCACTGTTTTTTCCGTTTACGTTGCAAGTTTTGCAATCTTCCGAATATGAGTTCGCGTAATGTAACTGAATTAGAAATACGCACAAATAATTTTGTTGGGATTCACCATCCTGAATTATTTTGTGGCGGACACAAATTTTTGTAGCTGCCACAAGATAATTATATAGAGCCCACAAAAGTTTAGCGGTGGGAAGTTAAACAATTTTGTGTTCACCATAAAATAATTTGGCTAAAGGCGATTCGAAGAGTGGGAGAAAGTTGACCACGTTATGAGAGACTCGGGAAGTGATTACATTGGAAATAACGTATAGTATAATTGAAGAAATGATACATGATCAATATTCATAACAAAGTATTCTGTCCGCAGACCAGTGTTACGAGTTTCAGTACGCTGAATGTGTCTCACGGCCCATTAATTTAACGACGCTGGTCTGTGAACTCACGCCGCCTTGCGTGGAAAATCCTCCTCTGGCGTGATGCCAGCTTTATTTCATACATTTCCTCCTTTTGTAGGCATATGGGGCTTTGCCCCTGAGATGTACCTTGTTCCGTCCTTACCTCGGAAATTTACTATACCACATTAGATTAAGGCACTTGAATATCAGAGATACTCACTTATGTATATTTTACTTAACGGTGTCCAACTTGTTAACTTGAAAAGCAATTATGTTTGAAGCAAGTAACTCGTAAGAGGCCATAATATTTGTATTATCACTTGTCAAGTAACGTTATAATTATGTTTGGAAATCCCAAATATCAAATTATACTTATTATAGCAAGTTATATAACAAAATATAAATAATATAATCTACATTTACAATCGTTTTCATCAGCCACACTAAAAATATACTAAAATAAAAAACCAGTATTTATTTTTTTTAAATTATTTTATAAAATCAGTAGATTTTGACATTTTTTCTTATTTCTGCCTCTTCCCAAAATTCGGAACAAATTAATTACTACTAAACATATTTTGAACTAAGTAAATCCTCTACAGGTTACCCTATTTTATTTGTTGTTAATGGTCTGGTGCATTTTATTTGCATGTTTCGAAAATAGTAAAATAAGAAACTATTTAATATAAATTTTTGCTCGTTTTTTTTTGCAAGTTAGAAAGTATTTCTTGCAAATTTACAAAAGGCATTTAATACAATGCAACGTATTTAAGAAAGGCAAGGAAGAAATAAAAGA
This sequence comes from Dryococelus australis, assembly GCA_029891345.1. Classification (NCBI taxonomy): domain Eukaryota; kingdom Metazoa; phylum Arthropoda; class Insecta; order Phasmatodea; family Phasmatidae; genus Dryococelus; species Dryococelus australis. The sequence continues at coordinate 40,997,990 of CM056993.1, forward strand.
AGAGTGCTGGCAGGCCTTGCCCCGCAGTTCACAACTGGAGATGAGAGATGCGAATAAAAAAATGGGGTGTGGCTGTGTTGGGGACACGGCCGTTTGTTTTGCGTGAATACGTCTACGATGACTCTTTCGGACGTTTTGATGTTTATTCTACGTTCCCGGCACCGCTTCACTCGATCATATGGGGATGTATGGGATTCACAGGATTGCTTTTGAGATGCTCTTTCCGCCCGTATTGTTGTAACCTGTCCTGAGGATGAATCAGGCCACGTAAGGGAGGGGGATTATCGTAACTAGACGAATAGGGCACTCAATATACGAAATACTATGTTTATTAAACTCACAGCTTCTATACAACATTACACATAAATTGCACTCTGCGTTACTTTACAATTAACCACATATCTCTACTCCGCAATTATCCAATTCAATTAATAGGCTCTACTGCACGATTGCAATGACTATAATTAGGAATAGGAAAATTTCGCGAGTTCAATGATCTGTAAGCTAGACTCCACAGCCCTGTGTACGCTAAGGCCTCAGATATCTGTTCATTGGCTGCTACTTCAGTGTTACCTCACACCTGGCAGTAAACTATTCGCTACTTGTTTCCTTGCAAGCCTACTATTGGCTCAGACTCGTCCAGGGCGCGTGTAATAAACTCTGATCCAATTGCAAAGGTGAATTCACTGTATGTGTGTTTGACGCCTATCCTGTCCCGAAATGAATTCGCGAAATTTTCCTATCCCTTACTTTAATTAATGTCCTCGTGACTCTGAGGGAGTCTTAAGGATTACACGAAGATCCTAACTCTGCACGACCTAGGACGCCCTACTGGGATTATAATTACCCTCGCTATGTCTCGTCATCAGCAACGTGCAGACCTCCTCAACAGTGGCAGCGGCTGGCGTCGAAGCAGAGCCACTGGCCTAGTGGTCCCTCTGGAAGTCATCTCGTCGTCCTTCGGAATCAAGATGGCCGCGAGCCACCATCGCCCCGGCCTTGCATAGGCCCCCGCCCGGCCTCACTACCTTCCTTGGCGGGGGATGTTTAGCAAACAGCCGGGCTGGCCCGCCGAGGTCGCGCCATTCTGGACTCTCGCACGTCGCTTGCCAGCCCTGGCTAATGGTGACCACACCAGTACACAATTTCTGTATCTCGACTTGACTTTTTAACGAGTGAAAGCCGAAATTGTGTTAAGTTTTCTTAAATTTATATATTACACACATACAGTTTCACCATAACCGCGCTACACAAACGTTTTTATACGCGCAATCGATTGATCTTGACGAGAGCTGTCGAGTGATTCTTAAACTAGCGTCGTATCATCTCCTAGTCAAAAAAAGTTATACTACGTGGAAGTTATGAGACGTGGAGAAACGAACTCAAAATTGCGCCCCCCCCCCCCCCTCTCTCTCTTTCCACTTCACCTCTCCTCGCCTTTATCAGCCGTGCGCGATGCTTCGCAATCCTCACTGAACGTAACATATCCTTTGATTCTTTAGCAATCGAGTGGTGTAATTGAATTTTGAATGTAGACATTAGATTCGGAGCTGCAATGCCAAAGTCGTATCCCTCGATTTTATCATCGGATTTTCTGGATTGCCTCCCACTGTGGTTGCATATTGAAACACGTAGACTATTCACGTCAAAAATGAAGGGAGAATATGATGTTGAAGCGCAGCCGGCACACAGCCAGAACGGTAGTAAATGGCGTTAGAGAGAGAGAGAGAGAGAGAGAGAGAGAGAGAGAGAGAGAGAGAGATATCTGAACAGTTGCGGACTCAATTCTTGAAGCATCGAAAACCATAACTACACGGCGAGTGTGTAGCCTCGCCTTAGCGGTATTACTTCCCCCCATTGCGGCTGGAAAACAAGGACTCGTAAAGGTTTTACGACGGGCGCTCATAAAAGCGAACGAGCGCTCCAGTGGCTGACAAAGGCCCCGTTGCTGCTCCTAAGACTGAGAGTGGCGAGGCAGCGATGGGGCGAGTTCCTCGTCCCTCCTTGTTATTAGAGACGAAAATAAAACTCGCACGTGTTCAACGATTATTCCTCTCACCTCAGGTCTTCGAGCTTGTTCTGGTCTAGATTTCTCGGGAGGAAATGCCTTAAGAGTCTGCTTCTTTTTCTTATCTTCATAGTAGGCTTACAGCCTGTTCCATCCAGAAATTAAGTCTTTCCATCTTTTTTTCGGTATTCCAGACGATCTCTTTCCATCCACTGGTAAATTATCTCATGTCACGTGCACAATTTTGTCCGATGCCATGCGGGATACGTGCTGAATCCATTACATTCTTCGTCTTTCTACCCAATCCCCTATTGCATGTCTTCTAATCTCTTCACTTCTGATCTTGTCTCTCCTGGATTTATGTACATTTTTGCTCAAAATATTCATTTCATTTGTCTCTAAGATTCGTTTCGTTTTTGAGGTATCCGACCGTGTCTCAGCAGCGTAAGTCGATATTAGGCTTACCACTGCTTTATAGATCCTTGTCTTAGTGTCCTTATTTAAGTACATGTCCGACTGCACATGTCTTTACTCGTCGTGAAGACGAGTCATTAAGTCTGATGATTTTTATGAACGGCATCGACTATTTTTACTACATGAACAGTAATTAACATTATAATAAATTCGTGTGGGGGTGGACCCAGGGCGAGGCAACACCCTCAGAGTGACGAGCTTTACAGCCGATGACGGTGCCCGTCATCCCTGAACGTGAGACCCTAGGATGGAATGTAAGGGCATGGGAAACGGGAGTACCCCGAGAAAACCCGCCCGCAAGCGACATCTTCCAGGACAATTCCCACGTGCGAGAATCCGGGAGCGGACCCGACCGGGGATCGAACCCGGATCGCCTAGGTGGGAGGCGAACGCGCTATCCCCTGCGCCACCGCTGTCCCTAGCCTAGTAAATAGCATTGGAATTTTATGAAAAAAAAAAAAGAGGTAATCCAAAGTTTATACGCTTAAATTGGCCTACTTTACACAACAGATATTAAATGTTAAGTAATGTTGAAAGGTTAATTGGTATTTTAAGTGGCGGTATCTCAGAAACCTATGTTTTAAACCACTCGCGTGCATAGGGAAAGACACCTATTCCACCATACTTGGCATTTAGGAAGAATATAAAGTAAACATGACGATAGTTTTGTTAGATGGCTGGATAACATTTGTTAAATATACAACCAGTGTATCCAAAATGGTTTAATTAATTACTGGGAATAAAATATCGATAGTTAGTCAATATAAATCCCCTAGGTGAATATCTGAAGTTATTCGCGATTTATGTTAAAGTCGTATTTTATTAAAGGTAGACTTCCAGGTTTGATTTATAATAACTACACCTAAAACTAAACCACATCTATATAACTCAAAACCATGCGTATTTTTCATCACATTTTTACTACTATGCTCAAACATCAAGAAGAGGAAACCATTTATTCTTCTCTTTCAAACCAACTGAATTGTAATATGTATGTGTATCTTGAGATGATGTCTAGATAGTGTAGTTGATAAATGCGCCATAAATCAGTTATTAGCTATTCCAGGTAATATATTACGATCTGTATTACCTGATATACGATTTACGAGTAATTAATACAATACTTTGCAATAGCATCAATTTCAGTAACGTAAATAGATTTTCAGAAGTAATTTGTGCAAATATTGTCACTTCCAAAGGAATATTGGGCACATATTTTTTTGCACATCTTTGAAGGCTACGAACCAACTTTTCATAAGATATTACTACCGCTATTATTGATCACTCTGCAGTAATAAAATCTCCTTTTTGAGAACGTTAGTAACACTGTAAGAAAGAATTACTCTTTTTTACCAGATATAGTCCCAAGTACATGAGAAAAATTGTGCCCTAATTCCAAAACTTCTGATATAGTTTAATAAAGGATAAGAAATTTGTTTGCGGATTAACGATTGCAACTAGTTCGGTGATTCAAGTTAAATGTGCTAATATATTCATGTGTACTCTTGTACGTATTTCTATAGCAAACCAAGCACTGGTACTATATGTTCTACAGAGTTCATGATAGTATTTTTATTGCCTCTCCGTTATACTAATTATGCACATAAAGTTTTGCAGTACAAATTATTACAATTTTTGTGCGACGGGATATTTCTGAGTTCCGAATAAAAATTTATATTTCAGATGTATATATATATTTTTTTTCCCTGGTACGATTTTTTGAACGTTTGATGCACTGATATCACGCTTAAATTCAATCCGACTAAAAATCAGTTTCTATAACGTTGCTATGGAAGAACTTTCGAACGCCCGTCAAAGCGCTTCTCTCACACCTGAACTCATCGGGACGTCATGGCTCGTATGCGAACTCGCCCGTCACATTTTTTGATGTTGGCCACGAAGAGTATTTCAGATGAGTTATTTCACATCGATATGTAACTATAGGGTATTCACGGTAAAATGAGCACTTTTGAAAGCCCTGCATAAGATCTACTTGTATGCACGTTGTGTATTCTTCCACCTTATGTAAAATTAACATTGCCATGGGGCCTCGTCACTTTATTCATGCGTCGGTCAAGTGAAACTGTGAAATTATTTGAAAATTGAACATTTTTATAAATCTGCTGACTTTTACACACTGAGGTATACAAAAAAAAATCGTAAGAAATAATTTCGACCATCACAAATGGTTACCTAACACTTTTTATTCGACGCTAACATATGAAATTACTTTCCATCCATCGTTACCAACTTTACCGGGTGCATGTCACTCAGTGCGCCCGTTAAAATATATGCAGGCAGGGGCAGTGACATTATATAAGATTGATTTCAAAAGTGCTCACTTTATTATGATGATCATACTGCACTGCAACTAAGCACAATTAAAGGAGCGAATATGTCGGTTGGTTGTATAATACAATGGAATATTATCTATAGTAAGAAAAATGAATTTTCTGTTACCGCTCCACGACTGTGGAATGTTTTATAAAAGTGCAGCTGCGAATACTCGTTCCATGCGAGAAATATCGCAACTGTCACATTCTGTTTTCCACGAGGAGAACGAATGAGGTTGAGAACAGATGCGGCCATGTTGTTATGGCACCCGACCACCATATTGGAGCTTGGTAACAATGATCTTGACCCTACCCAGCAAACACAACCTGTCGGCAGAGTGTCGGCCCGATACCTGTACTGTCGGCAGTGTCGGCAGAGTGTCCGCAGTGTCAGCCCGATACCTGTACTGTCGGCAGAGTGTCGGCCCGATACCTGTACTGTCGGCAGTGTCGGCCCGATACCTGTACTGTCGGCAGCTGTCGTTTCAATGCCAGAAGACAGCCATCTGACAACGGCATGACATCTTTTTTGTTCTGACAGAATGCAAGCCGTTAGAAAAAAAGACAACGGCCCTCTGTATTTTTTAGGATAACAGATGGATATCACCGAAAATATGTCGGTATAATATCGCATATCTGACATGTTGCAAGCTTCTTAAAAATGTTTCTGTGTTGATTCCCATACAGCATCTTTGTATTTTCGGTAAGCTGGCCGTTATCTTATTTATTCCGGCCTGGTAACGTTTTCAAGACAAGGCTCTTTATCACAATAAAGGTATAAATATGTCTTTTTGCCGTCAAACTTTTAGAAAGTGTTTTGAATAGGCAAGATGTTAGCTAGCTCTTAATGGCATGATGTATTATTTGAGACCGCGTGTTAACCATTAGCATGATTTTTCGTGATTATAAATGTGTCATGTAGTAGCCCATGACATTTGTTTGCTTCGAATTTTTTTATTTGTACAACCATCCCACATATATATTAAAACTAACAAAAACTGTTTTGTTTGCAAGCCTGTGAAGAAATAGTTTTTAAATAATCAGTGTTTTAAAATTATTTCTTATATTATACTGGAAATGATATATTCCTTTATAATAACTTTTGTCATGATATATTTTATATTACTGGAGTGTATCAGCAACTTACCCCGTGGTGTATAGGTTGCATGCTGGACTGGCAACTGAAGGGTCTTAAGGTTCGAATACCGCACGGGGTAAGCAAATGATTTCCGTATCTTACAGAGAAGTAAACGAAATGAATATATGTAAAGAGGAAATGACAATTGCTAAATTTTTTTTATCGAAAATTTAAGGTTATTTTTCATGGGTATACTGCTTATCTCTGGACATCATGCCGCTGCAGGCCCGGCATCGTAACGACATCCAGCCATTGCAGGCCCGACACGGTCGGCCAACAGTTAGCCGCCAGTCGATATTTCCATCGGGCCGCTTCCGGCATAAGACAGCGGGCCGTTATCGGCTGGCCGGAGTTTGTCGGCTAGCTTTTACCGTCCCGATTCCGGCCCGTTTTTCCATGTTTGCTGGGTATGCTCGTAACTTTGAACAACCTCAAACACAAAATAATTTTTAAAAATCGCAAAAAAATGGAAAAATAATTCAAAAACCGCGAAACATATCATGTTAACTTTACACTCACCCCACCACCTTCATATCACCCTCTCCCCAACCCATCCCCTACCCAATTATAAAAAATCGAGACAAATTGCAAAAAATCGAAAAAAATTGGTTCTAAAAATCTAAGAACATGTAATGTTACCCTACCCCTCGATAATTCCATCCTCCCTAACCAACACCCCTGCCCCTCTCCCCCACCCCTCCAGTAGTAAAAAATAAAAAATATATAAAAGAATTTTAAAAAATTTAACCGAGTAACATTTATCATTATACCCCCTTGCCTTGCTGTCCCCTCCAACACCAAGCCCCTCACCCCCCCCCCCTCCTCAAAAATTAAATTTACGTAACAAAAATTATCCCTCCACCCATACTAATCAATCGTATCTACCTATTTGCTACTAAATTACGACTTCACCCCATATTTGTCCAGTATTGGCCACTATAGAGTTGTGCTTGCTAGTTTTTATTATTATCTACCACCAAAAGAGCTCCCATGTCGACAATTTCCAAACTTTTCTTTTTGGCGACGAGACTTTCCTCCATACCCGGAGTATGATTAATTTCTGCTATTTTTAATTTTAATGTAAATATTTCAAAAAATAAATAAAACACAACGCATTTTGACTAAACTCATTTTATTCGGTAATGTACAACATGAGAAAATACATAGGCACATTGAAAATGTATATCTTACACTTTGTTTTCTGTATTGCAAGGCACTATACCCCAGTGAGTCCTGATTTCCATTGGTAATCGGTATGATTCTTAAAGCACTGTTTGCAGACATGAACTTTGTACCCGTGCGAAGTAATCTGAGAGTTAACCAGTGGTGAAAAGTTTTTACGTGAAATAATCTTAATTTCGTCCTTCACCATCAGAAGATCGATTTGTTCAGGTTTCTCGTTCTTAGTCACACATGTTGGCACAACTTTTCCCCTAGCATTCAACGAGTACACATTTACAGACACCCCAAGGCTGTTGTTCTCAAAGGACTTTATTTGCTGTAAAGGAGTCGGAAAATCCAGTCAGCTAAAATCAATTATTTCTTCCACCTGAGCATACTTCTTGTCCACACACTGTGGTTGAGATGACTTAACAAATCCGGCCAACACTGACCACTTGACCACTTGAAACATTTCTCATCATAGTTGTGAAGATGGAAGGTCAATGTATTTCGGAAACCGTGAAAGTTCGTTCTCTATGTTACATGGAGAAAGCCTTTTGCATATATTCATGTGTACCTCTAGACCATCTATCCGTGAAATCGTAACCCCACACTTCGAACACGCATGGTTTATTTGGGTGAATCTCTTTGTACAGCCATTCTTCTCACGTCATCGGCATTGATGCTGCAAGTAAAGGTCTTTTCACAAAAGCAACACTTATAACTTTGGCATGGTTCAGCAGGGGCGGTTGGCCATACAGTTGTTTGCAGAACAGATGTCGATAGCCCAGTTGTCGATGCAGTTGCCTCAGCTGAAGAACTGGATGGCACTTCTGCAGTCCATGGGGGACAAACATTCCCCAAGATCATTGAGATTCCGGTAGACACATAGGCGCCTCAGCTGAAGATGCAGTTGATACAAGTGAAGAGGAAGACGTCGATGACACTGCTGGTACCACACACGAAGAAGTCGGTGGTAAATCTGCTGTCATGTCAGAAGACACCCATAAGTCGGTCACCCCAGTCTTTTCGTTTCCATAATTCGACTTTTTTTGCTAACCTACTCTAAATTAAGTGTTCAGTGATAGTCCGAGGTAGTGATGGGAGCAAGGTGCGTCTCAGTGCTTGGACTCCGTACGCCTACAAGGGAAGGAATTCATGCAAGGAGACATGCATCGCGGTTGCAAAGGATTGGGTTGCCATGGCCGCAATTGGGGCCGTGACAACCTCTCTGAGCGTACTTAAGGCTACACTACTATAACTAGAAAGGGAAAGGGAAAAACCGGCATAGACACTGTAAAAACCCTTTTGACAGGAAAGAATTCTAAACTGTTACAGTCATTAATACAAAATGCTACGGCAGGAATTTATAGGTAAATACTATGCTCTTTATTAGTGGGTAGAGAATTACTAGTAAAGAGGGGGTCATAATTTGACTTCAGATATATAACAGTTATATTCAAACAGCAAGTACATTCCATCAGCGTAATTTAAGTTTCCGCTAGAACATACAAATTTATTTTGAAGTATCTCTTCTCCCTACCGCTAGATGGCTTTGTATACTAGTACTTTTATTTTCGTGATTTGGACATAAAACCTGTAGAATTATGTAAAATTGGTATTACATGAAGCAGGGGGTAATTTGCACATTGTTAAGATTTTTTTAACTTCAAGCAATACATTCATATGTTTTAAACAAACTCTTGTAGTTCTTTTTGAATTCCTAGGACCATTTGAGTGATATTACAGTAGTACTGTATTTGTTTAAGCTAAGTGCACATATCAATGTAAAATTACACGAACATTTTTAGTTTAACTCTACATTTCACAGTAATTCCCAGAATTTGTGTAGGTTTACACATATATGTAATTGTAAACTTACTCAATGGAAGACGTACAACTGAACTTACATTGTGTATTTATACAGTAACCATGTAGCAGTAAATATACACAATTTCAAGAATTTATCACATTCTTAAAAAAATGTAAATTAATGTCAAAATGATGTTTATAAAGCTATACATTAATGTATTTCCACCAAATACAAGGAGAACTTTCTGAATTCCAAAGAGCATTTATGTAAAATTACACATCAAACAATTTAAACTTACAAAATACTTGAATGTCTAAATTTGCATTTATTTTTACAGCTTACGTGTAGAAACTGATTTCGATTCGCGAGCTGTTCCTTAGAGTTTGCAACGAATAGTTTGCTAGGAAACTAGGAAATACCTTCAACGCGTGCTGTGATCGCGAAGGAAAACTTTACAATACAACTGCGAATGTCAAGAACAGATGCATTTTTGTACAGTATGTCATAATAATTTCTTAATATATTTTCACGAACAAAAAAAAATTGCCACGTTGTCATTTCAACGAGTATAAGACTTTTTTCTCTCGCCTGTTTCTTTGACGTTTAATGTACTGCAGTTTGTAATTTGCCGTGTTTTTTTTTCTGACGCAGCGTTCTTTGATGCGCGTTTCTCTCATAACCTCTTTATTTAATACACATTTATTTGACCTACTTCTAAAGCTATTTACAAATGAGTTCACAGCGCATTCATTTACTGCATGCATTTTAGTTAGATCTCTAGCAGTAGATCCGCTAAAAACCTAAATTCAAGTTACGAAAGAGTTGTAGGATGTTACTTAATAAGAGAGCAGAAATTACGTTCTTCCCCTCGTTTCCTAAAGTAATTAATTTTTTCTCGTAAAGATATTGGTTTTCTTATATTCCCATTTAGTTTTATGGGATACCATATATTTTTATGAAAATCTGTACTAATATCACGGAGTAAAACTGTATTTTGAATAATTTTCTGTATAGAAAATATTTTCATTCGAAATGCCTACAATAATTTTTTTTTTTTCAATTACGCTTTCGGAAAACAATTTAAACCAGAACATAAAATGATATATGATTTTATGAGAAAAAAAAAGTGATTACAATAAATGTGTTTCTTATAAAAGGTACGTCAATTTACACCTACCACGTTATGTGAACTTATGTCATATAGTGAAGTACAAGTGAAATACGTTTTCCGATTTTCTGGAAAACTGTCGGTTTTACTAAAAAATCAGCACGAACACAACGCTCATAAGTGAATCAACTTGGTGGAGTGGGAGCGTGTGGTGTTTCAAGAAGAAAATGGTCAGAGTAAATACGAATATTCTATATTTGACGCCTCCAGCCTTGAAAAATATGCAAGTATTTATTTTTTTATTACGAATGATAGTAAGAAATTTGTCATTTATTTTATTTTGTCTGAGATAACATTAACATTGGAAATTTTTTTATTATAAGCCAGACAAACAACGAAATACAACATTGTAAGTTTACAAAGTGTGTATTTGTATTCTGAGTGTAGGCAGACGTCGTTTATTTTTTCGCTCGAAGGCTTATCTGCACTCTAAAAAGAATTTGTAATTACTGAGATATTCTTTGTAATTTTATAAATGCTTTTAACAGTACAAATATTTTTCTTGTAAATCTACTCGTTTGTAAAACTACAAAGTCCATGTTTGTAATATATCTTAGGAAATGTTTGTACTATACTAAGCCGTATCCACGAGCTTCAGCAAAATGGTGGACACTCAACAACGTAAAACCGTGGAAAGGATAACCATAAAGATTATTATGATATGTTGCAAATGCATTTCCGTTTTTCTATTTACTTTGTATTTGGTTTTACAGGTGTAAAATAAATGGCTTTTCCTGTGAATCCTAATGCTTGGACTGAGTTCTTATTTGACATCGGCGGCTACCGTCGAATTCCGTACCATGTGCGACTTACCATGTGGTGTTCGTTTATGAGAAATGTGGACAGAGTGTTAGTTGCTGGTTTTTTTTTGTGGTAACGGATTTGATTTTGGTTTGTGTCATCTTGTGCTACTGATAACAAACAGATCTTACAGAGAAGATGTTCATAAACATCATGCAATAGACTAATTGTTCAATTATTGGTCCGATGAAGTAAATGGGTTTGAAAGACGTAGCAGACGCACTTACTACAATATACAACAAAGCAGAGTGTTGGACTTGAATGACAATATTCCAATAAGACAAGGTGGTTTAATAAATAGAGGTAGAAGGAAGGTAGTAATTAGAAGGTATTGTTTTGTTGTATATTGTAGTAAGTACGTCTGCTACGTCTTTCAAACCCATTTACTTCATCGGACCAATAATTGAACGATTAGTCTATTGCATGATGTTTATGAACATCCTCTCTGTAGGATATGTTTGTTACCAGTAGCACACGATGACACAAACCAAAATCAGATCCGTTACCATAAAAAAAAACCAGCAACTAACACTCTGTCCACATTTCTCATAAACGAACACCACATGGTAAGTCGTACATGGTACGGAATTCGACGGTAGCCGCCAATGTCAAATAAGAACTCAGTCCAAGCATTAGCATTCACAGGAAAAGCCATTTATTTTACACCTGTAAAACGGAATACAAAGTAAATAGAAAAACGGAAATTCATTTGTAACATAACATAATAATCTTTATGGTTACTCAAATCAGGCCAAGAAATATTTAAACCATAACCAAAAGAAGCACTGCTATTTATACTTCTACTGTTAGCAACACAATCACTAAATTTACAACTGCCTGATGCAAGTTTACAACACAAATCATTACTATACTCTTTACAACGAGGGTAAAATACCCATCTTATTTTTTTATGATCATTCAATTTGCAAGACGAAAACACGTCTGTCATTCATTGCCATACCAATATTATCCAAAGGTTAATATTGGTACATTTTATTTTAATTAGCCCATAGATAATATTTATTCGTAGTACGATGTTGGTGGTATTATAAAGTATATATCGTTTGTGTCATAAAGGAAGGCTGACTTACTTACCAGCCACTACCCTTTCACAAAACGAACCAGAAAAATGAATTTCCACCTGTATCAATAAATACACAGATACGTGACTGACAGTTGACAGTGAAATTACAGTTCATGAAGGGAACTTATTAGGAGGAATAAACCCTTGCGGTGTATTAAGGTTGTAGTTTGATAGTTCATTTCTGATCCAATATACAGGAGTACGATATAGACTGTCCGGTGTGTAATGAAAGAAGTGTTGTATTAATTAATTATGTGACAAGGTGTTCTTGTAACAGACGTGTGTTGGGTGAAACAGACAATTGTTTGTGTACAGAACATGTTCATTTTTTTTAGAGGTATTGTGTCGTACATGCAAAATAGAGTGGTATGAAACAGAATTCGTGAATGCAGTAAGTTTCGCGAAGTATTATCTCTTGAGTTATCTGTGTACGCACGTAACCACCTAGTATTATTGCGGTTTGGCGCGTTAAAAGATTTAAACAAGCCTTCCCCTGATAAGGGGTCGGTGCGATAAGATATTGCGTGTTTTTTCGTGCTTTGTGTCTTTTTCGTTTTGTGTTATCTATGGGATTTAATATGTACATGTTGTAACTTGTTCGTGAAGTTCATAAAGGTTGTAATTTGTTCGTGCATTTCATTTCGCTCCGTGCCATTAGAGAAGACACATCAATAACGATGCCTCGGCATACTCGCATGTCTAGGTATTATCCTAAGAAGGTATACCGAAATATTTAGTCTCTTAGTAAGGATGTCAACAAGGACGATAGGTCTTGGACAGTACAAAAAATATTTTAGGGTGTGGTTAGCCTACAAACTAAGAAATTGGAACTCGCATTTAAAACAAGTACAAACATCCATTGCTCACGCATCTTTCGAACGCGGAATCTCGTAGCGCCTCAGGCGTCTCAACTTTCTAAGAGTTGTAAGTTCTATGTGTACTTGTGTTTAAGGATATGGGGATGTGTGAGTATGAGGTTTGTGATTATATACACCGTGCTCATGCGGTTGATGAAAATGTCTTGTTGGGTTGCCCAGTGGGGCATATAACCGTAGATGTATATATTTATGAAAGTGTTTTCCTTAACGAATGGTCGTCATATATTATACGTTTTCTTGTTATCTACACTTGAAATATTCTTTAGCATTTTGCAATAGATTACGAGACTGTCAATGAACACAACAAAAAATATTTTCACTTAAATGTTGTTTGTGTCGACCGAGCACCGTTCACTGTGCGAAAATTTCTAGGCGAACGGAGTGCTCTATTACATCTCACATTTGTTGTTGTGTCACAATATGGTAATATAAACTCCTGAAGTCTGTGATGAGAGATTTGTCACACCTGCTGCCATTCCCCTTAACATTATTGGCTACTGATCGTCAAAAATTTATAAAACTTTTACGTATGCTGGCTGCACTGAAAACATAACCAATATGCATTTTATTAAACTGCTAATTTATAAAACGTTAGAGAATTTCAATTAGTTCGACGTAGGCTACTTATGAAGACAGCACTATCTGAGTAATTTGCACAGGTGAGTGTATGAGAACAAACCTACTACGTAGTTATTGCTTATTTCTTGGAATAAATTTTAAAGGGGATGTAAGCATCTTAGTTATAACATTATATCGTACTAATCTTATAGTATTGTAACTGATTTACAAAATTATTTCGTGACTTCATGATATACCAAGATGACTCCGTAATTCTCATTCGAGATGTTTAAGAAGTTTAAATAATGTTTTTCTCGGAGTTTACCAGATATAATAATATCTATACATTTAAGAATTTTACTTCAATTCAAATAAAGAACTTTCAGTGAACACATTCAGTTCTATACGCAGCTTTCATTTAAAAAAAAAATGGTACGTGTTATGAAATGCTTCAAGCATCGGTTGCACTCACAGAACTTGATATGTTGCATTTACGATCCGAAAGTCAAATGAAAATAACCTAAATAAAGTGAATGGAAACTTTGCAACAAACCTGCCTTCTTTTCATTCAATTGGCAAGTAAACCGATAACTAGGGCCACCTGTTTTTCGCGAAAATACTAAAGCGCAGGCTAGACTTCAATGTCCTTTGTGCACAATTGTGGTCATTGGCTGCGTATTTTTATTTGGCGACAGTTTCATACGTGGCCGGCCAATCAGAATTACGATGCTACGATTCTGGCCCTCCGAGATGCGCGAGCAGACGCGCAAGACGCTTGGTAAACAAAATCATCCAATCACAAAAGCGGATCGCGGCCAGAGTGTTTTGGAGAATAACTGGTCGTGGAATGTTTCGCGAAAAACAGGTGCCCCTAAAATAACATACCGACATAACACTTAATAACACAGAAATGAAAGAGACCTATCTATAGCGAACCCCCAGCAAAATTGCGTCACTGGCAGGTAAAATGGCGGCAACTCTCAGCAACATGACGCGACGCGGTTCGCCAATCAGCACCTGGCAACTCAACTGCGCCCGGCCAATAGGGAATCTTTTGCTTCACTCAATAACGGATCAGACACTATCTACACTTCTAGAGCCTGACACAAACATTCTGCGAACAGGCACGCTTACATCGAATGAGCCCCCACGCCATTTCAATTCTCTGAACTTATCCGTTTTCTGAAATAACCCAGCCAGCTTTCCGTCACATCATTGTAATGGAGAGTAATAAATTTGTTGAGTCAAAATCATTAATATATGTATAACCTTGGTAACATAAATTTCAATTATTTTTGTATTTTTAACGCTAGCTTTAGAGACCGAGCGAGGTGGCGCAGTGGTAAGTCACTGGACTCGCATTCGGGAAAACACGGGTTCGATTCCCAGTCCGGCCATCCTGATTTCGGCCTTCCGAAATCACCCGAATGCTGGGATGGGGCCCCTAACAAAAGGCCATCGCCGACTCCTCCCCAATCCGTACCCAATTCCTCTCCACTGCGCAAATTGCACCGTCTCTAATGACCTCGCTGTCGACGAGACGTCAAGCCCAACTATCTAAACTAGCTTTAGAGAAAATTCTTAATTCCTACAAAAATTAACTACTTCATCTTAACTATATGGAGATTTTTCAACATTCGCAATTGCGAAGCATATGTCTGTCATGGAAAAAACAAAACTGAACAAGACAAGTAAATATTTATATATATATATAATATAATATTTATAAGTAAATAAATATTTGTGTATATAAAACACTGAAAAATTATGTATGTATTTCCTAAATAGTTGCTGTCCTGTATTTTTTTTTTACTCTATTCCTCAGGTATTTATTTTCTCGTACATATGTTGCTTGTCTTATTTAAGTATTTTTTCGTGTTCAGTCTTATTTTCCCATGACAGACATCCGCATCGCAATAGTGAATGTCCAAAAATCTCCTTCTAGTCATTCACCCCCAATTCACTATTCATTCAAAGATCACATACATGATCTTAATTCACAAGGAGAGTGTAAAATCTCACATATAATTTCGAAAGTGCTGTTGTGACGTAGTGCGTTTGAGAGTGCACTATCATTTGTAAGGCATAATTTTGTAAGCAGATTGTTCACTTTTTAATTGTAAAACCATATTTAGACGTCAAGTGCACCACTCGATCATTTCCGGAAGAGTTCGGAGGAGCTCGTATGACTCCGTTGATGTGCTGCCTGTGTAGTTCCAGTGAGCGGGCGTCTGAAGAGAGAGAAAGATGATTTCGTGGGCTGAGCCAAGACAAGGAAGAAAAATTGCATTGCATCAGTGGGGAGAAGAGTAACGAAATGAAAAGAGAATGTCAGATTTTTTATGAAGTAAGCTGTAAGAGGGAGGGTGGGCGGGGGGGACGCAAGGAAGCCTCGCCGGTATCGGGAGAGACAAGATTGGAAAATTTGATTTCCTGAATTTGGGAACGAGACGAAGGAAAACTTTGTCCCACGTAGGTCGTTCACGTTCTGTGCCTTGCTGTCGTGGCGTGGTCTGCTCGATGATTTTAGCTTGAGTGCGTGGGAGTAGACAACGAGGTTGGTTATTCAAGAATCCACCGGCAGAGAACAGATTTCTGTGACGTTAACGTCTAAACTAGGATGGCAGAAATCAAAACTGATATTGCAGTTGTAAATGAAAGCACTACTCCTTGATACCTGATAGCAATCTAAATTTTGAGAGTGAAACTGTTTCACGATTTGATATCGTTTACGAAGGCAATTACATATTATTTTGAAGCTCTGTTGAACTTATGATAATATAACAGGCTTGTCTCGTGTAAACTAATATTATAGTTTATGAATGATTAAGATATAATATTACATTTACGTATCTGCTAACCCAATTCCCCCCCCCCCCTTCCCGGAAAATAAACAGTACTTTGACGATTAATATCTGCTGTTTACGGTCTGAATTCAGTTTAGATATTTTTTCAAACATAAATCAAATAATTAAGGTATTCTGGATGGTAAATGTTATTATTATAGCTATACAGTTATTCCCAACACGCCTTTGAAAACAATTTTTGTAATATTTAGGTATAAAACTACAAGTAAAATTCCAATTCCGTGCATTCAACATGTTTACAGTAGAAAGTAGAATATAATAGCCGAGTCTAGGTAATGGGCGTGGGATATCGGAGCTTGAAGTTGTTCATGCTCTGTTATTCCGGTCGGACGGCGACCATGTTGTCCAAAATGTTGGATGTCGGTGACGACCTTTGATTTGACCCCGGTAACTTTGCCCTTGAAAGTTCCCAAAAATATCTTAGAATTTCTGGAAATTTAAAATATATATATATATTTAAAACAATTCCAAATTGTTAAAAAATATTAAAATGTTTTTTTAATTTACATTTCCGGAGGTCACACCGCACTATGTCCTGTAAACGACTGACAACCTCCCCTCCCCCAAAAAAATTCAATCGATCACATTACCTTAACATTCCTCCCTCCCGCACCCACCTCACTAACACTACTCACACCTCACTCCCACACCCACCCCCTCACCACCACACCCACCAATTGGTGTAATTGAATGTAGTTCTTTTCTAATCATACCTATAGCGAACTGCCCTTAAATTTCGGAGTGATCATATTGTTTAGTTTCTAGCTACAAATAGAGCAAGGTGTAGCAATTGAAGCACACTGGTCTCGCATTAGGGAGATATGTGGTTCGATTCCCTGTTGTCAGGACGTTCTAATTTCGTATTCAGATGAGTTTCCGAAATCACTCCAATCAAATGCTGGGATGGTTCGTTACTGCAGGCAATTGCAGATTCCTTCCCAGCTCCTGCTTTTCTGAGAAACTTGCTCTGTATACTCCATCCACGGTTACTTCCAAACTTTCGGAAGCCCTGCTTAAGTTCTACTTTCAGTATATTCCTCCGCCTCATGCAAACAAAGCTTAACCGTGTCCAAAGGGACAAGGTACCGCAATCATGCCTACTCAGTGTATTTTTTTTTCTGAAGAACTGTTTATTACTAGGCATTAGCAACACACCTATTTGGTCTGTTTAATTAATATTAATTATGAGAAAATTATTATTTAACTATATAATACATATAATTTTCAATTTTATGGAAAAAAAAAAGTACTTTGACGTTATCAGACCTATGGAAAGCTTGTGATACATGCAATATCTAGGAAACAGCCAAGCAAATCATACATTGGGTAATTTTTAAAAGGCGTTATTACAAAACGGTGAAGAATCCGCGAGAAGACTATATTTAATGACCTCTTTGTGGACGAGCCGTGAAGCCTTACCAACGTACCTTCATGGTGAGAATTTCTTTCACATTGAGCTGATTAGCGGGTAACTGAAATCTTTCAAACCAAACCCTTGGAAAAAATTTCTTCCTCATTAACTTCAAACAATTTAAAGAGAACCCTGACTGCCCAAGACACGATAATGCTGGCGGCGGGCTTTCAAAACCACTCTCCGAGAATAACGGTCGGGTCAGTCGTTCTTGTGAGAAGCGTGTACACTGCAGAATAAGGACTATACTCCATTCATGGTTACTTCCAACTAAAGGCTGTCAACGGTGAAGTGAGCACTTTTCAAATAAACATTTGAAAAATGCCACAGCCCCTATCTGCGTATATTTTAACGGGCAGACTGACTGCCACACGCCCAGTAAAGTTGACAACGATGGATATAAAGTAGTTCCACGTATTAACGTTAGATTACGCGTGTTAAGTAAAAATTTGTGAATATTTAAATATTTTATTTTACTTAATGTTTTTATAATATATATAAGTATGTGAATAAAGCCATTTGTAAAATATTTCCTTGTCTAAAATATTTACTGTTGCCTATGACCGACGCACGAATAAAATTACCAGGCCCATGGTAACGTAATATTGTACATATGGTGAAACAATACAAAATGTGCATACAAGCAGATCTTAAGCAGGGATTTCAACGGTGCTCATTTTACCTTGAACATCCTATTTTCTGAAGCCCTTCTGAAGTTCTACTTCCGGAATACTCCTTCGCCTCAGATAAACAATGTTTAGAAAATTACCCTATGGGACCAGCGTACCGCATTCGTGCGCACTCAGTGAAATCATGTTTTGTACAAGAACTACTTCTTACTAGATGTAACTAACACACCTATTATGCCACTGTCTTTGTTCATATAGTCATAAATAAAATGATTATTTTACGTTCCTGGCGCAGCTTCACTCGATCATATGGGGTTTTACGGATATCACATGATTGCTTTTGAGATGCTCTTTCCAACCGTGTACGATTTCTGCACTTGGACTTGTCTTTTTGAGGATTACCTATAGGCCGAAATTGTGTTAAGTTTACTTATCTTTTACATTAAACGCACACAATGTCACCATTTCACCAGACAAATGTTTTTATACGCGCAATCGATTGATCTTGACGAGAACTGTCGATTGAAACTCAAACGAGCTTCGTAGCTTCTCCTATCCAAAAGTTATACTACGCGGAAGTTATGAGACGCGGCGAAACGAACACAACATTGCGCAACCCCCCCCCCCCCCCCCAGAGCACACGCTATGCTTCGTAGTCCTCTCTCAACGTAAAATATTCTTTGATCCTTTGGAAATCGAGTGGTGTAATTGAATTTTGAATGTAGACGATAGATTCGGAACTGCAATGACAAAATCTATCCCTCGGATTTTATCGGATTTTCTGGATTGCCTCCCACTATGGTCGCAAATTTAAAGACGTATTCACGTCAAAAAATCATAATTTCGGTAAAATATAAGTAAAATTTAAATTATATTTAAAATAAGCTACTTTTATGTTAACAGAAATATAAAACGCTTGAGATATATTACATATTTAGGAAACAGCCAGACACGTAATACATGGTGTGTTTTTTTTCAAATGTTTGATTTTTAAAAGTGTGAATAAACCGCGAATCGACTATAGCAAAAGATTAATATACATATTTATCTGTGTTTCATTAATTTTGGGAATACCACTTGGTGAGCGCTTGGTTGCGAGTGAGTAGGTCAATTGCAACTTTAATTTTACACAAGGCGTAAGACTCAACTAAGTGACAGCACTCATAGGTTTCCAATCAACTGCGAACAAACTGCAGTAAACCGTAACTAGAAACTTAAGGGGACTATGTAGCTACGCGTCCAAGGTCAAGAAGCGAGGGAGCGATACGGGCGACAGTAACACGCACGCCTAGCGCCTCATGGCTCCTACGCGCAAGGCGTGCAGTGTTTCCGTTGTGACGCTGTACTGTTCAAATTATATCTGTAACATAGGGGTTTCATTACACGCGATGAAAGCCCACAGATAAAACTACGTCCCTAACGTTGTACTCTCCTCTTAAGGAAACTGCATAGGCAAGTTTTAAAAATGCGATATTTGGTCATTTTCACGAATTTCTTTTTTCTGTAAGAGTACACTTAATATGACAAAAGTAAAAAAAAATAGGGCCATAGATATATATATATTTTTTTCTGACAAAATATCTCATTTCGAGAACTTTTCAGTACGTAGGACTCTTAATGGACTTGTTTTTTTCTTTACGTTGTTCCTCCTGGATACACAAACCGGCTTTAATTATCTCTCCGGTTGAGAAATAGTAAATCGTTTGCGCCCACGCGTCGACCAGGAATCGAGTGTTTTTATGCACCTCTTCTTCGGGGGGATTCCCCCCCCCCCCGGAAGTGGGAAATCCTCGCTGAATGCTAAGTGGCCGACAAAGACGGGCCGCCATCTTTCGGCCAGGCTATTGTCCGGCCAAGTCAAAGGTCGGCGCGGGAAATGCTGGCCTTACACGAGAGCCAGCAGAGGAGGAGAGGGATTACGGCGCCCGCCGGCTGAAGAATTCAGGGAGCGGTCGACAATGAAAACGTTTTCGTTTCGCGGAAGCGGAGGAATGCGAAAGCCCTTCCATTAATAACTGGAGAAAGTTCTCCAGCAGCCCCAGGAAAAATATTCTCCTCCGGAACAGACGTATACAAAATATGTTTTTTTTTTTTTTTACTCTGTGATCAGGACAAATATTCTGTTTTGCTATTGCATCTCAGTAAAAAGTGTTTTCTTTTGGAGTAAAAATTTATTTCGAAATATTTTTCATCGGAATGTTTGTTGATAAATGCCAACGTTTCCCATCGTTTTCGAAGTATGGAAAACGAAAACATATAAATACCAGCGGGGCTTTTTTTTTTTTTTTTTTTTTTTTTTTTTTTTTTTTTTTTTTTTTTTTTTTTTTTTTTTTTTTTTTTTTTTTTAAATTCCACAACCCCAAATGGTACAGTATTAATTAAAATTCTTGGGGCCTGGCTTACGTGGTTTGGTCTCAAGAAAAAGCAGTTTTTACCCCATCGCGACATATTTTAACACTATTGGACAAACAGATTAACATTTCAGTCAACGGATATGCAACCATTTCAAGTTAGCGGCAATTCCTATAATCACATTAAAATGATTTGTGTTAAAATACTACTTCATGTGTTTCTGCTAAGCATTGCAGGCATTATTACAAAGATTACCACAACTCCTTTTGTACTACCTATGCAAAGCATGTCACTTACCCTAACCATTATTTTCTGGATGTTTGGTTGTCAATTTCCGGAAGTAAATTATAATTAATTAAAAAACGGGATTTATTCGCGTGACGCATCTTTTTTCTTTTTCAGACATAAAACTCTTCAAATTACGTACTATATTAGACGCTATCATAATATCGAAAGGAATCTTTCTTCATTTGTATTTTATTTGTTTCCCCTGAACTATAAAATTTGCAATTTCCTTCAGAGAATAAATTGAGCCTATATTAAAATTTGTGGGTGGTTTGGGACCCAGATAGGTTATGCGAATCTCATTACGTTCAATTCAACCTACCACTTTACGAGCATATTGAACTAAAATATGTCGATATTAAATGGTACCTTAACCAAGTATTGCAATAAATATAAACCAACCTTTTGATAACCTACGTATAAAACGAATTATTAAAGTGATTACATAAATGATAAAGTAATACCTTTATTTTTATCATGTTTAGACAAAAATTAACATTTACCTAAAATATTTGTCAAGCTTATAAAAACGAACTTTGAAGAAAATGGTATTGGGACAATATCATTTAAAAAGTGGAAATAAAAAACGTACGCTAAGAAAATTATTATTTTTGTTTTAAATCAGAAACAATTTTTACAAAGAATGAATTACTATCCACTTGCTTTAAAGTATTCTCATTTACAACACATGACCAATATTGGTCAACAAATTTAGACCGAATTTTATATAACAACAAATTAACTAAGTACTAATATATATATATATATAATGTGTGGGATATGTTATTGAAAGTAGCTGAATAATTCAGTTCATGAATAATTATTTTACACTCATTTTTTGAAACAGAAAAATGAGTTCCTTTTAAAGTTCATCTCGATAATTGCAAAGTACTTATATAATGTGGCAGATTGATCAAGAAAATTTCACCGAAATTCGTTAATTATAATAAACTTTTGCATACAAAACGTAGATACTGATCAGTTTACTGATAACCGAGCTCACACAGGGGCGTAAAGTACTCTGGTTAGTTTCATTCCGTGAACTTAATAGTAGACTTGTATTCATATATACATTTATTTGCATTCCACAACTACATTATTTTTAATAATAAAAGACTTGCTACGTTTTGGGAACTGGAACGTCTTCTCGTCTCTGAACACAGATACAAACTGGGCTGTGCCTATAGAATAGTGTCTGTATTTTGTATAATTCTGTGCCCTCTGCGACATAAAACTAGGTTTCACAATGACATATATATTAGAAAACAGTTTTAATTTTATTAGTGCTCTAATTGCAAGAACCGTAAAAATTTAGCTGAAAATTCATATTACAACCGAGAAGTGAAAGCAGTAAGCGGAAATGCATAATGACTGGTAAAGGCTATTCACGATAAAGTGAGCACTTTTGAACTCAAATTTATATTTTTTAAAAAGTCACTGCCTGCCCTTGCATATATTTTTTTATATACGGGCGCACTGAGTGACATGCGCCCAGAAAATTTGGTAACGATGGATGGAAAGTAGTTCCATATCTTAACGTCGAATAAAAAGTGTTAGGTAACCATTTGTGATAACTTAAATTATTTCTTTCGCTTTCTTGTTTTCTTTTTTTAATACATCGAAGTGTAAAAATGACCATATTAGTAAAAGATTTACTTTTCTAAAAATCTCACTGTTGCTCTTGACTAACGTACGAATAAAGTAATGAGGCCCATGGCAATATAAATTTTATATAAGGCGGAAGAATACACAACAACGAAACAAGTAGATCTTTAGCAGGGATTCCAAAAGTGCTCATTTTACCGTGAACAATCCATAAGAACATGTTCCGTACAGAAATAATAGAACTGCTGTTTAGCATTCGGATATTTCGGCGTTTTATAGTTTCACTAACTAAACCTAACTTCACAAGATGAATTTTTATTTATATTTAAAGAGTTATAATCTTTACTTAAAATCGCCCGATATACAGCCATACTTGTTTACATCTGTTGACAATACTTTTGGAATAAAAGCTGTTATACAAACAATAATTTTTATTTCATTTTTTAATGCAAGTGCCCATTAGAATATTAACTGCAGGAGAAAATGCAAATTTTACTTATAAAGTGTTTGCAAATGAAAACTTACAACTGCGTTCCGTTAGTATATAACCACACAAGGGTGCAGTTGTGTTATCGGGTGTTTAATTCCAAACACTTATTTTCCCCCAATGTTCATGAAATGAGTTTCAAATGGAATAAAGTATAAGGTTGATATTGAATAAAAAATTGATCTTTTAAGAAATGTTCTTATTTTATATTTGCGCGAGAAACTGGTACGTGACAAAGCGAAGATTCGAGAACAGCTGCACGACTGGCAGAACGTGAATTTGTCAAAAGCTCGCCATATTTGTCTGAGAAAGTTGGATGGCTTCGTTTTACATCAAACATTGTAGATTGAACCGGTTCTAAAATTTCTTTGATGTTTGACGGTCTCAAGCAATCAGAATCGTGCACGACAAAATTGACTTCAAGAAACATTACAATAACGGACAGTTGCTGGAAACGGAATAGGTTATGAAGATAATTAGCTTATGTAGAAGCACTCAGGTACGCATGCTATTTTAAGTGAATATGGGACATAATATTACGAACCCAGGGGTATTAAATTCCTTTCTGCAGGAAACATCTCTAATAAATAAAATTTGAATTTAGTAAAGAAACGAAAATAAATAACAACATTCCTCACATTTCTTCTTGTATTGGACTGCATGGAAAATCGAAAGCAATATCTTAGTCTTTAATGAAAATAATTTCTAAATATTAATTCAAATTATATTCTCGTTTTTAAAAAAAAAAAATTACAGTGTGGCACATTTGCAAACACACTTAGATTATTTTATAACCTTATTTGGAAGAAATAATTTGATGGCCGTATTTTGATATTTAAATTTTATTGTCAAATAGAGTTGAAGGCTAAAATTTCGATAGTGTGACCGGAGCTTTAGTGAGCAAACTCGGCAGGCCGCTAACCCAATATCGACCACAATTCTGGGAACTCGATATTGCAAAGTTCTTTATTATCTTCGCAGACGGGTGTTTTCAAAACACACGTAGAATAAGAATTTAAGACGCGCAACATCTCGACTTGTTAATGTAGTCAGGTCAGCAAGTTTTGTTTTTTTTCCCTTTCATGGCTATCTATTCTCCAGAGTCTTTGCCACGCGCAAACATCGGCTTTAAGAGTCACTGAAGTCGTCTACGGAACGTTCGTTGCATATTTGAAGATAAATAATGGAATAAAGTTCAATTTAAAATTGAAACCGCTCAGGGTATTGCGACGGTGCTCCCGCCGCGTGGCATTTGTTTTGTAACTTATGGCTATTCGACTCGCTCCTTGGCCAGCTCACGCGCTCTCCTTAGCTATCCCTTCTTTCCACTTTCCCTCCCCCTCCGTTCCCGAAAGTCGTGGTATTTATTTAAGCCAGTGCACACACCCTTTCCAGGTTCTTATCCTTTCTCCACCTCCCTCTTCATATAAATTATCTACGAGGGGATCGCCAACAGCAGCTATGATGACTAGCTGACATTTTATACGATGTGGGTAGTGTTGTGAGACCATTACTCTGTGTACGGTGTCCCATATGTGGGCATTCGGTATTTTCGCCTGAAAGATGCGAGCGCTGCAGAAATGAAAACGGCGAGTCGTGAGAGCTAGTTTGGGAATATTAGTGAGGACAGTGAGTTTTGATGTCGAGTTGATAAATTGTGTGGTGCGTGCATCTTACTCTTACATATTTCTTGCTCGCAAATCTCTTTCCAGCTCAGGCACAGCTTGGGCATGTCCGAGGCGTTGTGTGCTATGCAGTTTGTTGCGTAGAACTAGTCTATTCATTCTACTTACAGTCGAATTGTGCGCTGATAGACGCCACGACTCCCGTTTCAGATTTATAATGATTTTGTCTTAATTATTAGCTGAGTTATTGGGGGGGGGGAGGGGCAGTGTGTGTCACCGCCGTTAAATATTATTTTAGTTGGCCTTTTAATATTTGTTTTAGAAATCACGTAGTGCGCAAGAGGCTTGCTTTAGGCATCCTACACTGTAAAAATTATTGGAAATATTACGTGACAAGAGTAAGGTAATATTCGCAAACTTGTTTTTCCGTACAGGTAAGGTAAAATTACCTCACTCTGGAGTAAAATTCACGTACATGGCAGTGGAAAATCCCATACATGGATGGGAAACTTACCTAACGATGGGTGCATCTCTTCAGCATTCTCAACGTGCGGAAGAAACAGTCCTTTAACATAGTTCGCACCCCCACACCAACAAGTTTCGAGGATTTTAGTGTTGAGTTTCGGTTACTATTTGCCAGGGGATATCAGTAATAATAATTTTAACAGTACTAATATCCTGGGATATTTTTAATATTATTTTTGTTATACAATATAGTTAATTTTCCCTTACTTGTCTGGGATTTCCCCCCACTTTTGTCAGGTATTTTCCCCGTACGATTAGGGAATAGCACTTTACTTGCTATGTAAATATACTCTACATTTAAGAGGCAATTTCAACTTACATGTAGAGGTAAATAGTTTCCTTTGCATGTAAGGCAATTTCACCTCAACATTTTTTTTTTTGCAGTGTACGTCGCCCTCTGGCACCTACATGTCTGTAATGATCAGTGACACAGTTGCCTATTCACACGGCAAATACAAGCAGAGATTCTCGTCCAAGGCTGGATAATTACGAAAATAACATAACATTTCACGAGCAACTTTCCTGCTGCGACGTTCTTACAGAGTGGTCACCAAGTCAAGTATTGCCACATTACTTGCTCCAACGGGTTTGATAATATTCAACGCCGAGGAGGCGTGTTTAGAAAGTGACGTATTAAATGTTGAATATTCTAGTTTTCAATCTCTTTCAAGCTTGTTTTTGTACACTGTACACACTGTTGAATGTCACCTTGGCGCTCTTTAAGAAGCGCCTTCTCTAATTTGTGGTTATCCTTGGCAATTGAGTCCCTGGCTAAGATCGAATAAAAGTTCAGCTAATTGTGGCATTTGACGTGAGCCTGTTCTCCTGTAAATACGCGAAGTGGTATTAACCACGCTGGTAAGTGGCTACTCCATATAAAACGGCGCAGATTGGAGACATCTTTTTTAATTATTGTATGTAACAATATGTTACCTGTAGTTGAGTTTTGGCATTCACAAAAAAATTGTACTTTATATGGGCCTTAAAATGGTCATGCTAGTAAACTGTAACAGAGCAAGGAACTTATATTAACAGTGGCTATTAGTGTTTATGTGGTTTCGTATGTTGGCACTTATTGTAAAACACGTAATGATTGGTACGTTTTCGCATTAATTACAAACCTCAATAAAAATGGTATCCCTTTTGCCAGTATGATATTAAGAGTTTTGTTGTGTGAACATTCCCTTATTTTACGAGCGCTCTCACCTTTTGAGAACATAAATAAGATATGGTGTTTCTTGTATTTTATACATGCCTTTTGAAGTACGTAAATTTGAGGATTTTGTAATGTTCATGGCAACATGAATTATCAATTTTATGGGTAGTCTAGTCAATCATGATTTAACTGAAAAGTTTTTTCTTACGATATAAAATTGTTATACTCTTTATATGAATTTTTTTGTCATGAATCGAATTTATAAATGAATTTGCATCTATATGCATTCTTTAATGTACCTGAACTATTTTTGTACTTGTTGTTTATATATATATATATATAACATAAATGTGTACCATGGCTATTGCTCACTTGCAATTACTTGCCTCCTTCTACATATTGCGTATATTATAATAACCAGACTGAAGAATAAATTAATAAATCGTAACCAAACTAGCAAAAATTTTAATTTATACTTTCGTGATTTTTTTTTTTCTGATTGAATAGTGTGTATTTTTGTTCATGCGAGGTTTCCTGGCTTATAATTTTTTATTTAACTCAGTCTGTATTAGCAAAGTAAGTAAGAAAAATATAATGATTTGTATCTTAAAATGTTCTTAATTTATTTAACAGACTTAGTAAGCCTACATTCTAAACATATAAACAATATTTACTTTTCTACAGGATATATCGTATTAATGTTTACATTTTTTGAACGTGAATGACAGATAAAATATTCAAGACAATCTTATAAAACTGCTTACATATAACGTTATTAGTAGAACGTTGGATGTTTGCGAATGTTATTAACAGTTAAAATGTTCAAAATGACCGCCATCAGCAGCAGTGCGTCGTCTGCAACGCTGTTGAACAGAACGACAAGCAGAAGCTACGGTTGCCATGGCAGTGGATTCGCAGGCGGCCACGCTCGGCTCTCGAGGCATTAAGTGTCAGTGGCTTTGTGAATACGCAATATTCTTCAGAGTTACCTAGAGATAAAAATTGGATTTGGCTGTGTTGGGGAAACGGCTGTTTATTTTGCGTAAATGCATCTACATTGACGCGCTCGGACGCCTTGATGTTATTTTTTGCGTTCCCGGCACCACTTCACTCGAGCATATGGGGTTTTATGGGTATCACTGGATTTCTTTTGAGATCCTCTTTCCAAATGTATACGATTTATGTATTTCGACTTTACTTTTTGACGAGTATAGGCTGAAACTGTGTTAGATTTCTTAATTTTGTATATTAAACGCATAAAATTGAACAATAACCATGCCATGGAAATGTTCTTATACACGCAATTGATTTATCGTGACGAGAACTGTCGATTGAAACCTAAAAGACCGTCGTAGCTTCCCCTAGTCAAAAATTATACTACGTGGAAGTTACGAAACGCGGTGAAACAAACTCTAAATTGCGGCGTCCGCCCCCCCCCCCCCCAACATACTCGTCAAGCGCGATGCTTCGCAGTCCTCACTCAACGTAACATATTCTTTGATTCTTTGGCAATCGAGTGGTGTAATTGAATTTTGAATGTAGACGAAAGATTCGGTGCTACAATGCCAAACTGTATCCCCCGACTTTATCATCGGATTTTCTGGATTGCCTCCCACTATGGTCGCAAATTTAAAAACGTATTCACGTCAGAACGTGACGTTGTTGAATCTGTAGATCTGGAAAGATTCATTCGTGAGTGACCGTATGTCTTGATTGTAGTTTATGTAACGATGCAAATGTTCTGCTGGAAGAAGTAATCGTCATCTGGGTTGAGCAAGTGAACAGCTGACACGGTGTTATCCTGAATTACGGCACTGTAACTTCCTCTTAACATACTGTTATTAGGGAGCCGCGGTGGTGCAGTGGTCATACTAATCGCCTCCCACCAAGACAAACCGATTCCCGAAGGGGTCACTTGAAGGATTTTCGCACGTGGGAATCGTCCTTAAGGTGATATTTCACATTTTTTTTATTTGGTTATCTGAAAGATCTTTCGAAAAGTGCTCCCTGAATGCAGTTATTAGTTGACAAATCATTACAGTTATCAAAATATTCTACTCAAAAGTCTTAATTTCCTGAATTCGGCAGCATACTAGGCTTTGCTCCTATTTTTTTCCAATCAAATTGCATTTAATGCAATCTGTACGGTGTGCAAAACATACTGATTCGGCATGAGTGCGACTTATAAACAGGTGATCGAGTATTGCCACTCTGAATTTTGTTGAAGAAAAGCGCCAGACTTGTCGTAAATATATTTTTATTCGTTCTAGCGATACTGTTAACATTCATTTAATAAATATTTGAAAACATAAATTGTAGAGGAAACGTTGTTTTTGTCCTTTCGTCTTTTGTCACACAAATGCAGTATGCCGCGCTTAGACAGTAATGCAACAATTTGGACTTGCCTATAACACTCTTGTGTCGGAATTTGAGTGTTATATTTTGAAAACTATAATGATTTAACAACTAACAACTGCATTAAGGGGCATTTTTCGAAACCTCTCTCAGTTAACCAAATTCAAAATATATATATATAAATATTACCTTAACCATGCCGCTGGTCGACGGGTTTTCTCGGGATATCCCGTTTTACCCGTCTTTGCATTCCGGTGCCGCTCCATACCCACCTCGTTTCGCCCTTATCGGCTCTTAATATTCCTATGTTAAGATATGCTCAAATCTCTTCACTCACTCACACATTCCATTAGAAAAATGTCCCCACAAGTCCTCTGGTAGACATACCGCACTACACTGTCAATTCAAGATTCTTTATATACCACAATGTGGGGATTTTGATCGGCCCAGTACACACGACCGCGGCGGCCTACAGTTACATTCAGTTTACAGATCGACTCATTGGACCAAGCAATCACGCCTGTAAAATGTTTGCCATCGTTGTACATGTTCACAACCCACTCATAAAATTTGACACTTTTATCTGGGTCGTCTTCATTCATAGTTGTGTTGTAGCATTAGAAAGTGTGTAGATACTTCACTTTACACTTTTTTTTTAATGCCCTGGACGCTTGATTTGCTGACACCTGTCTCACGTGCAACAGCCTCCCCCCTTCATGCGTCCGTTGTCGCTCTCTTTTGCCTCACCGTGTTTTCTTCACATCACACACAGTTTCCGCCCCTCACAAACTTGTCACGTGATCTTGTCGCCGTTACACGTGATGGTGGCGCATTGTCGAATCTACACTCAGTCGTCTCCACACCTCAAATCTCTTCTCACGTTTCCAATAACACTTTGAAATCAACTTTAGTTGCTCGAAAAAACAAAAAAAAAAAAAAAAAAGCCTTGACTGCTCCGTCATTTCCTCTACAATTGCAAAGCTGCTTCACCTAGCTGCAAAAGGAACTGACAACAGCAGAATGGCTACACGCTTGTTAATATCAAAAGATTTCCTCATAACCTCAAATACACGTAGTTCCAGCAGATTATCTTCAACACATGCTATGCTAAGAAAAAGTGTAAATATTAATTTGGGGCATCCGTTATTCGTACCCTTTGTTTTCTTGAGAATAAACCTTATGTTGAGTTTGTTTCGAGGCCATAAGCCAAGAATGTCATGACATCCCAAATTTCACACTGCATTTTTTGCCTTATGTGTATGTTAATAGTTACATATTTGCTCTTATGTATTATCTCCGTGTTCCAGAATCTTGCGGCGATATTTATGCATTGTGTGGCTTCGCATTCGGTTCTACGATTAGCTGTTGATATACGGACATTTGTAGGTATAGTTTGCAAGCGGTACTTACACAAATTTTACCACCACTATAAAACCTGTGAATAAAAAAAACATCAAATAAATATGTGTTAATTCTTCGCTCTTTAAGTTTTGACTTTGTAAAATAATTATTGTTCAACATATTTTTATAAGTTATTTAATAAGTAGTCTCTCGAACAAAAATATATGCTGCTTAGATTTTTTTAAGGAATGATTTTAATTCTGAATCTAAAAGGATCATAAGTAGTAGTTTAAAAATATCACCATATTTCAAAGTTCTGTTTTAAAATTGTAGTTACATCTACTAAGGACTCTAGAAAATGCTTATTTGTAGAAAAATTTTGGGAGTTATGTTTCAAAGTACACATTTTATAGTAATCATAGTCAGTTTTTCCTTATATATTTAGCACTTACCAACATTGTGTGTACTTTTCCATGGATGGAATCCAAATTATGACCCACATCAGATTCGGGTTAACTCTCTTTGTAAGAAAAAATATTTCACTTACATTGCTCTGACAGTAGTAGGGAAATATATGAGTTAGGAATAACGGCGCCTGGCACCGGAGCCGGAGCCGGGGGAGCCACCATGTTGTTACGTAACCCGACCGCCATCTTGGATATCATTGACCTTTCACCCCATAACCGTGTGACCTTTGACCTTGACCTTGACTCCGAGGACTTTTGACCTCAAAAACACTAGAAAAAATCTTTAAACATTCCAAAAAAATCCTCAAAAAATTATTTTTAAAACTAACACAAAATTATTTAAAATATCCTTAGAAATGACTCATTTTTTCCAGAAATGCTGACAGGGATCAGCGATCCAAGGTCAGACCCAGGTGACCAGGAGACAGGGATCAGTACCTATGACCTTGACCTTGACCATGGAACTTCGATCTTGAAAATACAATATTCCAAAAAAATAACAAAAATTACAAAATAAATAAATAAGTCGTTTTAAAAATTCATAAAAATTTAATTATTAAAAATTTAAGAAAATGTCGTTTAAAAATTTTTAAAAATCGTTAAAAAATATATTTAAAAAAATTGTATCCAAAAAATCTCATAATTAAAACAAGCATTTAACCTCAGCGGCCATTTTTCCCTTTCTTCCTTCGAAATTAGCCTTTTTCCATGAAAAGAATTTTTATTTAAAACTATCGTTTAAAATTTTTTAATTAAAAAACTTACATTTCCAGAGGTATCCCCCCACACCACAATTACTCACCTCTCTTCGAATCCAGCAGACGATTGATCCCTCGCCTGCATTCTCCTCGCATATACTCGTTAAGCCATCTTGATTTTTTCATTCGTACTTTGTTTACATGCTATTGGAGGCAGCCATATTTGTTTATATGTTACTGGAGGCTATCGTCTTTGTTTATATGTTACTGGAGGCGGCCATATTTGTTCTTTTCGTACATAATTTTTGTATACATGTTACTGGAGTCTGCCATGTTGGGAGGCAGCCAACTTGCTGGGTGCAATCCTCTATGTTTTTATTGTCATTTATTTTATAGTTTTCGCCTCACCTTTGTGCTACAACCCGATTATGCCACCTGATATAGGCCTGTACCGAATGGTGACAGTGGCCATTCTTGCTAAGTACTTAAAATTATTTATTATATTTTATTATAATATATAAAGTAGGAAAGGTTTTTTGTTTGAAATAAAAAACAGCATATCTTCTTTTCCATTAAATTTATTGTACACATAGTAAAATATATACAGGTTTATTAATATTCTTCGACGTTCACCGCTTGATGTCCGCCTCGCCGACCCAGGAATTGTAGCGGGCAGGGAAACCCCACCACTTGAAGCTGGTAATGACCAAGACTCATCGTATGTAGCCCACTGCTCTTCAGATTGAAGCTATCTCGTTGGTGTGGGAGTAATTACCAACACTTTGTGAAGCAAGCAGTAGCTGCAGCCTATCCACCAGCTCGTTCGGGTCGTCCCAGAATACGTAGTCAATGTTCTTGCCGTCATCTATCTTCTTCATAACTTCGCCGTTTTTCAGCGCTAGGAAGCTGAAGGGGTCTGTTAGAATGTCGATTTTTTTCGTGATCTTCATCCTTATTAGCACCTGCCTCAGGATCGTTGTTTTGGTAAAGTGCGTGCGTGAGTTCGAGCAAAGTCTTGTATTCCAGGAGGTCGGATTCCGTAAACTCCTTTGGCTCCTTGCGAAATAGAAGTTCGTATAGTCCAAGGGTTCCACGGACCGTATAATTTCCAACTCGGATCCTCCCACCTGGTAGAAACTCTATTTCATCAGCACCGAGGAACCATTTATCATTATGCCTGTATATGCCGTACGTCGTAACATTATTACGAGATGTGTACGATCGTAAGTACCGTCGAACCAAAGCATTAGATTTCAGGGCTCTCTTCCATATTTTATTCTTGTGTGACAAATCCGCATCCGACCCATCGACCTGATCTGACTGTACTTCATCATGCTTTCGCTTCTTCAAATGTTAGCTGTATTGTCGATTGCGGACTTTACAGCTACGGGGGATCCATAGCTCTCCCTGAGTACATCGAGAGGATGAGTAATGGGCTTAAAATTTCTTCATTTGTATGGTTGCGTGAAATGTTGGCTCTCGTGGCGAGCAAATACTTTGAGCGGACAGACTGAATCGCCCGATGTAGTTCGCTGGCAATTTCCTCCATCATACTGAATAAAAATTCCCACTGTCGCTCTCTTTAATAGGTTTAGTCGTGAATCTCCGCCAACATACTTTCGATCTTGCTCGGCCGTTCGCTGTTATTTTGAATATCTATTTTCGTGGTGAGGTGGGAAATCGAGTTATCGAACGTGTGTGTCATATATCATTCCAGGTTTTTCAGATTCTCTTCATTTTGTGAAGATGCTACATTCAATCTGTCTATAATTTGCCTTTGAACACTCGTCACGTGCTCGTCCATGGCCACCATATAACGGACGATCTTCATCATCACAATCTCCATATTCGCTCCGATCTCGGGCAGGTAGTTTCGAGATAATGCGTTTTATTCAGTCAACATTCTACCCAGTTCCGAGATGATGTCATTACCAGTTTCGAGGACGAAATGTTTAGTAGTAGCATCCCCAGATTGTTCGGGTTTACCAACGTTTCGAATTATTCTTCTACCAGCATCACAAGTTCCATCATCTCCTAGTACGAGACAACCGCCATTGTTGTCTTTATGATGGCGTATCTTGAAGCTACTCTGCCCGAATTTCGATAGGCTGTAACTCATTCTCGACAGATGACGATGAACTTATCGAACCCGCGCCTGTACCTCCCATTATATAAGGGCCAGTCCTTTACGATTGTCAAAAATCCGTATTTGGCTTTCCAGCACAAAGCACACATATTTTTTAATCTAATAGCGTCATGTCCGTTCTTACATGATCGTCGTAAACGTGTCACAAATTCGGTGTTGTCCATGCGAAACAGCACTAACACATTTGTATTATCACGAAGCATCTGTTTGGGTATGGGAGAATAAGTCTCGCCGAGGTACATGCAATCCACGCATGCATGACGTCCCATGCTAAAGTACTCTTGAATACAAGTTTGTTTCTCGCAGGCAGTGTCGTCGAAGACAAATATCGAGTTTCGTAGTGCTTCGCTCGGAGGTACGACAGCTTAATTATCACTGCATGGGAAATAACGCATGCCTTCTACGGCCTGCAGTACTCGTGCCAATCGTCAGTATTTCGTTTGCTGGAGCGATTTGAAGTAAAGCTATAGGTTCTCGAACCGGAAACCATCCTCTTCTTCCAGCAGGCTCAGTAGGATACATGTTTTGCCACCATTTGATGGTCTCGCGATGATGCACCTCACTGTATTCGGAAATAGGCTTCCAAGCCCCGATTCGTAGGAGGTGTCATCATCTTCGGAGTGAATGCGTATGGGTAGAGTAACATCTTGCTTGATAATATGTATATTACCACTGCAAAATTCTGGTGGATGTGGCAGTGGTAGCGATGGAGAACATATGCTGCAAATTGTAGAATGCCTCTTTAAAGTATCACGTCGAGAAAACAGCTTCTGGCAGAATTCGCACCGAAATGTCATATTGGAATATGTGATACGGTCCGTACTGTTCCAAGTCTAGACTGATACTGAAACGAAAATGTATAAAAGGGACGTATTTATACTTTTCTCGCTCAGTTCACCAAGATGTCTCGAAGAGGTAAGACCGCAGCTGGAACAGGGGTCGTCGATACGCTGATCAACACACTATCGTTCGAGCTGCACATTTCCGGATACAGGTTCTGCGGGCCAGGAACCAATCTATCTAAAAGACTGTCACATAACGAGACAGGCATAAACGCCGTGGACGAGGCGTGCAAGCAGCACGACATCGCCTATTCCCAGCACAAGGATCTGCAAGCCAGACACCGGGCAGACAAGATACTTGCACAGAAGGCGGGCGAAATAAGAATTTCATCAGATGCCGGGCTCGGAGAAAAAATAGAAGCATGGAGTGTTTCCAACTTGATGAATGCCAAAGCGAAGATGGGCATGGGTGATAAGAGCAAAAGAAAAGCACAAGTGAAAAGAAAATCATTTACAAAAAGGAGAAAAGATGCCAAGTCTAAGAAAATATCTACCGGTGCATTTTTTCCATTGCTTTTGCCCGCACTCACAGCCCCCGGAGGCCTAAGGTATCGCCCGAGCCGTCAACACGACATCGAACGAACGGAAGCAGTTTACCGAGACACAAAGACACAATGCAAGTATGGAAGCTATCGCCATGGGCAAAAAAAAATAAACGGGCAAGTCAACTATTTAAGATCATACCCAGTAGGAGGCGGAAGTGTGCAAAAGCGGCGCAACAGGAAGAAATAATAAGGAAATCTCTACCGAAACGAGCACTCACGAATGTGGATTTGGAATTGTTTGCACACAAATTGAAAATACCTCATTTTCACACAGTGTTTATGAGATATGGTTTGCCCGCTAAACCCAAGAGAGAAGAATGCGCTGTAATTAATCTGGACACGACGGCAGGACCCGGCACGCACTGGGTAGCCTACGTAAAAAAGAGTAAACACGCAGACTATTATGATAGTTTTAGGAATTTGCGTCCTCCGCCCGAATTGCGAGAGTACCTGAAAAAATGGTAATCTAATTTTCAATTACGAAACGGAGCAGCTGCCTAACACGTGGAACTACGAACATTTGTGCCTTCACTCCTTGGTTCGCTCGTACAAGTAATTGTATAAACAGGCTATACACCGCAAGGAAACAATCAGTCATGTCTATAACACTTACCTTGACGGGTCGTAGCTGCGAGCTGCGTGTGGTACATTTCCTGCCACTCAACTTGGAGGGGGAATGTAGCATAGGCCTTGTCGATTTTCAAACTTACAATGCGATACCGAACATTGATGAAAAAAACTGCAAGCCGAACATCGTAACAAGTGGCAAATGTTTCACATGAAGTTTTGCTGCCCGTTGGCTCTAATGAAATAGACGATATTGCAAGGTACATTGAGGATTCTCTGCCCCCCCCCCCCCCCCCCCCGACTCTGAATTAGAACTACGTGGGAATCCCAATACTCTGGAGTGTTATCAGATGCAACGAAGATATTGACTTTACGAAACCGGATACCATCGGACGGATGCTGGGGTTCGAGCTGCGCATCTACGAAGCTGGTAAAACACACGTGTCGTTGCAGCCTGTAAATATTTTGCCAGTCAATGTGATACGAATAACCTGCAATTTGGCTAGCGGTACATACCTCAACGGCAGGCCGAGCAATACGCTGCACGGATTTTCGCCTATGGTCCCTCCAGGTTGTAAACTGGTTGTTGCACCGCAAAGCATCATTTACGTTCCAGTCGTCGTGAAGAGAGCACACGAGGTGTTCGTGACAGTCGCCGACCAGCACTGAGCGTTGGTGAACTTTCGAAACGAATAAATCACCCTACGCCTGCATTTGAGGAGATGGGTATAAGACTTACGGC
The DNA here is from genome assembly GCA_029891345.1 of Dryococelus australis. NCBI lineage: Eukaryota > Metazoa > Arthropoda > Insecta > Phasmatodea > Phasmatidae > Dryococelus > Dryococelus australis. Next base: position 41,034,051 of record CM056993.1, read on the forward strand.
TACCGGAAGCTGTACAAGAATGTGTCATGTAAAACCTACCATCAGTACGTCACAGGTCTCCAAGGAGTTAATACGTGCTATAAAGATTATCCTCTGCAGTCTCGGCTACGAGGTCGATCGCCATGAATGATTTCCATAACTACGAAGAGCCAACCATTTTCGAAGACAGCATAACGAAGATGGAACTTCGTGCGTACCAGCCGTTCCTGATCGGGCTGTACACACTAGCATCGGTGGTTCGGATAGCAGTCCAACACCAAGATATCTGTACTCTACCTTGCCAGTCTTACCTGCGTATCAGGGGGACTAAGACGAAAGAACACAGGAACAATCCAGCATCGACGAAAATAATTAGCAATGGAATTCTTCACCTGATCGATCTCATCGCCTACTTTCTCAACGGTGTCGAGGTGAACCGGTAGCGAGATGTGGGCATAACCTCAACGATCAAAAATTACCCTTCGCTCACGCCGAATGAGCTGCCTGCAGCCAAGATGGCAGGTTGGGGAATCGAAGATGGCTACAGTGTTCCCATTCATGCCGCAGGAAGGTTCGAAGTATGTGTTCCGCTCTCCATGCTATTGGGATTTGCCGAAGACAACAAATAATTATCTTCAATTGGTAGCAGGAGCTGGTGATAATGCTCACCAATACGCATTTGGATACCATAGTGGGTACGGGAGAAAACCTGGAGGCAGTGTACCTGAACCTACAGTCTATCTAATGGATGCTGCCTCATGTGCAGTTGAGCACTTCAGAATGTCTACACATGTTGAAGAATGTGGAAGATGGCAAAAACATCGATGTGGCTTTCAGGTCGTGGAGTCTGGAGACATGCCCCGGATTGCCAGCAAACCAACACATTAACTGGATGGTGAAGACCAGCTTTGCTTCTGAGAAACCGAGGTACATCATTGTTGGACTACAGACCGGAAGAGAGCTCAATGTAAGAGTGAGCCATTCGCAGTTCGACACATGCCAAATAAAAAATGTCAAAATATTTCTGAATAACAAAAGCTACCCGTACTTAGACATGAACACGAACTTTGTAAATGGCAAGTGCCTGCTGGCATGTCAGATGTATGCTCAATTCCAAACTGCATATTATGGACACACCCCTATCCCCGATATTGAGCCCTGATACGTTTAAGAGTTTGATCGAATTCACTACACATGAAAATATTCCTGCCAACATGTACGCATTTTGCCTGATATTTCACGACCGGCTTGTGTCTTATAATTGCCGATACAGAGCAGTAAAAATACTGTCATAAGCGTAGCTGACTGTTTGCACACCGTAACAGTTTACTCGTCTTCGAGCATCGCCAGCTTTAAGTGATGGGGTTTCCCTCTGCCCGCTACAATTCCTGGGTCGCCGAGGCGGACATCGAGCGGTGAACGTCGAAGAAGATTAATATACCTGTGTGTGTGTGTGTGTATATATATATATATATATATATATATATATATATATAATCATGTGTACAATACATTTTATGTAAACAAAATATGCTGTGTCTTATTTCAAAAAACCTACACGCTTTATATATAAGATTAAAAAATAATAAATAAATTTAAGTTCTTTGCAGGAATGGCCAATGTCACCATTCGGTACAGGTCTATATCAGGTGGCATATCGGGTTGTTGCACAAAGGTGAGGCACAAACTATAAAACAAATGACAATAAAAATCATGGAGGACTGCACCTAGCGAGATGGCTACCTCCCAATATGGCAGCCTCCAGTAATATGCAAACAAAAATAATGTACAAAAAAAACAAATATGGCCGCTTCCAGTAACATATACACAAATATGGCGGCCTCCAGTAACATACAAACAACGATGACGGCCTCCAGTAGCATATAAACAAAGATGGCTTTCTCCAGTAGCATCTAAACTAATTACGAACTAAAAATCAAGATGGCGGAATGAGTATATGTGAGGGTGATGGAGGCGAGGGAGTCAGTCGTCTGCTGGATTCGAAGAGAGGTGAGTAATTGCGGTGCGGGGGGAGGCCTCTGGATATGTAAGTTATTTAATTAAAAATTTTTAAGGATTTTTTAAATAAACATTTGTTAAGGGATTTTTTTTAGGGGAAAGGGAGGATTTTTTAGGGGAAAGGGAGGATTTCGAGGGGGAAAAGGGGAAAATGGCAGCCGTGTTAAAGGCTTTTAGTTAAAAGATTTTTTAAAAACATTTTTATAAAAATAAAATTTTAAACGAATTTTTTAATTTGTTAAACGATTTTGTAATAAAAAATTTTAAAACGTTTTTTTTTTAATTTTCTGTATTTTTTCGGATTTTTGCATTTTCAAGGTCAAAAGTCAATGGTCAAGGTCATATGTACTGATCCCTGTTTCCTGGTCACCTGGGTCTAGCCCTGGGTCGCTGATCCCTGTTAGCATTTCTGGATAAATGGGTAATTTCTGAGGATATTTTTAATAATTTTTTAATAATTTTTAATAATAAATTTTTCCGGAAATTTTCTTTAAATTTGTTGGATTTTTTGGATGATTTTTAGGAATTTTTTAAGTTTTTTTTGGTGTTTTTTTGAAGTTAAAAGTCCTCGGGGTCGAGGTCAAGGTCAAAGGTCACACGGTTCAGGGGTAAAAGGACAATGATATCCAAGATGGCTGTAGGATGTCGTAATAACATGGCGGCACCCCCCGGCTCCTGCTCCGTCGCCAGACGCCGTTATTTCTAACTCATATATTTCCTATTACTTCTGGCATTGGATATTATATATATATATATATATATATATATATATATATATATATATATATATATATATATATATATATATATATATGCTGTTCACGCTAAAGTGAGCACTTTATAATGGCCGTTATGGAATTTTCCTTTCATCCAATTTCCATCTTCCTGCTGCTTTTTAATGCAATGTGACCAATAAACACACCGTGTACATTTTACCTCCATCAAAATTTAATGCCTGAGGCTGCAATAAGACATATTTATAAGCGGTTATTGCCTGTTGGGAGGGCCTTAAAAAGTGCTCACTTTATCGTGAACCACTATATATATATATATATATATATAATATATATATATATATATATATATATATATATATATATATATATATATATATATATATATATATATACATACACACACACACACACGCACACACACACACACATAATGTTACACAGGTATTTCCGCCTGGTGCAGGCGCTCATAAAGCAGTTTTGACGCATGTTGAATAGAACGACAGTTTTCCTGGGCCTCAAGTAATCAACCAAATATTCGTATTTTTTTCTTCTACTCTTTTGCCCGTTTGAGTCTGGCCAGTTAATTTGGAAGCATAATGTATAATTATACCGTATTTTGAGCGTTTACACGCCCAACTTTCCGTGTCAGAATTTTCGTATGAACTTCAATTAATATATAAAACATTAAAAAGTAGGTTTTACTTTTTCCCGTGAAAGAAATTCTATAGTAATGGTATACGAGGATCATTCCTTTTCATTTTACATTTCTCGTTTTAACCTTATGCGTATTAAGCGCACCTCAAACACTTTCTTTGGAAGTATCCCCTTTGCTTTCACCCAAGTAATTAAACTTACATATAAGTGAACATAATTACATTCCCCTTTCTTATTTTCCGTTTATTATACTTTTGGGTTTATGGCGTTCGTTTCACAGTACCTGAAAACACACATATATTTTATCCAAAATATGAAATTATTATTAACGTACGTACTATACTGTGAAATGTCACTGGTGGCCTATGACACTTTACCGAGTCATTTGAAATTACAAACTGGAAAGGAAATGTTTCTCCAGTAAGCAAAACTTTCGCAATTCGATGTAGCCTATTTAGTGATTAGGACGCTACCGCCATAACGTTTGACGTAAACTAAGAAGATAACGTTATCTTAATTATCAGAGTGCTCCGTATTTTCATGAATGAATAACTTCTTTTTATCATTGTTCTTATAGTAATTTCTTTTAAAAGTGGTATTCAATTCGTACGTCGTATGAAATTGTTTGAAAACTTTTTATGATTTTTGTCATAAATTTTCACTTTACTGATAAATGCTATGTCTGCGAAAACGACGACAATTTGCCAAACCTTTTGACAATGTACTAAATGAAAATGATTTACTTTAATAATGTGGCCTAATTAAAAATAGCAGTGTTTAAAATTAATCACTGGTAATGGAATTCTCCAGGAGTTGCCGCGGGACAAAACTGATTTCACGAAGACGGAAATTTGTACGCCGAGAGGCCATCTTTTGAAAGTCTTCCGCGAGGTCTTTGACAGCCCAGGCGTCGTAAATTGCGAGATGTATTTGGTTGGAAGCGAAAGCAGCTCCCACAGCCGGGAACAAGGCCTTTGGCGGACACTTTCCGGCGGCAGATGGCCTCGTTATGTTCTGGGGCCTGCGCGTTATGCCACGCCGCCAGGTCCAGTAACCTATTTACGGAAGGAAGCTCTGGTCTGGACGCGCCGATCGACCAAGTCATTTCCTGCCCTCCGGGGGGGGGGGGGGGATCCAATAACGCGGTAACGACATCCATGTTGGGCGTCCCCAACATTACGTCACGTCCAGGTAGGGTTATCGTAAAACCGTTGGGGGGGGGGGGGAGAGCTCGCGTCGACACAGGATGTCTCGGTAAAACGCACTGGCTGAACTGCGGGGCGTAGGGTTCGGCAGAGATCTAGCAGACTCATTATACTGACGGCCGTTTTGTTAAAACTGCTGCCAGTATAATGTGAATCCTTTCTTCGTTCCCGTGAGGGTCGAACACCGCTTATTTAGTTGGGGGTCGGCGTTCTATCCTGCGAACACACAGTTGTCGTTCCGGTGAGACTGAAACATAGAGGAGGTTGCGAAAGGAGCGAAACGAGAGTAAGCGGACTGAAGCGATTCGGGCGGCTCTTGGCAACGAGGTCTTGAAGAGCTGATGAGGGCAAAGTGAGGTGAGTGTGGAGCAGAGCCGGAACGCAAGGGAGGGGGAAACGGGAGATCCCCGAGTAAACCCCTCAGAACCAAAGGCATCGTCCGATACGATTCCCACGTGCGAGAATCCGGAGAGCGATTTAGCCGGGAATCGAACTCGGTTCGCCTTGGTGGGAGGCGAGCAGTCTGACCACTACACCACCGTGGCCCCTCACGAAAAAAAAAAAATTTTTCAGCACACTCCCCACATGTAAATCCCCCTTGGAAAATTTCCACGCAATACCTTGGCCTGAGATAGAATCAATGACCTCAAACGTAATTTAGCTGTAAAAAATTAACAACATTAATAGTATTTAATTCACTTCAACTTTTTGTGACACCGAACATTAAGCAACTCACCAATATTTCTTATAAAAAGGCACAACCAAAAAGCAAAACAAATAGAAAAGCAACATTATTTTGATAATGCCTATATTAATACTAACAATGTCAACGATAACTGTTAGTTCTTGTTATACAACGAGGCTAACAGTAAACCTGAATATCTTAAATCAGAAATTTCTAAGGTGCATATTTTATTTATTAAGTGCACTCATAATAGCCTTAACCTATTGAGGAAAATATAAGATTATATGGAAAACAACACTTTAGTGTTATATCTAAAATATGAGGAATTAGTCCCCTTAAATACGTTCAAGAACCAAAATTAATTTTTCTACATTTTAAGGGTATGTTGTGGGTTTGTGCTTGTTTAAAAAGCCTAATCATTTGGAAAATAACATTCATGAAATTTTAGAGTAAATATAAGTATTTTTAATTAATTACTTAATTAGTAATAATTTCGAAAATATATTTTATCCCAAAGATTAGTTTTAGTTAACGTGTTTATTAATGTCACAGCTGTGGCATAATGCGATTTCTCTGAAATTCTTCACTTGTTTTACCTGAGATATGTTTTTGAGTTGCAGCTAAGACTTAAAATGATATCTTAAAAGCTGTAATTGAAATATAGGCGAACCGTTTCTTCAAATTACTAGGAATATTCTTCATGGCATGCTAATAACGTTGACAGAACGTTTTATCAGTAACGTAAGTTTTGTTCAGTTTTGAGATGGGTACGAAAAAAGATAAGTATTAAAAATTACTACAGTCGATTTACTTAATTTAAAAAAATTAATTTTCATACATTTTATACTTTGTTCAGCCTAATACTTAATATCACACCGATAAGGAAATTAATGCGACAACACTTTTGAAAATAAATTCAGTTTCTTGGAAATTTAGTCTTATTTTGAAAAGTGGAAGAACAACCAGTGCGTTTCTCATATAGGCTGTTCACGGTAAAATGAGCAATTTTGAAAGCCCTGCTAAAGATCTACTTGTATGCACTTTGTGTATTCTTCAGCCATATGTAAAATGAACATTGCCATGGGCCTCATCACTTTATTCATTCGTCGGTCAAATTAAATTGTTCGAATTTTTATGAAAGTAAATACTTAACAAATCTGCTCATTTTTACACTTCGATGAATTAAAAAAACAGAAAGCGAAAGAAATAATTTTAACACTTTTTATTCGGCGTTAAGATATGGAACTCCTTTCCATCGATCGTTACCATCATTACTGGGCGAATGTCATTCAGTGCGCCCATTAAATTATATGCATGCAGGGGAAGTAACTCTTTTCTAAGGTTCATTTCAAAAGTGCTCAATTTAAGGCTGTTCACGGTAAAGTGAGCACTTTTTAAGGCTTTGCAAAAATTTTCCTTTTAGTCAATTTTCGTCTTTCGGGCACTTCTTAATACAACCACTGTCATGTGACTAATAAACACAATGTATATATATTTCACTCTTCTCAAAAGTTAACGGCTGAAGATGTAATGAAATATATTTATTAAAGGTTCAAGCCCGTTGGAAGGGACTTAAAAAGTGCCTACTTTACCGGGTGCAGCCTATAGGCAGAATACTTGACGAAAAGCCTCGGTTTCAAATTCGTCCTCCCGAAAGCAGATTAGGAGCCCCGAGAGTACAATTGTCTCTCGACCTTGGACGCGCCAGTGACAGCTGCAGGGGCCCGTGCTGGGAACAGCACAAGGGCTTTTCTCGCAGCCCTTGTGGGGCGCAACTTTGCGACAGGCTAATTATTTCCTCCTCAAATACCCCCCCCCCCCCCCCACCCCCTCCACTTCACCTTCATTCCACCCGCGGGACGACCGAACAACGGCACGCGAGCGCGCGCGCGCGCCCTCGCGGAGATACCTTTGTCTCCTGGGAGAAGCCGCGCTGTAGGCGCCATCACCCCTTTCCAACACCCCCACCCCACCCCCCCTCCCAACTCCCTTTAAATTCTTCGCGTTAACGACAAGTCGTTCATTGTTCGTCGAGAGCGTTGGCGTGTGACGACATGCTCAGAATGTTGCGAGAAGGTGTTCCAGGATTGCGCCCCGTATCTGCGAGTCGCACGCCCTCACACGCGCGCGCACACACACACGCCGTTTTTTTTTCTAAAAGAGAAAGCACCGTATTACCAACTCCTTTTGCTATTGCCGTCATAGCAAAGCAAACCTAGTAACTCGTAACTACTGTCATAATTCTGTCTTTGATACATAAGCCTCGATGGCACACATCGAATAAAAATGCCTCATTTAAGAAAAAAAAAACACCTAGTAGACTCTATGCTTAATACTTGCCAGGAATTATTAAGCGCTTATAGAGTTTACCAAGTATTCTCACAATGGGAATACTAAAAACACCCTATAAGGTTTAATGGTGCAGGATCGTAACATTTTTACGCAACTACATTAAGATGGCACTTTACTACTCTTCAATTCCTGGAATCAAATGAACTCTGGATTTTAGATCATTTTAATGAGGATCGCTTTCTTTCTTTTTTTTTTTTTTCTATTATCTTAGTAATTTCATTCTAGGAAAGTAAGTCATGTTTATTTATAATTTGTGATATTGAAAAAGTACTGTATTATTTGTTGTTCTTCTTTAAAACATAAGTGAAATACTAACGTTCTCCCAATCCATATTCGTTAAACTATTTCCATTGATAATTTTAGTTTGTTGCTGACAGAGTAAACATTGCTAGTACAGGCTTATTCACAGTAAGTGTCTAACATATGACACTTTTTTCGTAAACTAAGCTATGAGAATCATTATTTTAATTAGTGTTATAATAGCAAAGACGTTATTATTTATATTACTTTAAAAATAAATCATTGGAATAATTGCAAGATTTATTCAAATAGCATGTTTTATTTAAAAAAAATAAAAAAAATATGTGACAGCAAAAAAAAAAAAATCGTACAATTACAGTGGCTCGACTTTATTTATAGAATTAAATTAGTAGGATGGATATACTTGTTTTGTTTGCCATTTTTTTGTAAGACTAATGTTAGAGTAAGATTTGCTTTCTCAGATTAAATTGTTTTTACATACTGCGTGGATAACTATTTATAAATATGTATTATATTTTCTCCACATACTTAACTATATTTTGAATAATCTTATAACGAGCTATTTTTTAACTACATAAATTAGTGTTAAAGGTTGAAGAACTAATATTGCAAAATTTGCTTCAACTTCTCGCAACTGATGGAAAAAAAAAGTCTAAATATGTTGTTACATTTATGTACAGGTCATTAGTGGGGGATCATATGGAGGCATCATTAGATTTGCTATTCGTTCTGTTCGCCTGTCATTGTTCTCCTCTAAAGTAATTGGTTTGGTCGAGGAAGGATAGGGCGGACTGACTTCGCTGATACCCTCTCCTTCAGGTCGTTCAGCCAGTAGAAGATGAAGTGGTTGAGTGGTGAGTAGGGGAAGCAGGCCCAACAGATGGCTCGTTTCTGGACTCGGCTGAACTCCCAAGCAGCAGAAACAGGAGAGAAGAAAAAAAAAAAAAAAAAAACAAAGAAAAATCAGAGAGTTACGCGTAGTAGAGGAGAGGAAAGGGGTTTTAAGCAGCAGGGAGATAGAACTTCAGCTATCTCCAGAAGTAGAAAGCACGATTCGCCCGAAACAAGGAAGGAAATTCGCGTCGGTGTCGGCTGGCGGGCCAAGCTGCCATCATCAACATGCTGCGCGGCTGCAGCAGGCACGACCCCTAGATGTCGGGTGCCGAAATTCACTGCTGCAGTTACACACGGTCCCATAAACGCACGGCGCGTCCGCACGTCCCTAGAATAACGCGCGTGCGGTGATCTCACGAACTGCTGTACCGTTAAGTGTGAACGCATTCGATATGCAAACTGCACTCTGAGAAAATTTGGTTCCAGCCGATCAAATATTACGCTTGGTTTTGCAAATCTCTGTGTTGGGCCAAGAGAAATTAGACTGTCAACGAATGTATTTAGTTGAATCAACTATTAATATTCGTTTGGCCACTCATTTGATTGGCTTCGTTCGAAAATACAGCTCGAGAGTTTGTTTGCACTTTTGTGACAATTAAGATAGCAACAGTGTATTAATTGATGATAAAAAATTGTATATAATTCGAAGTAGAAAAGTTCAACAGGAAACTAAAACGGTAAGCTGAGAAACTTCAAATATCTCCTTACACACGTTGTCTCAGCGTAGGGAATGTAAATGAGAGAAAATGTCCAACATCCTATATACCATCTTTCGAAACATTGATTTGGTGAATGGTGAACATCCGTGCGTCTATTTGTGACCACGTAAAGAGAAAGGTACGAAATAATGATTTCCAGAAATTGTTATAAATAAAAGCTATTTCAAAAATATTCCAGATTAACGGAAGGAATATATATTTACTTTATCACATAACATTCGATGGATTCCGTTGCCTCTTAAATTAATTGGTTAAATTAATGTATTGCATAGGCTATATATATATATATATTCAAATATGCACCACTGATTTAATTTGCTTGCGTGTGTAGTAGTTTTGACATCGAGCATATCTCAGAGTCTTACATCTATTACAGCGGTTGTGTACTGAGAGTGCAAGTGCGATCGCCATTGCATTTGATTAACTATTATGATAATATTTGGGGAATGAACATTATAATGAAAACGTCTTCCCGTAACAGATCATGTTATTAATAGATGTGGTTTGGTAGAGAATTGTTATAAGTAAATCTATGTAATAATCTTTTGGAAGAAGAATATATAAATTATTGACTGCTGTGGTTTTATTAATATATTTTTGTATTATACTTCTAAAATAAGGATCGAAATAATGGAATATTATTTATATTTGCAGCAGTTTCTAGTCGTTCATTTTAAGAATGGATACGAGTATTTACGTCAGTAGGAAAGTGAGGTTTGGAAATCGGCTGAATGAAACAAAATCATACCAGTGTTTAAAAATGACAAATTAACTACGATTTTAACAAACGCGGTGTACAAAAACTTCCTAACTTAAGAGTAAGTGACCATCGCGTCGGCAGCCAGGCAATCATGGTTAATCGAAAATGAATATCCGGTGTCACTTTTATACCCTCGACACCGCTGCAGTAGTTCCTGACGTGGCAACGAGCCAGGACCAATTGATGTACATCACGACGAGTGCCTAGGGTCGATTCCTTGCCAAACTTCGGCGGAATGGTTCCCCCCCCCCTCCCCGTTTCAAATGTAAGAAGCGAAAACTTTTACTTACTTTTGACGTGAATACGTCTTTAAAATTGCAACAATAGTGGGAGGCAATGAATAAAATCCGATGATAACAAAATCGTGGGATACAGTTTGGAATTGTGGCTCCGAATATATCGTTTACATTCAAAATTTAATTACACCACTCGATTGCCAAAGGATCAAACAATATGTTACGTTGAGTGAGGACTTCGAAGCATCACGCGCGCTGACCCAGGGGCAGAGGGGGGGGGGGGTTGCTAAATGTTGAGTTAGTTTCGCCGAGTCTCGTAAATTCCGCGTAGTATAGCCTTTAGCTAGGGGAAGCTACGACGCTCGTTTGTATTTCAGTCGACAGCTCTCGCCAAGTTCAATCTATTGTGTGTATAGAAACATTTGTGTGGTACGGTTATGGTGAAATTGAATGCGTTTAATGGAAAAAAAAAAAAAAAAACTAATAACACTTAACACAATTTCGGCCTATACTCGTCAAAAAGCCACGTCGAAAAACAGAAATCATATAAGATTGGAAAGAGCATTTCAAAAGCAATCCAGTGATACCCATAAAACTCCATATGATCGAGTGAAGCGGTGCCGGGAACGTAAAATAAACACGATGGCGTCCGAGCGCGTGAACGTAGACGTATTCACGCAAAACAAACAGCCGTGTCCCCAACACAGCCACGCCCAATTTCTGCTTGGTGTTTATAATGGGGTTTCAACGTTTCCTAAACGGTCGCGGTGGTGTGATGGTCGGCCCACTCACCTCCCACCACGGCGAATTGTGTTCAATCTCCGGCCGGGTTACTCCGAGTTTCTACACGTCGGAATCGTTTCGAATGACGCCGCTTGTCGGCGGAGTTTTCTCGGGGATCTCCCTTTCCGCCAGCCGTTGCATTCCGGCGGTTCTCCATTCTCACCTCATTTCACCCTAATCGGCACTCATGACCTCGCCCAATTAAATCGGCGCCCAAATCTCTCAACCCAACTTAAATAAACTCAACAACTCTCAAGGCCTGTCCCCTAGTTTTCATTTGGGCGCCACTGAAAGCAATTTTGATGTTATAATTTTTAAAATGTATTGAGTACTTCAATGTAAATATATTTTCTGAACAGAAATGCATGTCGAGATTTTGTTGCCCATTCAGAAATTGGACTATTGAAACACAAATATCGTCGTCGCTAAGTGTCAAAGTCAGCAGAAATTTCTGCAAGTAGCCCTATGTTTACGATCCTATGTATACTTCTGTAAAACAGTGTTTTATGCTATAGAGGCAAAACTGTTCCCGCCCTGGACAGATCGCTGTGTTAAAACCCTATAGTCGCCGCTTAAAATTCTGAGCAGACGGAACACACGCCGTGTGTTCATGCTAATTTCCGTCGCTCTCGAAATGTTTCCTCATGGGCGTTTATTATTGTTTACCTGGGATTCCACTAAACGCAGACGTCATCCTTTATTATGCTGGAATACTCATTGTGTCCCATAAGCCGAAAAAATTAATTAACTACATAAATCCTTTAAAAACAAAACTTTTATTTATAAATGCACTAAAAAGAGAAAAATAGTTATAGTAGTTACAGAATTTGTAGAACTTTTAAGACGTGATCGAAAAGCAGTAATAAAGTTTATTACAAATTATTCTATTCATATCAAATTATATTTAATACTTAAAATCTTGGCGCAATATAGAACGAATAGCTTATTTGCGTAAGCGTAGTAAGGTCATATTTTGAGAAAGAATCTTAACTTTTCACAATATAGAATGTATACCTCATTTGCGTAATCGTAGTTAAGCTCATATCGTGCATGAGGCTGTTAACTATTCACAATATATAACGTATAAAAACCATTTACGCAAGAGTAGTAAGAACATATCTTGCGTAAGGCTCTTAACTATTCGAGCCAAGCTTTTATATGCTAAATATAAATTGAATAAACATAATCATTTGTAGCAAAAGTTATTACGGCTTTTTGAACACGTCTTACAAGTTCTGAAAATTATGTAACTACTATAATTATTTTTCTCTTCTTAGTGCATTTGTAATGTTTTTGTAGTTAACTTATAAATAAGTTTTTAGTCTCAACAATTGTTTTTGTTATTATATATGTAGACTATTTATAAATTCATGAATATATTCGTGAGACTAAAAAGTCAAAAAATGTTCAGTTAAATACTGGTGGCCCCCTCCACACTTCGAGCTGCAACCTTACGAACATTAATGCGCTGCAGGCAGACTGCACTCCAGTTCAGTGCATAGAGGTATACATGAGGTCGGACAGACACCGTACATACAAACAATGCATGTTAAATGAAAGCTTGTAATTACCTAACAAATTCGCCAGATGTCGGAGAAGTTCGTGGTTCTCATCTGCACGTTGCACGACTTTATTACACTTTGGAATGTCTCTATAAATAAGGTCCTCGATGGCAAATGAGATTCGTGACTCAATTAAACATAGTTTTGAAAAAAAATCCACACATCACATACGAGATGACAAATAGACATTCGCAATTTTTGGGCGACTTGGTCTTATCGAACTGTTCTAATGCTGTACGAGTCACTACTACACGTTGAATAAAGGCCAGCAGAGAAGTGACCATAGAACAGTTTGGAGAACGGACCTCAGCATAGCAGCAACTAAATATTGCTGAAGTTGTCCTGTAGACGAGACACTGTTCCGTAGGGAGAACAGAATTCTCTGCTGTAGAAACTATATTCATAGATGCATATAAAACCACAGGCCTGACCACAATTAAGTTGTATTCAAATTACTATCTTTGTTAACAATATTTAGTGGTGCATACAATACATCTGATTTCTGCCCCTATGTAAATTATAGATGGGTTATTTTTACAGAAATTTGGTTCCTGCAGCATATTATTTTTCTCAGAGTAACGTTCCTATGCCACCTCTCTTACATGCGTGATAAACCGCTTGTCAGAAAATTAGAGTATCGAGGCACATTTTCCCAGGAAACAATCGGACGTAAGTTACCGAGTTGTGTGTGATGCGTAAAGTCAACAGTTGCGCCTCCCTGCAGATACTATCAGCAAACACTCTACGTGAACAATGTCTGCCGCTTGCAGTGTTGTGGGACAACGTTGTTATATCCGTTTTGCGTGGCCAAGGCAGCTAAATCGACGCTTCGGTCATTAACAATATTATAATTTCCACAAGAAATATGTAATTTGGTTTTCTTCTTTGTGTCCCATTAAGTAAAAATTAACCGCAGGAAATAAAAACAACACAAATACAGGCATAATTTTCTCAAACAGTGTGACCAGGTGAACAAACACATACATTAGGAAACAAAAACCTCCAATATGGATGTCATCGAAGGGAGATGTTACAATACAGATATGCAATAATTTATTTTATATATGTTTTGTTTAAATGCATATTGCTCTTTTTTTCTTCTGTGAACGTTAAATTCCCGTTGTGTATGCAGTATACAAATGCATGTACGTACCTACATATTCATTTACAAATAAATGATTTATATATATATATATATATATATATATATATATATATATATATATATATATATATATTATTTTATAATTTTTAAGTGCGGTTTTCATATTTAGAGAAATGCATTTTTTTTTATTATATGTGATTGGAAGTACGGTTATTGGAGTCTGTTTACATAAGGCGCTCATTTGTAGATAGGGTCAGGCAGGAAGACAGTTCGAGCCCAGAGACCAAGGCGCCGCGATGGCGTAATGGCTAGGACGTTCGCCTCCCACAGAGGCGAACAGGATTCGATTATCGGCAGCATCCCTCCCAGATTCTCACATGTGGGAATCGTGCCTGACAAGACCACTGGTCGGCTGGTTTTCTCGGGGATCTCTTGTTTTCCCACCCTCGCATTCCTGCTGTGATAGAATGATAGATTTTAAGTTTGTTTACCTTTTATAAAATGTAATTTTTGGTGTTCAACCTGTTTTTCATTACTTTTATTATTTACATTTCTATTTTGAAACTCAAATACGCTTAATTTTGCAGCCCTGATCCTAGCATAGCTTGTTTACCTTACACACCAAATAATTATTTATGAAACTTTATTAATTGTATTTGGTTATGAGATATTTTATTATCTGGCCGTTTTATTTAATATATGTACTCTTATGAAACCATATAACAAAGTACGGTTATTAGTTTAATGTTTTCAATGTACGAACATTCATCGTAATTTTTTAAATATTGCGATTGTTGTGACGTCATAGGACTTCCGCTATTCCATAGTTTGAATCCGCAACGAAGATGCCTATTCGCTCGCTCTCTGCCGCCATCATTCAAAGAATAAACATTTCAGTCAATAGTAGCCGCAGTAATCCACACGAAAAAAATATGTGTGACGGCTGGAAATTAGTTGATTTTTACTTGGCAGATTTTGTTTTTAGTAGTAGGACACTTTTCTTAAAGAGGCCTGATCCTAAATCATGGTCGAGTGAAAACTGACTGTTGATGACGCAGACGTTGTGTGCTGTGGGACCCTGCGGCCGACGCATTTGTTAATCTGGTAACTTCCAGTCTAGTTATTCGCCGAACTTGATTAAATACTACTTTAAATGAACTGAACAGTTTTGTAAATTGGCAGAATGACAGCGATCTAGGGTTTCAAAACATTTAATCCCAGTGGTAAACGACTTACGAGTCCCTAATTTTTGTGCAACCCTACCACTGCAGCATCGCCGAGAAATGTAACTGAACACTATTAGTGACAGTGTCAAGCTGAGCCAGAACAAAATGCCACATATGAATTTGTACAATAAGGTGGTGTGTTGTATCTGTCTGACTTAGTGGGAATTTAGGCCTATTCACAAATTGTAAAACCCTGTTATCTGGGCAGCGATTCATTACCTAAACACAGACACATTTATTTCAAATTGAATTTTTCAGAAAAAAAATGATATTTTAATATAATTTTTATTTTAATCTGAGTAAAGGGATTTTTCTATTTTATTTTTGCGTTATATTCTAACGAACTTTATCTTGTATCCCCACTCCCCTACTTGGAATATAACAAAACATTCTATTGAAACTTAGAGTATATTTCATGGTAGTGTTGCTTATTCGTGGATTGAGAAGTGGTTTTATGTATTCGATACACCGATTTCCAAATGAAAGTGTGAAATGCTCTATCAAACAAAAGGGCAATGTTGTTTGGATCTGTTCCAGTGAGAAGCTTGCTGAAGTATGTAATTCCTGCTATTACGGTAAGCACAGTGGTAATTGAGATGTTAATTGTGTCCTTAGTGTAACGAGTCTTCGGATCACTAGAATAAGCTGAGCTTTTTCGGAATGAATATCACATTCAAGTATTTTAAGTTTGTTCGAATGACTCGAGTGACACCTGTGGCAACTGCGCATGCGCCATTTCCCCTACCTTCCCCTCCATCAATTCGTGAGGGCGGCGCCGTTAATATACAGTCATTGCATCCCAAGTTCATTATTTATCTGACTCATTTACATAAAAGTCTGGGCCCTAGATTCATAACTAGATGAATTGATTTTAAGACATCAAAGACTAATTGAAAATAAAAGTTGCTGTAGTGTAGTCAGACAGTAGAGCATAATAGGGTAAAAGGAGAAACAAATAATTTACATTTTCGCTCCCTCACACTGTTTCTCCCTCACGCAACATTTTCTAAACTATAACAGTACATTTTTATTTATATTTTCAAGAAGTCAAAGAGTTTTCTTTTTATCAAACTGCGTTGCTCCGTATTTACCTTCGCTTCACCCTCATCGGCTCTCGAGACCTCGATGTCAAGGGCCACCCTAATCTTTGCTCCAGTGACCGACGATAAAATTTGCGAAGTGTCTCATGGTCCAACATAACAAGTTGTCCACATCTGTGCATAACCAAGTGACACGTGACACAAACCTTGCCTGGCTCTTGTGCATGAATAGGCAGATGATTCTCTACTGTCTGATCATTACATTGTCGGTTTTGTGTTGTAGAACTGTCTGAGAAAGAAACATTTTTGAATTTTTTCTTAGGGATAGTTATGCGGTTGACGTATGAAGTATATGAATGTTAGTAAAGCTGACAATGTAATAACATTACACCATTCCGTAATTTTTTTTTTTTTTAAACGTGACATGCAAAAATTAGCCTGCCATATCCAAGTTTATGCGTATCTTACAGTTGGTCGCGGTTTACCTAGGATTCATACAGGAGATGAATCAGAAGGGAAGTTGGAGGTATTTACTGAGTCACGCGCAAATATTTCATAAGAGCGAAATTACTCTCTCAGACTAGATAGACGCTTATGTCAAGCGCTCAACAAGTCAGTAGTCAGAGAACGGGGCCGCCTATAACAGCCTGTTAGATCAGATATTAAGTGTCTAGGTTCATCCGCGATATGTCCACTTGCTTCAGAGATTTTTTTAACGATTCTGTTAAGAAAATATTATCTCTTTTCACCCCCATAAAGGTTTGAATTACGAAAAGTCCTGATATGACTTCTTATTAATTCATATGCCCTGTGTAATTTATTTGAACATAACGTACGGTTGAATCTCTTCGACACTAAGAAATATTGGATGTTCCACGATAACTGATTTCACTTTTGTACGCCCGTAAAGTAAGAATTAAAAAGAGAAAGTCTTTATTTATTGGCGCATACATGATACGAGAAAGCTACCTCTAAAACCATGTTTCAAGAGCCAGAAGTTTGACTATTGATTGACGAGTCAGCGAAGAAGCGACTAAGTAGGCTACGCGAATTTTTTCTTTTGAAATCAGTAGATTTTTCCCGTATTTCTCCCGTGGTTAAGCAGCACAATTTATAGTTAATTTTAATATTACGAATAATCAAATACCTACAGAAGCATTTTTTTTTTTTTTTTTTTTTCATTTTCTTTTAGTCTTCAACATGATACTGATACGTATTTCGGTAAATTCCGCCCATTAATACACTCTAAATTTTAATAACTGCAGAATCACTGTTTCACAGTCAAATGGAACTAATCGAAAATGGCTTCAACTTATATTCGATCGAAAACAAGTGGTGCTATCAATAAAACTATTTCACACTGATTGAAATAGTTTTATTGAATTTAGCCAAATAATTAGGAGAAATATAATTATTGCCGGTAGTCAGTGTTAAGGGGACTATGTAGCTGCGCGTCCAAGGTCAAGAAGCGAGAGAGCGATACGGGCGACAGTTACACGCACGCCTAGCGCCTCATGGCTCCTACGCGCACAGAATGCAGTGTCTCCGTCTTAACGCTGTACTGTGCAAATTAGATATGTAAAATAGGGGTTTTATTACACGCGATGAAAGGCCGCAGATTAAATTACGTTCGTGTATTTGCACTTTTCTCTTGCCGCTTAAGGAAACTGCATAGGCAAGCTTTAAAAATGCGATATTTGACCATTTTCACGAATTTTTTTTTCTCCAAGAATACAATTAATATGACACAAGTAAATAAAAATAGGGCCATAGATTGTCTTTTTTTATTTTTTTTACCACAAAAAGTCACATTTTCAGAACTTTTATTTACCGAGATACGCGTTTACGAGCAAACAACGATTTCACAGAAAACGTTTCAGTACATAGGGCCTTTAATGTGGAATTTAAAGTCTTTTTTTATAGAAAGAAACTATTTGGCGTCCAGGTCTTAAACCTACAATTTTCCGCGCTTAGCCCTTCGCGTTTTAAGTTGAGTTACCAAGCCGATGTTAACTAATAAGAGGAAAATATAGCAACGACTTAATTTATCGAAACTATGTAACTCAATATTATGCAACTTCTTTTAGTTTTGGTTCAATTGGTAACATTTGGATTGTTAATATTAATATTACGCACGAGTGTACTCATATCCGTATATTTCGTACAGTATAAAACTATAAACTGAGCGTTATTATGATGGCGTGAAAACGGAAATAAAGGCTGACATTCATGTTATCTGGTAAAATGTTATCATAAAAGACAAAACCTAAATTTTAAAAAGTTTATTTTATGGCTTTTAATAGTTTATGTTTTATTATTTTATTTTACATGCCATGTTTAACTGAGCCATCTGTAAACAAAATCAATGAAAGAAAGGCGAATGAAAGTGTTGATGAATCAGTAGAAAACGTCACTGATCAATAAATGAAAGAAAACTGGCAGATTTCACTAATTTGTGAGTTAAATTGACTGAATAGTCTGTTGAATAAGTCAGGCGCTATTAACTGATTCAAACAGTGAGATCCTCACGGATTTAGGTTTAGAGCGTATGTTTTAAACCGAAACATTTAGTGACTAAAGTTACTTAAAAACTACTTATTTATGGCCTCCTTGAATTTGAACCATTAATGACAAGGCAAAATTTCGTATCCTAATTATTCAGAGACTTAATCAATTCCATTATAATTGCACCTCTTACGTTGCATATAGGCCCTAACACTGATCAGTGTATTAAATTGTATTGGAAAGGGCTTATTAACGTCCCCTAGTATTATGCCTGAAAGATTATCAGGGAACGCCAGTGTATTAAAAGATTCAAATATTATAACGAGTCTAAATCAGTATTAAATAAAAATACACATTTCCTATAACGAATTCTCGCATGTTATCATATGAGATAAATAGCCTTCCGATCTCTCCAATTATTCCAATTTACGCTGTGGAAAAATTAATTGCAATGGATGTAATCCAGCATTATCTTAAAGTTAAATATTTCGAGTAGGTTAAAGATATTAAAATTTTCTGGCAAGCAATTTGTTTAGCGCTAGTTTCTTCGTGTCTTATTCTAGTTAAACCCCTGTGGTTTGAGTGAACGAGTTTCAATTGCAGCCGTCTGAGAATAATTCATGTCCTGAAGGACATGAATCAGTTTGTTCAAGGTATTGAAAGTAAATTTGGTAGTTTAAAAATGGCATTAAATAATCATAAAAAATATTAATATTTGTCAAAAATTATAACGTAATATTTTAATAGTATATCCGTGAGCAGTGTGTATTTATTTCGTGAAACGAGGTAGGCACCAGCTATCCAAGTCATAATTTCTCTACACACTCGGACAATGGCTTAGAAACATCGGGAAACGATCAATCCCTAGTCCCTGAAGATAGCGGCTTTGTCAGAGAAGTTGCAGACATGCCTGAGAAAACGTGGTAGTTTCTCATATGGACCCAGCAGTGGATCTTGTACCACGTCGACATTACGGCGTGACGTCAGAAAGTTTTCCAGTTTATCTTGGGTCACAATATCTGTCACAGTTGTTCCGCACCAAAAAAAATTCATGTCTGCGAAACCGAAACTTTTTTCCCCCCTGCATTTACACTTCCGAACGTCGGCACTTGCCTGGAAATGTTCTATTATTCAAACAAAAGTGCAGTGTCCGCTACATTTTCTGTCGATAAAGAGATAGAAAATGTGTAGGTACCACTTTGTTATGTAAAAAAAAAAAAATGTAATAAGGCATTGATTTTGCTGTGCCCGTACATGATGCAGAAAATATTATTTGTAAATTTTGACGTAATTGTCCATCCAGAAGTTGTAAAAAAAATCATCCTTTATAGGTTTTTACCTTATAATATCCCGACCTTTATAATTTTCTGTTTTCATATCGCATTCGTATCAAGTAAACTGATTGTACGTGAGGAATTAAAGTTTATTACTATTAACGAGTTTTTGATCAGTAGGTATCAGTACACCTGTCTATGGGAGAAGAAATTCTTAATTCAATTCCTAGCTTAGGCAATAGCTAAGCTTGATTTTTATAATGGAAATTCTGGGAGTCCCATCAATTTGCGTTTTCTAGAAAACTTACTTGGGATAATAAAAATGATAGTTGATTAGTAATAACATAGTTAGAATTAATATCACGCATTTATGCGTGTCTTGCAGCGGTTTATATTTTTGTATATTTTCCAACTTTATTACACCCATGACTTAACGTGATTATTAAGGGAATTGGGGGTGGAGGGGGAGAGACTCTTGAAAATTGGGATTTAAAATAACTCATTTGCAATATGCCAGACACTACATGAGATGAAACAACAAATTCGTGATAGTTGTTAGCATCATTTAATTTCTGCCATTCGTGAAGTGTAATCGCATCACCCGTCACTAGGAAATTAGGGGGTGCACTCTGATAAACCACCAAAAGTATGTCGCTCGTGGGTGTTTATGAATTGTTATGACGTGTTTATCACGTGTACATTAAGGGATAACACACACTCCGTTGCATTTGTGCAACACTCGAAGGCGAACGGCTCACGATAGAACAAGCAGCTTGTGTAGTGTAGGCTGCTGACCAGCTTTGGCAATCTGTCTTGTCAGGCCAGAAGTTAAATCTTTAACCTCTTTAAGGGTGTCGAATCAAAAAATTATTATTATTTTATAATTGTACAATGAATTTTTCAACGCGTAAGCATAGCAAGTGCTGATATTTTCCTAGAATAAACCAAATTCTACGCTTCAGAATTTTTTTGAATAATTTGGGGTCAAATACAAAATTCTCCTCATTGGTTACAGCCATAAAAACAAATACTAAGATGTACAGATGAAAACATTTACAACTTACATTAACGCTGGGGGCTACTGGTTGACATGTATTTAATCACCAAACAATAGTTCGTATATTTTTTTTAAAACGTTATATAATGAAAAAAAAAATCGGTATACTCAACAATTTTTTTCATGGATATGGCTGGTTATTTAGTGATTCTGTATGTGCCAAGCGGTAGCCCATATGATTAGTCTACTTTGTACATTTTTATCTGCACAACTTAACATTCCTTACTAATGCTTTTATAAAACAGAAGAATTTTGAATTTACCATCGAATAATTAATAAAATTAAAAAGAGTTATTTTTTATCCGAGGAAAACGTCATCTCATGCAATGCGCACGAGTTGAAAAATGTTTGTTACAAATATAAAATTATTAACTTTTGGGGATCCGAAACTCTAAATGGCACTGTGTACTGGCTGGCAGCTGCAAAATATGATTAGGAAATCCCATGTTACGGAAATTTCGCCTCACTGCGTTAATACTAAAGATAGGCGTTTCAAACAAAACGTATACTTCAAGAATTTTTTTTTTTTTTTTGAGAAGATTGCTAAGAGCGTATATTTTCGATATAGATAGATAGGCAGTGAGTACTTTCCTGTAAAATACACATTAAATTTTTTTTTACAACAGGCTATACTGTACATGTTATGGAAGCATCTCCACTGTAGGGAATTTTTCTTAAGACGTTCACGATTTATGTATTTTGTTTGACACGCCTATCTTTAAAATTACCGCACCGGGGCGAAATTGCCTTAACATGGGCTTTCCTATTAAAATTTCGCAGCTGCCAGCTGATAGGCAGTGGCCTTAATGACAGGGGAATTAACATCCACTAATGTGGCTGATAAAATCGTGAGTAGTGATGGCCTGATTAGATATTTCAATCAACGTAGGTTCTGACACGTTGCGAGCTGCTAATTTCCATTCCAAGTTTTCAATTGTGGGTGTCTCTATTAACAGTCACGTTAGGCCATAGATCGTATTATGTTCTGTAGTACATTTTCCGCTATAGGCTGTTCACGGTAAAGTGAGCACTTTTGAAAGCCATCTCATTTGCAATGATAGTCAATAAATATATTTTATTGTAGCCGTAGGCGTTAACTTCCGAGTGCGGTAGAATGTACACACTGTGTTTATTACTTACTTGGTAATATTAATAAAAATAATGTAATTAAAGGATGAGAAATGGCTGAAAGAAAAAAGTAACTAGGGCCTCAAAAGTGCTCACTTTAGCGTGAACAGCTTATAAGAGTCATCTCCAAGAGAGTGTGCGTGGAGTTCAGGATAATGCTGTACAACAGTGAAAAGTCTGATTTCAGTTTACGTATTAATAACTGCATTAAGGTCCTATAACGCGAATTTATAAAATGAAATTCACATTAATGTATAGTTTGTTGTAAAACTTAATACAATGCCCCAAATAATTTTCACTGAATGTAAGGATTGGAAAATTTCGCGAATTCATTTTAAGACAAGCTAGACTTGAAACCCATGTACGATACTGTTATGTTTGCGATTGGACCACAGTTTATCAAACATACCCAGGTGAACTCTGAGCCAATAACAGATCTGCAAAGAAACAAACACCGAGTTCTGTGCCACCTAGTCTGAGGTAAAACTGGCTGCACACTGGGCCTTCGGCGCATGAACAGACAGCCGAGGCTCGAAAATACATAGGACCGTGTAGTCTAGCCTACAGGTCGCACAAGACACGATATCCCTGTCCCTGGTAATATGTTAGCATTACCTTTATCATTATGTAGTGAAGCTACAAAACAAAACAAATCCGAAACCACAGTCGCAATGTTATTACGTACAGAGGAGCCGTATTCAGAGGAACAGAACGGAAATAAACTCGAACGAATGCCGCCATGTTCTGAAATGAGAATATATTTTCTCGCCGAATACAATTAATATTTTGGAAATTTAAATTACCAAGATCTACTTTTTACGAAAAAAGAAACCTAAGCTTTTAATTTTTCCAACGGTTCGTACGTGGAATGGTTTGATTCGTTCCGATCCACTCGGTTCATAGCATGCCCAGTATTTACACGCATATATACGTGGTTAAGAAGCCATTCACGGTTTCTTCCAACTTTTCTGAAGTCCTGATAAAGTTATACTTTCGGTCTATTTCTCCGATTCATATACACAATACGAAACTACAGTAAGTTTAGAAAATTACGCTAAAAAGACAACGCACCGCATTTCTGCGCATTCCGTTTAATAATATTTTGCATGAGAACTATTTGTTGCTAGATGTTACCAACACACCTATTTTCTCTCAGTTTTTTTTATCTTATATATACATGAAATATTATGACTTGCAGATAAAATATAAGTTACCTTTATGTGAACAGAAGTGTAGGATGCTTGCGAAATATGACATAATTAGAAAACAACCAAACACGTCAAATATAGGGCGTTTTTTTTTCTTCAAAGAGCTAGGTTCAAAACGTGTGAAATTAGTTACTGTGAATAGACTCAACGGATTTTTTTTTTTTTTTTTTTAATCAGAGGCTCATTTGAAAACTTTTTCAGTTTAATCTCTGGTGAAAGTTTTTCAGTTAGCATAACCAGCAAAGCGTATGTTAGGCTCCCTTCCACTGAACATTTAAATGTGTTTGCCTTCGACACGCAGAAAAATATTATCGCCTGTCATTCCTTAACACTAGGTGGCAACAACAGAACACAGCACCTGCGTTTG
The DNA here is from genome assembly GCA_029891345.1 of Dryococelus australis. Classification (NCBI taxonomy): domain Eukaryota; kingdom Metazoa; phylum Arthropoda; class Insecta; order Phasmatodea; family Phasmatidae; genus Dryococelus; species Dryococelus australis. The sequence goes on from CM056993.1 coordinate 41,057,807, forward strand.
TGCTTTCTCTGTGTTATTGTGTTTTATTCGGTATACGTTTATTAATCCCATACTACACGATACCTGCAGGTGTACTTATTTTTTGTACATGCTTCTACAAGCCCTGGGGCACGAGCCCGTACCCCAAGCCGCCATGGAAGATTCATATTACACGACAGCAGTTTGCGTATAGGCCATTCACGGTAAAGTGAGCACTTTTGAAAGCCCACACGTTTGAAATAATAGTCAATAAATATCTTTTATTTTAGCTCTAGGCGTTCACTTCCGAGTGGAGTGAAATAAACACAAAGTGTATATTACTTACATTGCAAAATTTATTTTAAAATGTTTTTAAAGGATAAAATATGGCTGAAAGGAAAAAGTAACTAGGGCCTCAAAAGTGCTCACTTTACCGTTAACAGCTTATACTAGCATTTGGTACCCTCGGTGGGTGAGCAGTGTGTGGTTTGTAATAAATATGAACTGCTACCAGTTAGTAACATGCGTAGGCCTATAAAAAAAAACTAGCTAGCACATCTTAATATTGCTATATTACTGTTGGCCTTTTACATAAATTGATTGCTTACTAGTATAGTTTCATTCATTTTCTTGAAAATGACGGGAAGTCACTAGAGTACGAGTGTGTTATTTTTAATTTCGACTAAAATTACTGACTGGTTACAATATATGGTTTTTTTTTTACGTACCGTGATATTATTCTCACGTAAAATTTAATGATAATAAAAATTGGGTCTACCTGAGTTTCTAACTCGCGGCCACAAGTTACATATCAATAACGAACGCAACTACTTTACCACTACACTACAAGTTCACACTCTATGAAAGCTCATATATATACCGTAGATACGTAACGCTTTTGAATATATATATATATATATTTTTCATAGAGTAGGCAATGTTTTAAGTATTCAGAACGGTTTTAAACAGTAATTCATATGTCATAGCAAATATTATTAGTCGTCGTCTTATTATAAATCTATTATGAAAGAGCTTGAATCTCACGGACGTAAAATCAAGATGGAGGCGTGCTTTTCGGTTTCTTCATCAACTCGTTTCAAGTAGTAGCCACGGGGAGCGCCCTAAGCTCAGGAACTGTAATGTGATTGGCCAGGTACGAGACAGCCAGTACGGAACATGCCACGAAAAGTAGGACTTGTCCAATTACCAAACCTGGGACGAGATCTGGCGGTACAAGCCGGGAAATAGCTACCAGGACGGGTGCCGCACTAGCCCGTATACCGGCCGCTATGGCGGACCTTGCACGATCTTTTACGGAACCTGGTATCCTGTAATCTCTACTTTATAGTTAGGGACCTGCGAAATTCGCGTTTTTTTTTTTTTTTGTAACTGCAGACTAAACTCCCAAGCCGTTGTTCGCTTGCATGTCTTCTGCCATTAGCCGTAATCGCTTGTGTGGAGAAGCATATCGACGCTTTCAGCCAGTAACTACGACTCAACGGTTGAACAACCAGAGTATACAGTAGAGAAGTCACACATGATAATGACACCTTAAAGTTGGCAGCAGCCAATGAAAATACAAATTGTTCTCATGTAGGGATAGGTCAGTGAAGTCCAGCATGGTATAAAATAATAACGCGAATCCTGTATGCCTCTAGTTATGCTTAATTCACGGTTAGTTCAAACTTTTTCTGAAGCCCTGCTTGGGTTCTAGTTAACGGACCGTATTCGTGCGCACTCAGTTTAATATGTTGCATGAGAAATATTTATTTCCAGGCATTTCCCAAACAACTATTTTCACCCCGTATTTAATAATTCTAATTAAATGAAGTATTATAATTTATTGGTTAAATATAAGGAATATTTCGATTTTCCCACAGGTAAGATACTTTTATGTTAAGAGAAGTATAAAACGCTTCTCATAACCACATGACGTATTTAGGAAACAACTGAAAACGTCAAACATGGGGTAGTTTTTCAAAGGCATGATTCAAATTGTGTGAAGGCACCGCGAATAGCCTACATCTAAGATCGTCATCTAATGCTAATTCAGCTCTCAGACAGTCAAAAACGAAAACACAATGCTGGTAAAGCGTTACATAAACTGCTCGTCGCGTGGGTGGGTCGCGTTCTGCGCTCTGCGCAAGTATTGAAATAAGTACACACAATCGGCCCACATCTGCTGACCCTTCAATTTTCGGCCTTCCTGCCCCCTCCCCCCCCCCTCTTCTGACATTGTTGGGTCTCTACGAGGCTGTAAGTTACTTCCTCGAGTTGTAAGACGTGTTCTACAATGACACGCACGCGTGAAACGCATCGCGGAAGCGGATAACGTACGGATACGCTTAAGCAAGCTCAGCAACTCCCAACTCTTACGTGTCCGTGAATCCGTGTAGCCAATAGGATTAGAGTACTTGATTTGTTGATACTCGTTTTTCATGGCCATTTTGGGATACACGGAAACAAGCACTTCGATTTGGCGTGGTGATTATCATTTTTGTTTTAATAAATAAGCGCACATGGTTCAGCAGTAGTATTTACGTATTTTTAAACACCGCATAAATATACAAAATGAGATGTGTATATTATGAAACCTGTGTCAGTAATTTGCAATAGTTCAGTATTTTTGATTTCGTAAGTTGCACGACCGTACGTTTGTTCGTATTGTAGAATGGTTAAAATTCATCCCGAGTCTACGGTTCCGCTTCCGTTTCCAGGTCCGTTTTCTTACGTATAGGCCGTTCACGATAAAGTGAGCACTTCTGAAAGCCCTGCTAAAGTTCTGCTTTCTTGCTCATTATGTATCCTTCCTCCATATGTAAACAAGCATTGCCATGTGACTGCCATGCGATTGCCACATGTTAATAAACTCAATATTTACATTTCAGGACTGCTAAATGTAACATGTATAATATTATATATAAAAAATGTAACATATATGATGTATATAAAACACGATATATGTAAATATATGTGTGTATGTGTACATAAGTATGCATATATATATGTGTGTATATATTGTAAAATATTATATATATATATAATATGTAACATATATTATCGTATAGGTCATGCCAAAGCTCCGATAGACAATCTTTACACATCAAACAATTGAAAAATGAATTCCCTAGCCATGAAGTCATGGAAACCATGAAATAGCAAACATTAAGCTTGGGTGGTGAACAAGGACCAACACGACACGTTAAAAAAGGACACACATTAGTTAAGCCGAAAAATAATTTGGAAGGGTAACGAAATCCAGATTTTGAAATAGACTAGCACTCCACACCCAAGGTACAACACCACTTGCCACACAAATTACCAAACATTAAAAAAATTGTACCGCAAACTTAACGTTTCCCACGACTCACCGTTTTCTAAGTGCCCCATCGCTCTGTAGCGTGACTACTAGTAACACATCAGATCGAAAACACGGTAGCTGTGTTTGGCCTCAGCTGACCGAAGTGAAGTGTAACTAAGCCATCAGGAAAAAACATACATCCTGAAGGCATAAGGTAGCGGCATAACGTAGCAGACGCCTGAAACGTATAAAGTAGACAGAGTGAGGCCATGCAAGGCCTTAAATAAACAACCACGACAAATAAAAAAATAATGACTCACTAAGGGAAGGGGGAAGGCAGAGAGGCAGAACAGCGCGGTAAAACATGGGGATCTGAGCCGAGCAATGAGTACACCATTGCACAGAAGCAGATGGTGTTAATATACTTAACGTGACGGCACTAACATGGCAATACATAAAAATATGCTATATATAAAAAAGTAAAATATACAAATATGTGCATGTATAAGTACATTTTAAGGAGTTTTATATGCACCTTTATAAATTGGGATAAATATATTTCAACATAGGCATATTACATATATACGAAATAAAAATAATTTACACTAAAAATATAAACATATCAACAAATGCATTAGTGTATACATACATATTTTTCTTGACACCATTACTCTGTGTTTGTGACCTTCTGAGACCCTCCAAAAAAGAACTGGACATTTATACTGTGAATTGAAGTGGTAACAGAAGGGTATATCAGGCTTGTAACTGGCACCACCTTCATTTGTACAAAATAATTCTAAAAACATAATATATTATTTATAGCTAAGTGAAATGCCGATCTGGTGATGGCCACATTTCCGGTGTCTCTTGTGGCCCAATTGGGTGCGACATTTCCTTTTTGTCAAACACACACAGACCTAAAGAAATCAATTTTACACGCAAAGTGCATGGACTCTCGTCATTGTTGTGGTTCCTCCATTGCAATGACTGCAGCAAAACTGAAAACTTAAATGAGAAAAGTATTTAAAGAAAATTACTATGCTTACAAAAAATTGGTTCATGCGTGCACACACAAGGCTGAAAGAAATATGTCTTATTATTAATGTAAAACCAATATATATCCACAAATGACAGCAAAATTATTATGTAAAGAACCAATTATAAAAGTAATACTTATAGGCAGTGTTCGATTTTTACGCCTGTCCGCCTGCCCGAGACAGGTAAAAATCGGCACGGACAGGTGAATGTAATTAGTAAGCAAACAGGAGCTCTGCTGGGAGTCTGGGGTCTTGACTATTCCGTGTAATTTACAGTTACATTAAATTTCAATAACTACAATATTTTTGCGGCTAAAGGCGGAGTTATAACAAACAATTATGCCTACTCAAGAAGGCATACTATCTTCGTTGATATTTCTCAAAAGGTAGCAAGTTGTCTTGTCGAACATCCATTTCGAAATTTAAACGTGGAATTATTCTATAATTGTTGACAATTAATTGTAAATACTTTCTAATTATTATTACGGCAAGCATTACCAGATAAAACAATGACACTTGCATCAAGAAAGAATGTCGGGAACAAGCACAGCTATAGGTCTATAAATAAATAAAAAATACAAAATAAATTAACTAATTAACAAAACCAGCTTCAAGATTTCATAGTTTATAGGATGTTGGAACACCTTTGGTGTAGCATCAAACTGTGACGTTTATGTTATGTTAACAATAGTAAGACTTAACACTAACTTGGGATGAATAACTACATGAACACAATTTTAAGGTTAGGCCTATATTACAAAATAACACAGTAAAATAAAAGGGTGTAAAATTAACATATAATGACTGCCTGCAAAATTTGCACTTGTTTTAAAGGCATATTTAAGAAAGGTTACATAGCTGGGCATAAATAGATACGTACAGGCGTGTTTGAGGTTAGGCCTACATTATAAAACAACACAGTAATATACAAACGTGCAAAATTAAAGTATAATTACTGCTGGCAAAATTTGCACTTCGTTCTCAAGACAGATTTAAAAAAGGATACATGGTTGGTCATAAGTAGATACGTACAGATGTATTTGAGGTTAGGCCTACATTAAAAAACAACACAGTAATATACAAACGTTTAAAATTAATGACGGCCAAATTTGTACTTTTTATCAAGGCAGATTTAAGAAAGGTTACATGGCTGGGCGTAAATAGATACGTACAGACGTTTTGAGAATAGGCCTGCATTACAAAACAACACAGTGATACAGAAACGTGTGAAATTGACGTATGATTATTGAATGCAAAATTTTTACTTACTATCAAGACAGATTCAATAGAAAGGTTAAACAGATAGGGTAGGTAGATAGATACACATAACTTTTAATATTATTTGTCGAACTTAGGATATAACATGTACTTCGCAAACTCACATGGACATATTAATGTCGCATTTCTGCTGTCGTTCATTTACTTTCATTATTGCTATTTAATTTTACGTTTGTAATACCATGTTTCCAAACGTCGATTCCTACTTGTTCTTTTTCAACGATTTACTTCAACAACGTAGTGTGGCGATAAGCGGGGAAACACGTCGTAAAACCTGTTTGGGGAAAGACGCCATGAAGACATATCTACACTCACCTCCGGACAGTTGCAGGTGAAATTTTCATCATTTCTGCAATTCGTTCGATGACCGTGCACGGCTTCATCTCTCCTCGACGGATATAAGAATAAATACTTTCAGCGAGATTTATAACGCCTTCCTGACACTGACTATTCGTACGTAGTTTGCTGGAACTCATGACTGTACACAAAATCACTACAACACGAACACTATGCGACATTAAAAAAAAAAATGACGATTGCAGATATGCTGAAAAATAAACGAGAAATATTAAAACACAACAACTTCCATCTTCCAGATTTGTAGCTTGACTCGCAACCACTCCACCACACAAGCAAAGCCAAGCAACAAGCATGAAGGAACCACAACAACGGGCCGTTGGTTTTGACCGTTGCGCCGATCACCTGACACAATATAATTGTGAGTTACAGTAAACGCATTATCTTTACGCCAATAATTACTTCAAACTGTACAAAATAAACTTCAAGCGACTTAAGTAGCCATAAATTTAAACATTACACTTGCAATACAGCGTTATTTCTTAGAACTACTTTTCACATTTCACTGCCAACATAACTGGGTGTGTTCATCCCCAGCCTGTGCGGTAACACACACAGTTATACATACGCAGTTACAGGCAGTGGTTTTTTTTTTTTTTTTTTTCAAAGGTTTATTTCTAGAGTGCTTGCTTTAACGTGAACTGCTTTTACTAATGAATTGCAGAACGGACCTCAACAATCGATATGTGCGAGAAACGTGTCGTGTCCTACTTTGTCGTATTCAAGGAATAAACCATTCAGTTTGTTTAGCGAACGAAGCGAATTACAGCCGGTGAACCAACCAAACGCAGACCTAGCTCCTGTGTAGCTACCCCCGGGGGACCTCAGACCGCATCAGTGTTCGCGAATGCCGGCAGGACACGCAGAGGGATTTGTGCATGCCACGCGACGAGGAGGGGGCGCAGTGTGTCCTGCGCCCTTGTCAACTCCACGCCGCAGGACAGCAGGGGGTAATCCTGCGGCGAGCGGCACCTCCTCCCCCCCTTCCCCACCCGAACAAGGAGAGCTGATTATGGTTTACCCCCCCCCCCCTAACAAACACCCAGCTAGGCGAGCGCCACTGCTGGGGGGGGGGGTCAACCCTTTGTTCCGAGGGGAGGGCTTATCGACTGGCCGCCTTTGTCATGCCTCACGGCCGTTCTTTATCGATTACGTGGGTTGAGCTATAGTTCGCCCGTGACCATGGCTGCTTCACGCTAGAGGTACGCCTTGTTTATCACTGGTCACAATGAAATGCGTCATGTAATACACCTACTCTTGGCTGAGACATACTACTATTTTAGTGATTCACATACTGAATGTGAAGCGTCCTGTGCGACGTCTCTCAGTTCGTGTCAAGTAAAAAATGATTAAATTCCGAATATAATATATTGTTTTAAGGCTAATGTCTAAAAAATTAACCATATTATGCAATGTTGAAATTGGGAAACGTAAATTAGTATTTGTGAGAAAACTAGTCAATGTTTGTCTATTTTTAGAAGTACGGTTTATTTACATTACCTGCCCCTGTCTGCCAGCCCAGGTACCACCTTGTGAAACATTCCCTGCTGATATTAAAATTCCTGTCTGATACAATGTATGTAAATACTGACCATTTTGTCCTCTCCTGTCAAATTACGCACTGGAAGATAAAGTCTCTCTTCCCATGACGCTCCAAATATAGGCTTATTTAAATACTGACACCTTCCCTTATGGTATTCAAATGGCAACGTGATTTTATTTCCTACTTTCTAGATTAGAAAAATTCCTGTCTTGATAACTTAAATTTCACTAGTAATACAGACACACATCTACAGAGATGCATCATTAATGAATGACTGAAATGTAACAATTTCGTTGATAATTAGATATTACTGAACGCATTCAGAACTCACGCCTACAAGATACGTAGAAACTGCAATGACTATAAATTATCATATGATTTCCAAACTCACACATAACTTAACACGCTAATTTTGCCACGTGTCACTGTTTAATTACTGGTTTGGCTCCTAGAGTGTGCTGCCTACACTGCACAGTAAAAATATCGGCCCTTTGTAGTTCTTAGAATCACAGCTTGTAGTAAATCTGCAATATTTGATATTGTACAAATGTAGCATTTCAGCTGACAACTACGGCATTTCGTTGTTGTTAGGAATATTCACTAAACACATGAAAAGCATATTGTAAATCACCATTCCTGGGAATCCCGATAACCACTCAATACTAATTGAGTACATATTGCCTATAATAAATGGAATTTTTTTCACTATGCAAATTTTCGGAAGGACGTAACTAGCTGCTCCTTATCAGTAACTCAGTAGAGACGGCGTTATGTATTTAAGTTAATAATTATTAAAATAAGAGGTTTTTTAAAAAAAATCATAAATATATTTTATTTAAAAGTATTTCTAAGAAATTATTTTATGTATGGCTGTTGCAGCTATTTCTGGTAATACCTAATAAAAAAGTTTCACATATAATTTCCCAGCTTGTCAAGGCAATTCCAAGTCAAATGACAAGCTCGCTGCAAGTTTACATTCTGTGTGATATTACATTTCGTATGACGTTTATAGAGTTCAACAATACAGAATTGATGAGATGAAAATTTGTCATATCCGACCTCAACCAAACTTTAAAATTTTGAACGGCATTTGGAAGTGAAATAGTTGCACAAAATTTATTAATTCATGTAAAAACTTTTTTCACATATACCGATTTCTAAAACGCACACAGCTTAATAATTAAAAAAAAAAAAAAAAGTCGTTAAAATCTATTTTGTACAAGTGTACTTGGTAAGTCAAATTATAATTTTAAATTTAATGGTGTAGGCCTAAATAATTTCATGCCTGCCATTACTTAGTTTGTTAGTTTGCGTTATAAACACCATACATAGAATTATTCATATCTGAACAAAGAAGTTTAAATGAAAAGTCATCGGTCAGTCCAATCAATTCTTACCTTTGTCATAGATTTTTTTAACTTACTTGAGATTTTATGATCAATTTTGATGAAAAAAATTACTACCGTATTTCATAGTACTATTCTCTTCTAACTATATTTTCATAACTTTTTGGACTTAAAATCTGACATATTGGCAGAAACATAAGTAGTATAAAGTTAGTTCTGCAAGCTGCATAACGATTAATCGGAAAAATCAACGCAATAAAATTTTCGACACGTGACAACAACTAGGCGAAAATATATTGAGCGATATTACTGTCGGACCAACACGCCCTAATACAAGAAAATATATCAAAAAACTTACACTGAGTTGACGAAAGCTTAAAATTCTAGCAGAACTATTATCAGCTCAGATGCTGGCATGTTATTTTATACGCGTACTGTCTTTCTTGATGCATGAACAACTCTTGTGTTGGTGTTGAGTTGAGAGATTTGGGTGGCTCTTAACAGCAAGGTCGTGAGAGTCGATGGAGGTGGTTGAGGGGAGTATGGAGCAGCACCGGAATGAAAGGGAGGAGGAAACGGGAGATCCCCGAGAATACCCGCCGACCAGCGACACCGTACGGCACGATTCCCACATGCGAAAACCCGGGAGTGACCCGGCTGGGGATTGATCCCGGTTCGCCTTGGTGGGAGGCGAGCAGGAGGAAAATAGAATGTCTTGTTCCAATATAGAAGTGAAAATGGCTAAAACATTGGTTTCCGAAATACTTTCCGGAAGCATACAATTTAAAATCTCTGTATATTATTACATGCTGCAGTTGGTGCCGACTCAATTGCCCCGCGCCGTAATCGGAAACCCACCTCACCCTACCCTCTTCCTAGAACGATGCGCTCGCGGCCTCCTGATTTCCTCTTCTGGGAATCCCGCGAATGCCGACAGCGGCGAGACTTGCTGGCATCACAGACCTCCTCTCGCCTGCTAGAGTTTCTGGTACGTTTAACGACGACGCAAGAATGTTCTGGCGAGACTGGCTGGCGCCTCAGCCCTCCGCGACGCATCGCGCGAGTTGGGGAAGATTCTAGATGCAGGCCTAAGACACTATATATACTGCCGCAACCCAGCGGCTGAGAGTCTTTGACAGAGGCCGCCTGGCGAGTGTGCGCGAGCGAAGTTAAGTGTGGACGACGACTGGAGATTGCGGGACGACGACGTGTGTGGTGTTCGTGGTGCGAATGGACAAGAGGGTGTGAAACCGACGAGTGAAGCCTACTGTGCGTGAGGGCGCTTGGAGGACTCTAGAACATTGCGACTGGCGGGACATGAACTGAACTCAGGTGGGACTGAATGGAAGTGTAATACTATTTTTATTGTACATATTCGAACTGTCAAATATTAACGCATAAATTATAAAATAATTGAATAGGTTGATACACTGTCTATTGGGACTGATCTTTAATTGTTTAATTTCATTGATTTTTTAGTCGTAATTATACATTTTATTAATTGGTGTCAATTGTGAACAGTAAGTGATTTCAATTTATTGTGAGAATTTGAGTTCAGAGAACTTTGCTGTCGTTATTGTAAATAAAATTTTAAAATTATAAATAATTATTTAATTTGATTAAGACCTACATCCAGTAACGAACTTTGTTTAGCCAACTTAATTTCTAGAGAGAGAAATTGTAACACTATATAAAGTTATGAGGACGTTTTTGCCCTCAGTAGTGTGACACGAAATACGGGGCCCCTTCTCAACAGTATCTCGTTGCACATTACGCGAAGGAAAGGCCATTGTCTTGCTCACAGAGGCGATGAGGCAGGCAGGCGTGCGATGCGAGTGGTGTTTCCGTCCTCGGTGCTTCTTTGGGGACAGGAAGTCTCGTTAATGAACGGCAGTCGGTCAACGAGTAACACGTGACATCCGCTACTCACTGAGCACCCGCCCACTACGACCGCCACCTCGGCAAGCTTTGATGTGGTAGCATATTGCTTGTTTTGACGGAGCGTACTGATGATTCCACAAGGCCACAGGGAACAGGCTTAAGGTAATCGGACCCAGACTGGTTACTTTCCGATACAAAGCCAGAGCCACTACGACGCATAAAGTCCCATTTTTTCGACCGTCAGAAGACCGCATTAGCTGTGACATTTTCGAGACGAAATTTAGTTTCATCTTACTAGTAGTGCCAAATACTTTGTTGTGTTAATAAATACATACGGATTTATTACAGGGGAATAGTGATATTCTTGCACAACAAAACATACAAGATTGCATGACAATATACACACACATGAGTGAACAGCAATATAAAACATAAAATATTATAAAACATGTCTGAAAATTAACATTCTACATATTGCATAGTTAGAATATTTTCAATTACTTACATAAAATAAACAAACTCATTACTAAAATATTGGTATTATATTGTAAAAATGTAATGTCTTTATCAACCAAACAATCGTGAATTTATAAATTACAAAATATGGAACTCTTTTCACAAAATATGCATCGAGAATTTGAAAACTTGAAGTTCCGTACTTTTATTTATATTTATTATTTGTTATTCAATGCATAATAAGTTTTTAATACTTATTCGAGTTATAGCTACTGGAAATGGAAAACTGAGCGACTGAATAATGTGTAAACTTAATTGTGGCATGTGGGTTGATAATCAGTATTTTAAATCTCAAGTATGCTACAGCGTCATGTACATTAAGTAAAGCAAGATTAGTAAACATTGTTACTCCTATGAAATACTTTAAGAGAGCGACAGAGATGTGTTGTGGTGTTTATAGACATTTGTACCATTACAGATTATCCAGACACTCAATGTTCCATCTTAAAAATTCTCTCCAGTATTTGTAATAGCAAGTGATTCCAAAGATGTTTATTGCGCTTACGATTCACTTCAGACCATAAGTTTTATATATGATCCCTCTTTTTTTCGTGACTAACCCGCAGCCGAAGTCTAACTTAGAAACATTCTGTACTATCTTGCTGCGTTATTTTATTTTCCCGCTACCCCAGAATCAGTTGCGTACGGTAAACTGTTGCGAGGTAAGCTGGCGTTATCTGTGTGCTGTACCCTGTTGTTTGCTAGTTTGCACTCCCGCCACTAGAACGTAGCTCGGAAGGTGAGGTCACAGGGCGAGTGAAATAGGTCCCTTGCTGCTCGCCTGTGAGTGGTCGGAATGTATTCAGTATCCCTAGGGCTGCACGGCGGTTATTGGCTCCAGCTGCGTGCACCGAGAATGTACAGCAGAGAGCAAGCACCGGCTTACCTTGCAACACTTCACAACACGCCACTGCCCAGAAAGTAACTTTAGATACAGTGACTGAAATACTAAGTGGAGTATGCAAATACACTCATCTTAACAGTGTATAAGAAAGCCGTACCTTTAATTAACATGCTATTAAATCAGTAATATTTTTATCAGACTAATCTGAAATAGGCTTTTGCATATTTTATTCACTCACAGTAACAATTGATGCCATCACAATATATAGTTGATAAGAATTTCGTGGATAAGCTAATATGACGCGTGGGTTCTAGCCATTTGTTCAGTGGCGAGATGTTGATTTTGACGTGTAGCGGAAGGATACTCAGTGTTATCAAAGAATATCGGAAGCAAAGCATCCGTAAGAGCTCAGTTAACTCCAGACGGCTATATATAAGTCTGCCAACTTTTCATGCTATTACAGTCAGTGGTTTTCTAATGAACCTTAAAACACTTTCTTTCGTCAGTGTTATCAAAACGCGCCACGACAAATAGTCGGAATTTAACAACCAATATTTGTGCTGTGCTTGTAATTTTCTAATTGCTTGTTTTAAACTTAGTAGCATTAATTTTGTTCGACTCAATAAATCACATTAATTATTTAAAAATGATTGCTGAGTTTATTTGAAGTTTCCTTGTGTCATTATTTAAATAAATACTGTACAAGTATCAACGTTTCCAAATGCATTTCGCTTGTAAAGAATCTGCGTGTGATGAGTCAAGCATTAATAAACTGACTGCTCACTCAATGACATAAGATTAAACTTCTCGCTGTCTTCCTATGGAAGAAAACTTAATTAACTGCACCACAAAAAACAACTTCCAAAATGCTGTACTATCAATTTCTGTCTCCCCAAGAAAAATTTTAACTTTTTCGCGGGAGGGCATGTAGAATACTCGGAGACCTGTGATTGGCTCCTAGTAACGTTGTTTACAGATGCATGATGGGCGAACTACGTCGACATGTTATTACATGTCCCTCTTGTTATGGTAATGTGTCTCTAAGCCTGATATTATTTGGCTTGAGAGGCTTTATTAATACATCCACTATTACGTCGGTGGGCTAATTACCGGCGGCCTAACATGATGGACAAACGTGCATTCATTACTTACTTGGATTTATAGGTCATTGATTGTGACTAAAGAAGCGAGGCTTCTTACATACACTCATAACACGAATAAAGCAGTATTTAAAATACAGCGACGAAAGTCGGCCGACGACGGAGGTTTAATAAAAGTATTCACAAATGAGCGACAAAATGTCGGCAGCCATCGTTGATGCAGACTATGCGGCTATCTGGTGTACAAGTTGGCAAGTTCGTTTTTTTTTCGTAAACCAGAGGCAAACGAAAAACACACATGGTTTTGCTTACTGTACTATCCAAAATACGTTAAAAGTTCCCCATAAAACTCAAATAAAATATAATCATAATTAATAAAATAAACACGGACACTGCTCTGAATTTACGTATTTCACCGACAAATGAAGAAACCTATAAACTAGAATTAAAACATCATTACATAACTCATTGTGTTGTCGACATCCCGTGGCGCAGTCGGTTGGTGCGCCGCCGATCTGGAGCATGGAAGGTTCTGGGTTCGAATCCCGGGTAAGGAAAGGGTGTTAAGTTAGGTTATAAGTTAGTCTATAAGCCGTCCCCTGCGAAGCTTCCAAGCATAGAACCGGGGACGTTAAAAAGCCCTGTACAATACAATAGAACTCATTGTGCTAAAAGCAACTAGTATGAGCGATCACAGCACATTTATATTATTTCAATTATTAAATCAAACTCGCCATGCAAAGATGGTAGAGTCAATGTTTACAAAATGTGCCATCTTCTTTTTCCCGTCGCCGGCGAAAGTGCTCTGATTGGCTAATGATCGTCGCTTCGCATCACTGTGTTGCGAATGCCGCTTAAGTAGAATCAGGCAGTGAAATTCCATTCACCGAAATCCTTTTTGAATGATCTTGCAGTCTGGTCGTGCAGTCGAATGAACGGGCTGTCAATGTTACGGCGTGGTAATCATAGTCAAGTACAGTCTAGATATACGATATTAGAAGTGTTTGTGTGTTCTGTCGTTCACATCTGGAGTTTTGGGAATTATGCCTCCGCCGAGAAAAAAAAAAAGTTTAGCACATCACACATTCGCAAGGTGACATCTCTGCACTCATTACTGTATTCGCCCACATAAAGTTAATCATTAAAATTCCAGTGGCAAACAAACATCATCAATCATTTCGCTATAAAAATTCGTCATGCCTTGGTATTTAAACCCGCTTTGCAAAATTTAAAACGGACACGTTCACAGGTGGCTTCCATTTTATAAAACAACGAAAAGAACTTTGAACCAGTGAAAAAACCACCGTATTAATTAAGTATCTGGCACTGATTATCAGTCGCTGAATTCCCACTGGTTTTCAGATTTATAGTTCATGTCTGCCGTGTTAGTCTGCTTTCTAAATAAATCATATGACACATTTCAGTTTCACACTTCGCTTCACATTAGCGTACTTTCGTATATCGGGTAAATTTTTATATGTTGTATATAACTTGTAATACGGTATATCATCATTTATAACTGAACAGTGTGGAGAAGTTACGCATTTTCCTAACGGCTATAGGATGTTCACGGTAAAGTGAGCACTTTTGAGGCCCTAGTGACTGTTTTCTTTCGGACATCTTTTTATCGTTTATCCACCTTTCTAAAAATAATTTTGCCATTTTAAGTAATAAACAGAGTGTGTATGTATATTCCACCGCGCTCTGAAGTTAACGTCTAAGGCTGAAATAAAACACATTTATCGACTGTTATTCCAAATGAGAGGGCTTTCAAAAGTGCTCACTTTACCGTGAATAGCCTATAGTAAGAAATACCTGCGACGTAAAATATTATTATGAATATTATAACGTTATTCGTACAGTCAAGGTTTCCCATTAAATGTTTTGGTTTTTATAGAAAGCAGTGTTTGAAACGTACTTAATTGTTGTGCATTAGCATCTGTATATTATTTTCTTTTTTAGGGCACGCTTCCCTGGCCGCTGGGCTAAGCCAACGCCCTGCTACGCTGACCTGGTGAATATTACCAGTCGTCTCTTCTGTAGTCGCATGGCTTTCGAAACAAGAGGAATGTGGAAGGGGAAGGGGGGGGGGGGGGGCAGTGTGACTTATATCGCAGAGTGCAGCGCTCTCTACGTGTCCACCCACTCTACCAGAGCGTGTCATTACAGAACGAAGCAGTGCAATCGTCGCTCTGACGTACATAGCTCTACGTGAAAACGTCAAGTACTTCCGCATTGGTGCAGCAGACCATATCATCACGTGTGTGCACGGGAATGTTCCCTAAATAACTGCCTATTGCCCAAACCACATGAATAATGCACGGAAATTAAAACTGAAAGCACAACGTTTCATCCTAACAAAATTTTACTTCCTGCATCTGACAACAAAGTAGGCCTGTGACGGAGTTTTGCCAAATAATTTACAAGTTGCAGTTAGTATACAACGTGGAACAATATCTGAAACTGAAAAAAAAAAAGTCATTAAAAGTTTACCTTTCGAATTTTGCAAGCAAATATCAGTTAAATATGTAACACTGGGAAAAAAAAAAAAAAAAAAAAAAACCTAAAGCGTCAGCAGTTCTTATAGCAAGTATCGAAAAACATAAAGTGCTCTACGAGAAGTAAGATTTTAAAATTCCTCCTTCCCTCCACTTTACAGTATTCTTTCTATGGGCTATTCACGGTAAAGTGAGCACTTTTTAAGACCCTGCCAAAAGGCATTGAACCCTGACGAATATATTCTATTGCAACCTCAGGTGTTGACTTTTGAATCTAGTGAAATGCATAGACTATGTTTATGAGTCACATGGTAATGTTTACATTAAAAAGTGGAGGAAAATTATAAGTTTTCTTTAGAGGAAAATTTAACAGGGCCTTAAAAAGTGCTCACTTTACAATGCAGCCTATATGCAGGAATATTCGCTGTGTGTAAGTGTGTGTGTGAGAGGGAGCGAGAGAGTGATTTGGGCGTCTTTTGCCAGCGAGGTCATGAGAGCCGATGCGGGTGATTGGAGTGAATATGGAGCGGCGCCGGATTGATGGGAAGGGGGAAACGGGAGATCCCCGAGAAAACCTGCCGACCAACGGCATCGTCCGGCACGATTCCCACTTGCGAAAATCCGGGAGCGACCAGGCCTAGAACCGAACCTGAGTAGAGAAATACGAAATATGACCTGTTTAAATCACTGGAATACGCCAGCCACGGCAAAGTGAATACTTTTGAAAGTCCTATCATTAAAAATAATAGTCAAATATATTAAATCTTAGCCTTAGACGTTAACTACCGAGTGCGGTGGAAAATACACGCTGGGTTTGCTAATAACATGGCGATATCCATTTCAAAAGGCGGTTAAAGGATAGCAAAATGACTCACAGGAAAAAGTAACTATGGCGTAAAAAGTGCTCACTTTACTGTGAACAGCCTATATCTGACAAATAGTGATTCCTCATGAGTTGCATCCATTCAAACAAGAATTGGTAAACTATTCATATTTTTATATTCCTAGTAATGATTTGTTTTAATCATGTGATCCTTAAGGGTCATGAAAAGTTCACGCTGTGTGCGAATAAAAAAAAAATAAAATCGAGAAGAAATTTGAACAACGTATTAAATTTTCATAAGGGTTGATGTATTAACTAGCTATTTGAATGCAGGTGATTTTCATATAGGCTACGCCAGTAGTTGATATAGTCAGTAGTTTACGTTTTAAAATTTATAACTCTTCGCAAAAATTGGAAACATAAACTACAAAACTGATCAATATTCCAAAACAACTATCCTAAAATATAAAGATTAATATCTACAGCTGTTCAAAGTTAAGATTTGCGTTTAAAAAAAATAAATTAATTTTATTAATTTTCTTTTTTTTTACGTTTCTAACAGGAACTTTTAAGAAAACTAAAATATTTTAATAGTTAGTAGGATGTTTGGTTTAAATAGGTTTATGAGGTCTGTAGAATTATAAGTAATGAAATTATATTAACTTTAAATAACCTTATAAGTTATTAATACAATAATACTTATTACAATTTTTTTTAACTGTACATTGTGTTAACTATTGCCTCATATAATGGTTTCGTTAATCCAAATAGACAGTCAATAAAGTAAACTCCAGGGAATTGAATTTCAGTAATTGTATTTTATATTTCAGAAAATCACACACAGACAGATATTTATTATATGGGTCTCACTGTAAGCAGGTGCGTACTTCAATTTTTTTAATCGATGGAAGCGATATTTCATGGCACATGCATACATTCTGTTACTGAAACATGAATGTGGTCCTTGAAACGAACGAGTCAGTCGCTGTACAGTGGCCGGCAGTTATGGAGGCGCGCGAGCTTCCTACACTGTCAAAAATTTCCGTATATTTACGGAATGTTTTACGGTAATGTACTGTGTATATAAATATAGGCAATCCGTAATGACGAAAAACGGAGTTAAGTCCGTAAATACAAAATACGGAAAGTCTCCGTTTTCCATTTGGCTTCGAGTTACGGGGACGAACAATGCCGATTCTACACGAAGCTTTCTTCGCCACTGTAACAAGAAAAATAATCTTTTCAGCGGCAGTTAAGGTTGTCCACGCGACTATGGCCTATTCTTTCAAACATTACAAAATAGCATCAGTCATCTGTAACATTTGGCAACACTAAAAATACGCTCAATTTAATAGAAGTTGAATTTTGTGGTATAACTATTATATTTCTATTCAAAAGACAATAGCAATTAATTCAAGTGAGAGTTGTAGGTAAAACGCCCTGCCCTCATAGCTCAGGGGTAGGGTGGCCGACCTGTAGCTTGAGGTCTGCGGGTTCGCGCCCCGGTGCCTTCGACGCGGCAGATCCTCAGTTTCACTTGACGCACTGGGAATTAGTCAACAAGTCAGTCTCATTTGAGCTCAACAAAAAAACAACGGCTAATAAAGCGAATGATTAGAGTAGTGGACTGGTAGCTTTTAGACTCGAGTTCAAACCCCGCTTAAGTACAAAATATTTTAACTTTTTTAATAACAATTTTATAAACCGTAGAATACCCACATAACGAAAATTAAACACATTTTCACTATCTATCTATATTATAAACGGAAAATACAGAAAACTAACTTGGAAATTAATGGAGAGGTTCCATTAAATTTACGGAAAGTCCGTTTCTGAAAATCAATGGGACCGTAATTTTACGGAAAGTTTACGGACACTTCTGGATAAATTTTTGCCAGCACTTTTCCGTAAAATTAGAGATTTTTTTTTAGCAGTGTAGTCCTGTCTTGGAAGGTATCCAGTCGGTCTACAGACTGGTCAATGGTTATCCGACAACCATCGCACGCGCCGGCAGTATAGGCCCTACGAGCAGGACAGAAAACATTCGCTGCACAGCCCGAGAAACGAAATTGAAAATTTCACATTATAACAATAACGTGCGTTCTTAAGCACACGAGTTGTTAACCATACTTAAACATAGTTAGTAATAAAACACAATAACTTACAAAAAATCGCATAAATATTAAGTACATTTTGTACATAGACTCGTGTAATGGTGCTCGAAAAAATGCAGGTATCTATTCAGCATTTGGTCTTTATTTTTTAGTTTATAACGAGTATAAGTTTCCGTTAACAATATGGTGAGATAGTGAATGAAGTGAATCTCCTGATAGTATCTAATGAATGATAAGACGTGCAGTAAAATGCATATTATTTCCAGCTAAACTAGATCACTAACTTATCTATAAACTATAATATGTAAATATTAATAATCATGTCAAATAACATTAGATATAATACTATTATGTACTATATAAACATGATATAGGCTATTCACGGAGAATTGAGCACTTTTGAAAGCCCTATTATTTGGAATAATAGTCAATAAATAGATTTTATTTTATCCTTAGATGATATGCTCTGAGTAAGGTAGAATATGCACACTGTATTTATTACTTATATTGCGTTATTTATTTAAATGGTGGTTAAAAGATAAAAAAAAAAAATTACTGCAAGGATAAAACAACTAGAACCTCAAAAGTGCTCACTTTACTGTGAACAGCCTCTAACAATATTTACATAGTAGTGCTGTTGACTGAATATATTTCACAATTATCCTAACAGATGGCTTGGCCAGCGATGTCAGCTCAATGGTGCATACTGGCAAAATCTGCTGTTTTTGCACAAACTAGCTCATCCCCCATAAGTTTCGTCTATCGGAATGCACAAATTATAATAGTAATTAGAAGCGAAAAAGTATTAAGCTTTTACTCTAACAGCAGCAGTATAAATTACATCTTTTAAAAACCCATAATTGTTCGCGTATGAGCATTTGTCTCGCACTAAAAAACAATATGGCGCTATCTTTACAGAAGGGGTGGAGCTCACAAATTTAATAATATAACAGGCAAGCTTTTCGACAGGAATGATACAGGCAAGCTGGTGGCCAGGAATGATGCATCATCGAACTTAAGACAGGGTCCCAAGTAGCAAAATATAGTTGGCCCACATGTGCAGATATGATTGTGAGCAAGCAGCCCACATGCGGCAGCGGAATGCACCCGCAGATACATGGGGCACACGTGATGAATGATGACTACGGTATGATGTGTTAACGTGTGGGCCGCATACTGTCAGCAGATGTCTGGGAAAACAAGAGTTGCCTGTAAGTTAACCACAAGCGGGCCACTTCGGGATATATTGTCGGCTGATGTCTGGCAAACCAAGAGTTGCCCATAAGTCATCCACAAGCGGGCAACTTATTCTTGATGAACTGTTGACTGATGTCTGAGAAAACAAGAGTTGCCCGTAAGTTAACCACAAGTTGACCATTTATTGTTGATGAACTGTTCGCTGATGTCTGGGAAAACAAGAGTTGCCCGTAAGTTAACCACAAGCGGGCCATTTCTGCATATATTGTCGGCTGATGTCTGGCAAACCAAAAGTTGCTCATAAGTCAACCACAAGCGGGCAACTTATTCTTGATGAACTGTTCGCTGATGTCTGGGAAAACAAGAGTTGCCCGTAAGTTAATCACAAGCGGGCCACTTCCGGCTTTCTGCTTCTGACCTGCCGTAAGTAAACCACATGTCGTTAACCAACTGTTGGTAAGCCACTTGTGGCCCAGTTATTGGCCACTTGTGGCCCACATAGACGCAGCTTGCCATGCATTTTAAAACCAAAAAATAATTTTGTCTAACCTAAATAAAATTGATGTATTTTCCATATTCATATGTGTTACATTCAGCTTTATTTCACATTTAGTAATTTTTTTTGTAGAAACCTGAAATCGAACTCACAAACCTTTCGTATAGTCAAGTATGCTATCAACTACTCTACTATATATTTATATACGAACTTCGAAGTAAATCTGGATACTTACGTCACATACATAATGCATTATTATATTTTCTATATAGACAATGTTAGTATCACAAGTCAATACTGGAATTTATGTGTTTTGTTTAAAAGACTAGTATTTTAGTTTCGGACTACTGTCAGGCAAAATTTAAAATGCAAAATAATGAATATTTTTTTGCGTGTTATGCTTTGCAGGTTTCTGGTCTAAAAACCATTTTTTACTTTTACTAGCAATGCCACGTGATAATTCTAGTTCATATGCACATGAAATAAAATAACCAATTGAATACACACATGCCTTTTGTTACTGCACAACAACATATAGTTGGTATGCCATAAATAGAACATAAGATTGCTGATCATGTTTCCTCAGTAATAAGAAACAGTTGGCATACCACAAAAGGTGGTATGTACTCTTTGACAAACGTATACCATACATTCTTTACGTACTCTAAGATGTCTGTGGGTGTATCACAGACATTTGCTTGTGCACCATATATGAAATTACGTCAGTTATTTTATGTTAAATAGCCCACAATTTCCCACATCAACTATTAGAAATGAACCATTCTACCACGCGAGGGCTTTATGCGCAAACATGATCTTACAATCATACTGTTTGGCATACATCAGTCACACGTTTTCCATGTGTTCTAAGATTCCAGTGGGCGATTCACTGATGTTTGCTTGTGGGCCATACATCGAATTCTGTCAATCATTTTGTGTTTAATGGCCCACATCAAAAATACTTCCCCAGCAAATACAGTCACTATTGTTCATGTGGTCTTATTGTGTACCACATAAGAAAACACTTACAGTCATGTGGGCGAACATGTACCACCTTGGCCAACAGTTGGTCAACTGTTATCTGCTTGTTGTTTGCTGCTTGTGGTATTGTTTACTGATGTGCACAGTGTGTGAGCATATTTTTTTTTCATTGGGCGACCATTAACGTCCATTAAAACTGGAGCAGACTGGTGCGAATATCATTATTATTACTAATAGTGATACAGTTACAGATGAAGTAGCAAATAAAAAGAGCATATTATTCATGCGAAAATTACTCTTTACGCCATAAAATAACGCACAAATTTCAATTGTAGTTAACGAAACATTTTACCTCCAAGCTCTTCACTATGTGAAAGGTGAATAGAAAATATACACAACAATTTTCTATGCCTAATATCGTCTACAAACAGTGTCTCTAGTTCATTATAATCTTGGTCTGTAAATATGTTCCTTATGAAAATGCTTAAGCAGTCCTTTAAAAAAATGATTGTCAACAGCATTAAATTTGAAATAACCTCTCTTCCCCCACCCAAAAAAAAAACTATGTTTACTGAATTGAAAATGGTTTTACTAAAGGCGAACCATGGTAAACGTCATCAGTATCGGAAACTTTATTATTTCCCGTTCTCTGCTATGAATGATTTTGCTGCAACTCTGCGAGTTACCACTCCCTTCCAACTTCAGTCACGTACATTGTCTGCTACCGATGTTTTTCGAACAGCCAGTAACACGGTTGTCGGCTGTACGCGCATCCCCTTTCCATCCCTTCTCCGGCGACCACCTACCCCGCACCACGCGCAGAGAATTGCCTAGATAACTGCCGGTAAGAGTAACTAGCCTTATGTTTACGATCTTTATGATATTTGTTCTTCTGTATAGAAAAAAAAAAAAGCTATTTCAACCATAGCTGAATCATGGTGCAAGAATTGAAAAAATTAAACTTTGTCCCTGTTCCTAAAATTCGTCCTATGTTATTCCACATGAAGTGATCTACACGTGTGCAAATTAGATTAACATTTGAATGGCTTGTATCCCCAGGGTGACCGACCAAATATGGCAGTTGTGGCTGTACCCGAAATAGCCACAGTTCTGCCTCATGCATATGGCGTTACTGTGGTGATGGTTTGTTTTTTTCCCCCGTACCGGAGATTTGTGTACATATTTATAAATTTCATTAGGGGCACTGCTAAAGTTCACTACTAGAATCTCATAAGTCAATATATAAGGGTATTAGGTACTCATAAACCTGGGACTATTGCAACTGATAATTCAAGGTTTAAAAAGGATTATAAGATAAAGGCTACAAAAGGCCACGACGAATTCTGTGCCAGACTGTAGTCCACAAGTGGCTCTAATATGAGTCACTACATTTTCCTGCCTCCGCATGTCCTGCGAGGGTACAGAGCACGAAGCGTGTTAAAACCAGTGCGTTAAGGCCATATCACACGATACCAGATTTCGTAGAAGCTTGTGCAAGGTCTGCCATAGCTGCCGTTATACCGGCCCCTATGACACCCGTCATGGCATTTTTCGCCTGGCGCTGCCAGATTTCACCATAGGTTTGGTAATTGGACCTGTCCTATTTTCCGTGGCAGGTTCCATACCGGCTCTCGTACCTGGCCAATCACATTGCAGTTTCAGAGCGTAGGGCGCTCTCCGTGGCTACTACTTGAAACGAGTTGAAGAAACCGAAAAGAAAGCCTCCATCTTGATTTTACATCCGTGAGGTTGAAACGTTTTCACATAGATTTAAAATACGACAACGACGAATAATATTGGTTATGGCAGCTTTCAACTACTGCTTAAAACCGTTTTAAATACTTAAAACATTACCTACTGTATAAAAAAATTTATTCAAACTCTTATGATATGTTCCGTATATAAAATTATCTAAGCGTGCGTCAGCTGGTAGTACAGTGGTAAAGTCGTGGGTTCCGCAATGAAAAAGTAATATTTGGATGCGCGTTCGAAACTCGCCGGACCCAAACTTATTTCTATCATTAGACCTTACATGCGGATAATATCCCGGTACGTAAAGAAAACAAACTATGTTTGCAACCGGTCAGTAATTTTCGTGAATATTATAAATAACACTCTCCTACTCTTAGTGAATTCACGACATTTTCATGAAAATTAATGAAACTATACTAGTAAGTAATCAATTTATGTAAAAGGCGAACAGCAATATAGCAATTTTAAGACATGCTAGATAGTTTTTTCATATGCCTACGCAAGTTACTAACTGGTAGCAGTTCTACGAATGGGGTTCATATTTACTACAAACCACACACTGCGTACCCACCGAGGGTGCCAGATGTTAGTATGCGAACTCTTGTCGTGTAATATGAATCTTCCATAGCGGTTCATATAGCGGCTGGTATACCGGCTCGTACACCAGGGCTTGTAGAAGCTTGTAAAAGAACCAAGTACGGCTGCAGGTGTCGTGTAATATCGGCTTTACCGGCAGCAAGAGCGGACGGCCGGCACTGCTCCCGTCCTCGCAAACGTGCACCTCAAAAACGTGTCTAGTTCCACGAGCTTGTCTGTAAAATTGCAGTGTTAACAGTCGAGTATGCAAAGCTAGTTGAGGACAATGCTGTACTTGCGGTGAGTGAAAATGGTCAAAATGTTTCGCACATGTAAGCGTGCCCCCTGGCTAGGTCGTCGTGCGCTGTGCATAGAGCTTCAGGAAAAGCAGGTTTATCCAAAAACCACTCCACGTAGTTAAATGGTATCTGTTTACGAATAGCTTTTAAGAATCTTTAAACACCATACAGTAAGTTTCCAGTTTACATTTCCGTTACTTAAGTGTATTCTGGGAGAGTGATCATAGTTAACATAGGCGTTTTTAAAGTCAGTTTTGTCTGTTACGCCAGAGTTGTAAATGAGTACAGCTTGTCGTAACAAGAGGAGTTGAAGAGCGTTCTATATTACTTTTTCAAAAAGCACGTTAGAAGGTGGAGAAACTGCAATCGTGATCGTAAGAGGTTTGAGCGAGCATACTCGTCATGGCTGGACACTCAAGTAGTATTTCCCATTTGTGAAGTTGCCAGTCCACAGGTTAGTGGAGTGAATGAAACTCCAACCCACTTAACAAAACGTAGTCGCCCAAAGGAATTGTTCAGCGAACAAGCTAACCAATCCTGAAGCTGTCAGTGTTTTTGTCTAGACGTTTGAGAAGGGAGGATAACAGAGCAGGACTAGCGTGTGTGAAGATTATTAGCAGCAGTAGCCCAGAGACTTCTCAAAAATGTACCACTCTATGACAAAACAAGACAAACGCGACATTTCACTCTCTCCAAACGAAGCCCTACCCCGTCTAATAGAAGCCAAATCATAAAAACAATGCCATAATATAATACGATTATCGGCAAAAGAAAAATAAGTCAAAATATATCCCAGTCATGGGATGTTAGTGGAGGCAAAAATAAAACAGACATATGGGATGAACATTCACGGCTCTGAAGTTCTTTACGTAGTTCCGTTACAAGATTTGTTGGACTACACAGCCAGAAGAATATTAGATACTATTGACGATCGTCTTGAAGGCGAGTTTCATTTGGTCTTCAAGTGGGGCTTCGATAGCTCACCCGAAGAGTCTCTGTATAAGAAGGGTTGGAAACATGAGTTATGTAGTGATGAAAGTGTTATCGTCACATCGCTAGTTCCCGTAAAACCCACGGGCAAAGACAGTGACGGCTAGAAAATCCTCGCCCAAGTTCTACACGTTTCTGTCGACCCACACGACTTCAATTCATCAAGGAAACTACAGATGTTATTAAGAGGGAGGAGCAGTGCATCCAAAGCCAAATATATAGATGAATACATTGAAATACATGTTCCGTTGCAGCTGACAGTGATCAATGGCAAACTTTTGTGCGCCCGGACAAACACAAGCACCAGCAGCCCCCCCCCCCCCCATTTACAAGCAGATGGCAAGAGCTTCCTCTGCATGGACTGAGTGAAAGTCAGCAGACGAAGCTACTTTAAGGTTTGGCATTTCACCGATCCAAACCTACATTCGAGTCTTGGAATTTGTCCTGGATATTTCTTATCGCCTGGGTATGCATAATGTTTGTTTATTATATTACACTAGCAAGTATTATATTTTATTAGATTTCTTAGTTTTACAGGCTAAGAAACAAAAGAAAAGTGGAGATGGTAACGATCCTGATGTTCAACATCAAAAAAAGTAAGTAGTTCAGAAGTTAAAAAGACTCAAGTCTATTCAACCAGATCGTCCAAAGCAAGGTCTTGGCTCCACAAGAGACGGAAACACAGGCAGCAGATTTTTCGCTGACCCAACCACAACATCAAGAGCTACAGGTATCTACGAAGAACTGATAAGAAGGTTTTGTGTTATACCTGTTTACTTTATCTAGTGGACATGACATTATTACTGGCCAGTTTGAGACATACTGTAGGGCAACGAAAGCTCTGTACAAAGAACTTTACAGCTGGTACGAAATGACTCCAACTATTCACAAGATATAAGAAAATGGTTACGTGATAATACGTAGTGCTGTCACACCGAATGGGCAGTTGTCTGAGGAGGCACGGGAATCGCGAAATAATGAATTGCCGTCAATTTTTTTACCCGTAAATCCAACAGAAGACTGCATATCTGTAACTTATTTTGTAGGCTGCTACTCCTAACAGATGCGATGATATTTTTCGCTCGGAAGCTGCTAAGAAAAAGTGTACTCAATCTACAAGAACAAATACGAAATTACTTGAATTAAATTATTTTCTCTGAGCAGTGTGAAGGCGATAATGATGCTTAAAGCTGTCGGGACGACACATTAGATTAATCGGATGTTTAAAATATGATGTTGTTTCTATATTTGCTCAGATGAACGTGTCTATATTGAAACTGACATGTTTACCGAAACACAATTCCGGATATTATATGTGTTGTTATTTATGTTTCCGTAAAATATGAATATTTATTATTTGGCTTATTAATTAGTTATAAAATATATTATGTATCAAATATACCTACTTTCAGTATTTTAATTTGCGAGTGTTCCAAAATATAAGGCAAACATACACTCTCTATGTTGTTGAAGAAACTTTGCCTGCAAAAAATATACACAATGACTATCACGTATGTTAAATTTGTTTGCAAAATAATGGAAGGAAGAAGTGCTGCAGCGCTGATGAAAATAGTTTTCCATGTCTAGAGGTACACCAGTGTTGGGTCCTTAAAATGTACTGTTTCTGAAGATTAACGAGCGTATATAAATATTTTTTTTTTGTTCTACAGTCCCCCCTCCCCTTTTGCACTTTTGAACAAAATAAGTGACCAAACTTATGCGTTTACAAGTTTTGTCATATCACCCTCTAGAAAGAACAGTGTGCCAAATATCAGCCCAATATTACAAAACAAAAAGTCTGAGGATTTTTTTGCATCATGATTAGAGAATCCAGCCCATTGTGCGCCACCGCGATGCTTTATTACGGCGGCATGCGACATTGGGGTGTTTAATGTGGCTTACTAGTGATTCCCTTTGACGTCTCGTCAATTACGAAGTCATTAGAGCGGAGTTGAGAGATTTGGGCTGTTTAGAGAGCCGGTGAGGGCGATATAGAGCGAGAATGGAGCCACGCCGGAATGCAAGGACGGGGAAAACGAGAGATCCCCGAAAAAATCCGCCAACCAGTGGCATCGTCCGGCACGATTCCCACATGCGAAAATCCAGGAGTGACCCGACCTGGAATTAAACCCGGTTCGCCTCGGTGGGAGGCGAGCAGTCTAGCCGCGCAGCCACTGCGCCCCCCCCCCCCCACAAATCATTAGAGACGGAAAGATTATATGGGGGAATTAGGTGAGTTGATAAGCTCGGCCGTAGTCTTTATCAATTTACTCTCTCGACATTCTTCTGGAGCGAATTCTGGGGACCATGAAAGACCGAAAAAAAAAAAAAAAGGCCGAAGCGAGACCCGAACACGGGTCCCCCGGGTGAGAGTACAGTATGCTAAAGGCTGTACACGATAAAGTGAGCACTTTATAAATCAATCTTAGAAAAAAGTCACTGCCCCTGCGCCTGCATATACTTCGACGGGCGCACTGAGTGACATGCGTCCGGCAAAGTTGGTAACGGCAGACGGAAATTAGTTCCATATTTTAACGTCGAATAAAAAGTGTTAGGTAATCGTTTGTGACAGTTTAAATTATTTATTTTGCTTTCTGTTTTTTTAAATTCATCAGTGTGTAAAATTAGCAGATTTATAAAATGTTTACTTTTCTAATAATTTCGCTGTTTCAATTGACCGACGCATGGATAAGTGATGAGGCCCATAGCAATGTCATTTTTACATACGGCGGACGAATACACAACGTGTATACAAGTAGATCTTAAGCAGGGCTTTCAAAAGTGCTCATTTTACCGTGAACAGCCTATACCTCAGAGCACCCCCAACTGATTTTGTAATAAAATCATGACTACTTCGATTTCCGATGACAACGTTGATTTTTACTTGTCTTGGAAGAATATGGAATGACAAGAACGAAGTATCTAAATAGGGGTTTTAGAATTGTTCAGTTTGTCATTAACCTGTTGTGAGCATATGCATTTTTAACATATTACTTAAGTTCTCGAGAGTGTATAGTTTAATAGTTTATATTGATGTTTAAAGCCCATTGGAAGTAACGAAAAATAATTTTTTGGCTGTATTCGACAAAACTGTAAAGCCGAAACCAGTTAATAATACTATATAGGCTGTTCACGTTAAAGTGAGCACTTTTTAAGGCCCTTATAAATTTTTCCTTTCATTCTATTTCCATCTTACTGCTGCTTTTTAATATAAACATTGCTTTGTGGTGAATAAACACAGTGTATAGATTTCACTACCCTCAAGATTTAATGCCTGATGATGCAATAAGATATATTTATTAGTGGTTAAAGCCTGTTGGGAGGGCCTCCTTTAAAAGTTTTCACTTTACCGTGAACAGCCTATAGTGGGAATATTGTCGTTTCTTGTGTTCACATACATTCCTGTGCATCTTATGTTAGGAATTTGCCCGTATGACAATATTCCTTGTAACGCGTTGGTTCGGATTTCACGCTCTGAAGAATTAATAATCATTGGGCCTATTGAATAATTATAGCGTGATTCTTAATTTCCACTTATCCCCCAAGCAACTAGAAACGTTGTACACGATTATAATTCCCGAAACCAGCGTGCCGTTGTCTCCGGCCGTAATAGATGGCGCAGGAAGTGGCCAAATCCTTCCTGCTGGGCAAGGGCCTCCTTGTCATAACTAAACACCGCATTGGCCGCCACATGGGTGTAATGCTGGACTCGAAAAGACACGAAAAACGCGACAAGAATTAAATGATTTCCCAGCCGACTAGCATCGAGACATCTGTGATGTCAATAAGACGAAAATCGCTTGCGCGACATGTCCGTAAAAATATGTGTAACCCACCATATTCTAGGTGTTCTTTCTCGCGCGATTATCGTCCATATTGATAAGCGAAACAACGCATTACTATACGCAGGTGTAATAACGACCATATTTTCAAGCATAGAGTATGAGTGGACATGGAAAGAAAGCGTTAGTTTACATGAAAATAAGATAAATTATGAGAAATGTATGGGTGTCGCACAAGTGGAATGTACTGGCGAGAATCTATGTACGTATAACTATTTTCACTCTCCGTTTCATGTAACTCTAGGGATAGGAACATTTCACGAGTCCAGCCACCTGCATGTTAGACACCACAATCCTTTGTATAGTTGAACCTCAGATCCTTGTTCATTGGCTGTTGCCCCAGTGTTACATCGCATTGTACAGTACGGGATTCGCTTCTTGTTCCCTTGCAAGTCGGCTTTGGACACGGAGTCGCCCAGGGTGTATCTAATAAACTCTGGTTTAATTGCAGAGGCGACTTCAGTGTACACGCGTTTGAAATCTGTCTTGTCCTGGAATGAATTCGTGAATTTTGACATTTGTCGAAAAGAAGCGCGGCTGCAATGTAGGCCTATCTCTCGGCGACAGATGTTCGGTCAAGGAGGAAAACGATGTTTGTAAACGAACTCTACGAACCAAATGGCATGCAATGAAAGACTGTCAACTTCAGTCAAGTACTAAAGCTACTATAGCTGTTTCAGTTTTTGACCAGGTAATATATTAGTTCTGCTTCTGTTTATTTTATTGGAGCTGCGGGGAATTCTAGTTCATCGTCTTCCGTGAAACTGAATTGTTCTGCGCCTCTTATTATGAGAGCTGATTTCGAAACGTTCATTGTTTAGTTGATGCAGCGGACAGCTTTGCTCGTGCGGAAATAGCATTCAAATTACTATAACTTAACAGTTGTAACTCCATTGAAAGAACAGAACGTGATAAATGTGTTCCTGTTCGTACCGATGCGAGAAATACACACTAAATATTTTCAGTGAAGTTAAACTCGCACATAAAAATCGTTGCACCTTTTTGTCTGACAAACTAGACTAAAAATTACGTTTATTTAGGCCACGAGCATTTCAAAACGTTTACCAAGAACACAACGCGTTGGATATAGTGCTGTTTGTACTGATATCAGAAATGCACGACATAATCATTTCAAGAAGATTTAACTTCCCACGTAAAAAAATCCTTGGATTTTCAATAAATCAAACTAAATTCGGCCATGAAAATCGTATCTCGAAGGCAATTTATATTTAAAATATTCTAACAGAAGTTTTCACAAACTTTCTGTTTTGCTCGTAATCCTGATACATGCGGCGACATTTGGACGAATACTTCACAAAAATCTCTTTCGTCGGCCACTGGCACGAAATAATCGATTTGCTGACTTATCGAATCAACAAAACACTTAAGCTTTTTCCTTAAAATAAGCCAATTGAAACTTCAAAACGTAAATACACTTTCGTTCGCGTCGCACTTTATAAGATTGTAAAGGAACATGGCGGACTAGAGCGCACAAGCAAACATTTTACGAAGCGACAGACACGTGTTGTTTTTTAATTTCACCGAGGAGACTGTTCTAAAAAGGGACCTACAACGAATTTAATTAAATATATAAATACAAAACTAATTAACTACAAATAACGCCACCAGCAAGGAATTCTCGCAATTAGATCAACCGCGAGGGAAAAGGGCATAACGCAATTAAAAGGACGCAGCCGTAATCTACGCCTGCTCTACCGTATTTTTTAAATTTTCTTCGAAACTCATGCTTTAATGCTTAAAAAATTGCACGTTATTCTAAAAACATAATTTATACAATAAATGTTGTAACTATTATTACAGAGCTGATTTATAATTAATTTTTAATGGCAAGTATTATTTTCCTTCACCAATATCACAAAACATCGGCAACGGAACAACATACATACCGCAATAACAATCAGCTGACACAATACCTTGCAAATGAAGGTATTTACTATTTACAAGCTGTGTAAGTTTGCCACAATGTCTGTCAAAATTTACTGAAATTATATGGGATTAAGTATATTTTATGTCTGTGTTGCTTAAGTTTGCGTTTCTAAGAATATTTTTGACAGCACAGTCCAGTTGGTACTTATTTTATGTATTAATTCTGCCAGACAATTATAAAAAGTTTCTTTGAGCACATCACACGTGAAATTTTACTTGTAATATTATTTGAAATTATCCTGGCGATGTCTTTTTAATTTTTGTGAGGATCAAAGGAGTTGGTTTGCAAACATAACCTTACAAAAAGACAAGGCCAAATGCTATTTACAAGGAATTTTATTAATTTGCTGCAACGAAGTGTAATAAATACACCATAATCACAAACTAAATATTATAAATACATTTTGAATAGCGCCAAACATAAAAGATAATAGATTGAAACAAGTAATAAATGAAAAAATACGGATATGGGCAGAGGACTATCTTCATCAGGGAACTTCCGTTGTGCGGGCAACGAAGAAGAGCTAGCCGGAAGAATGAAGACGGATAGGAACACGGTGTCGACCCGTATTGGAACCGCCAGGACCAGAAAATGAGGACAGATGGCAGACAGGCTGGCAGCAGAGGATGTTGCGAGTTATCAAGCCAAGGAGCACGGGGACAGAGCGCAGCATCTCCCAGGGGAAGAGAACTGATCCCAAGAGGTGCGCTGTTGCATACGCCCGGCTGGTGTGACCGCGATCCACTCTGAGAAATTATTCGTGAAATTACCACATAGGCTGTTCACGGTGAAACGTGCACTTCTGAAAGCCCTACTTGCGATCTACTTGTATGCATGTTGTGTATTCCTACGCCTTTATCGTGGGCCTCATCACTTTATTGATGCGTCGGTCAAGTGGAACTGTGAAATTATTAAGAAAATTCGTAATTTTTAAATCTGATTATTTTAACACTTGGATGCATCAAAAAATCGTAAAGCGACAGAAATAATTTTTAATTATCACAAATGATTACCTAACACTTTTTGCTCAACGTTAAAATATCAAATTACTTTCCAAACATTGTTAACGACTTTACTGGGCGATTGTAACTCAGAGTGTCTGTTAAAATACACGCATGCAGGAGCAGTGACTTTTTTCTGAGGCTCATTTCTAAAGTGCTCGCTATATCATCGTGAACAGCCTTTGCCAGTTTATACGGACAGTGATAACGTGAGAAGGGGAAGTGATTTTCCCCGGCATCCACGGCGCCGTTTCTACGCTCGCTCACGAAACAGTCAAATGAGTAGGGAAGTTCCAAACTTGCATAATGACTACGCTCAACATTCCTATACCTGCAACCTGACATGTGGTATACTTCATTCGCGGTTTCTTCACACTTTTCGAACCAAACCTTTGAAAAATCTCCCCATATTTGACGTGTTTGCTTGTTTCCTAAATATGTAATACATTACAGGCGTTTTAAATTTCCGTTAACATAAAAGCAGCTTATTTTTTTGTTAACTGGAACTTTTGCTTATATTCTATGCACATAATATAATATTTCATTTACAACTGATATTAAGAAAAACAATGAAAAACTAAGTGTGTTGGTAATGTCTAGTAATAAGTAGTTCTTTTGCAAAATGTTATTGAAGTGAGTGCGCGCGAATACGGCGCGTAGTCCCTCTGGTGTAATTTTCTATACTTACTTAGGTTCCGTTTACGCGAGGCGAAGGAATATCTCGGAAGTAGAACTTGAGATGGGCTTCAGAAAAGTTTTAAATAACCGTGAATGGATTATATTATTTCCATACAATGCTTCAGTTAAAAACTTCCATTACAGTTAAGGAAGTTTAATAGAAAAATTTTTACGTTTTGGTGTGCGCACGGGGTGTTCCGGGCATTTCCAGGCATACCTTATTGACAGGAATATTGTTCCCGTTGTGGAGTGAAATCTCTGTATAAAACATTGTTTACATGTCAGGATAATCTTTCATGTGTGAATTAACTATCTATGAATCTGTAATGTATACTTATCAATACTAAATTTAAAGAGGGGGTGCTTTTCATATTTAAATGTCGTTTTCATAGATAGCCCTATAGTCTGTACAGAAAACAATTTTGTTTTCTTTAAATATTTACCATTACTATTTCTTTCATAAAACTATATAGTAAATTTAAATATAAATCAGCAGTCCCTAATGTTATTGATTGGACTAGTGATATCATTTCACTTATCAAAATTTTTAAAAATAATTTTTTTCTCACAATTGGGTTTTTTCTGGTATATTTTAGGGAATTTTTGAGGAAGGTGGTGTTTTTAAAATATTTTATGTTGCCATAGCATTTCAGGAACTACCACTACTGTGTTATTGAGTTTATAATAAAATATTTCCCGCGAGGGAAAAATCACCGGACCCCCATTTTATAGGTGGCCATCGGCAATTCCCTTTGCGCAAACCCTTCATGACGAAAGCTGCGCTCGCCTATGGTGACCATCCACATTATATTAAGGCTCGACCTTATACGCAATGTTGAATTGCTGGTTTTCAGCATATTTTAGTCGTGCAGGGACACTTATTTCGAAACTGCAACTATGCCTCTCTAGCAATACCCATTGCGCCGTAGAAAGAAAAAAAAAACATTAATTTTGAACTTTTCTCAAGTCATTATGACGTAATTAGTACAAAACAATTTTTAATTATCAAGGGATTCTGGTCGTTTCGGAGTTACCAGATGACGATGTAATAAATTTCTGCCACTACATTCGAGGGCATCTGGAAAATGTAAACGTGCTGTAATAAGAAATATTCAGTGGTTTTATTGACAACTAAGTTATGATACATAAATGGGAAATTCAAAATCGCGGATAAGACAGAGAACTTATGGCATAAGAGAGTGGTTTCCAGCGGACTACTGCTGAACTCAGACAATGTGCAGAACTCATTAAGAAGTCCTACAGACACTATGGAAATTATTAAAACAGGACTATTTAGGTTGGATATGAAATAAGATTGAATGCAATTTATAACACTTTAGGAGATTTTGCTGCAATTATATTATTTAAGAGTTTAAAAAATGTAATATTAAGAGTCAGTTTGCAATCGAAATTTAAGCGTGTTTCTATTCCGAATGATTGATAAAGCATATTTTGCAAAAAAAAAAAAGTAAATAAACCAATCTTTAAGATAACTACTGTGGTTGTGTGCAATAATAGTTATAGATAATGTTTACCAATATTTTAATAATTACATTTATATATATTTATTTTAGATTAAAAAAGTGATAATATCAGTGGGTGAAATATATGTGTATAAAAGCATATATTAGGAAATGTTTGTAAATACTTTCACGTACAAACCAGGGTAATTATTACTGTATAATGATTTTGCTTGAGAATTTCTCTTTGCGTACGTGCTAACTGAAGCATCTAAAATGGATAAACTCCTACATTTTTGCTATACCACTATACTTTCAGCTGGCGATGAAGTGGAGTTGGTTACAAACAAATGAAGAAAGTAACATTACTATATTTATTTCATTTTTAATGTTATCTTCTCATGACGGCGTGTCTGCCGCTACTGTAGTTGAAGTTTGAACTGGCAGAGAGATTCGTGGAAGAGACGCAGGGAAATAAAACAAAGTTAACTTACATTTGCATGTATCACGGCGATAGGAAATGGGTGTTTCCGTCGACTCAGCTTCTCACAGTTTGCCAGTCATCTGGGTTGACGGTAACAACCGACTTGCTACCACTTCGCATGCTGGCGGAGATGAACCATACTTCGCCTGAGGGAGAAAACGCGATACTAGATCAGGAAAACACCCTATGCGACCCACAACACTAATTTAGTTTATAAGCTGGGAGAATGAGCGTTATATGTATAAGTAGTAGGCGCACGAGAGTACGAGATCGCCATGACCTTCGACCTCTGACCAAGTGACCTACTTTTGAGATGCACCTTTACCTCGTGACCTACTTTTGGAATGCAATTTTGACCTACTTTTAACTTTTCTATATTTTTTAATACACATTTGACCTATTATATATTTTTAGCGCATGCGGTGACCTACTTTTGCGATGAACTTCCTGTTGCAGTTTACTTCGGTTGCACTTCTTGTTCGACTCCCGGTGAGTGCAGTTCTTGGACATTTTATTTTTAGAATATCGTGTTCGATTCCCGGTGAGCGAAATTCTAGGAAATTATATTTTTAGAATACGGGGTTTGATTCCTGGTGAATGCAATTCTTTAAAATTTTATTTTTAAAATACCGGATTCGATTCCCGCTCAGGACAATTAATATTTTTGTTATTTTTGGATTTGGGAAATGTTGACTTCTATTCATGGTAACGACAGTTCTGGAAATCTTTGGTTTTTGGATGGTTAGGCTAATTTTTGGAAATTTCGAGACTATTGGGTTCGATTCCCGAGCAGGACACTTAATATTTTTGAAAGTGTTGTCTTAAGAATTTTTTTTTTTTTTTTAATTACCAGGTTCAATTCTCGTATAGGGCCCTTAATATTTGTTATATTTTTAGAAATTGATTTTTTCAGAGCAACGGATTCGATCCCCGGACAAGGCATTTATTTTTTATTTTGGGACTTTGGATATTTGGAGTCCACCTGGTTCGATTCCCGAACAAGGCTATATATATATTTTTTGGATTTTGCAAATTTTAGTTGTGAGTGTGATTCCCGAACACGGCACTTATTATTTTTTGGATTATTGGTTAAAGCTAATTTTGGAATACCAGTTTCGACTCCCGGACAGAGTAATTTTGGAAAATTATAATTTTTTTGGGAACTTTGAATATTGTGCAAGCTCAAGTGTGTTTGGTGGAGGGGTAAAATGGGAAATGCAGTTGCATCTAATTACACAATCAGGCGTACTGCTCCCTAGACGTTACCTCATCGATGCTGCTGGGTCAATAGACGGAATACAACTTATGCTCTCGGTGACTGCTGATCGGCTGATGAGGTGTGGAGGGAAGGGGGAAATGCCCTAGCTTGCCGCTCGCGTGAACGTAGCATCACACTCAGTGGGGAATCAGGATGCCAGGGACTACGGCAAACTGTAGAGAGTAAAAAGTATGGCGACACATACTTCAAACAACATGCGGATATAGGCCAGCGCGAGGTTCGTCGCGTAGCCAGACGCCAGCCAGACGCGCGAGACGCCGTCGGGTCGTCAGCCAGTGTCCGACCTCTCAAGTAAGAAGTGCCACGAGGATGGTGTACCGGGGACCGCCACTGCCGATAGATCCAGGAGATGCAGCTTTTGGCGACAAACACTAAGGTGAACTGGTTCCAAACATTTATGTCGGAGAGATTTTGGTTTGGTAATTAATGCAAGCGGCTTTTACGTAATTCGATATAAGTAAAACATAATTAATTACTCTCCCATTTGCCATAAAACAATTATTGTAAAGTGTTGTACTCTTGTGTGTTTCAGTAGGTCACCACCCTAATAGTGCATGACCTATCAGCTAAAGCGGGGTCACAGCAGGTTGCACATCCACTTTCACCTAACCCCTCTCTCCCCCACCCCTGGGAGACTGCCGAAGATGTGGAAAGTTGTTTTGGTGGACGTCGCGGACTGGGGAGCCGCCATACTGGCTAACTATGACGACTGGTAGGCGGATTGCTAGTGTGTTCGATTCCCGAACAATACATTTAGAGCCTTATTGATAGTTATTCGTCCAAGATTGATCCAGTGATGATCTTCTTCAGAGTTGATATGAGGTTAGTCCGGACTGAGGGTAGACTAACTATAATAATAATAATAAAACTTCTATATTTTTGTGGCGAAGTTAAGGTACTATCACCTTCTCTTACCCTTAATCACTTTTCAATAATAAAACATAACACTTATTCAAAAAATAAATAAATAAAACAATGGCACAAAATATAATGTCTACTATAAACTTAGAAAAAAGCTTATATGAAAAATATTAAAGCAACTTACACAAAATAAAATAAACCTTAATAGTGAACTTACACGAATAACACATACACGCATACACAAAACCATACACACACCTGACATATCCACATGCATATAATTGTACTATTTATCAAATCAAACTACAAGATAACACTGACTAGCAAAATTTCTAAAACTGAAATTTATTTCAAGAATTACTGAAGGACAGAAAATCACTGCATATAACTATTTAAACACGAGGAAAGACAAAAAAAAAATATTAATTACTGTAAGACATTTAAAATTATAATGTAAAGCGTTTAAAATTATCAGCTACCTAAAAACATACATTAAAACAAATATTAGTACAGTGTCTACTGGCACACGTTCATTCACAAATCTACATACATTAACAATACATTAAATTGATGAAACATTAACATAAGCATCAGAAACATCACTACAGTATTCATAAACCCCGACGAGAATGGAACTAATTTTAGTCGAAAGATCATCGACGTACACTGTTACCAGGTTTACTGCACATGCGCATTGCAAATTATTATCTCAAATAAAACCTTTACTATGAAAGGAATACAAAACTTGAGAGAACAAACATATTAAAAGTAGCTTCAATCAATTCAAACCGATATTGTTCTTTTACCTAATTACCAAATGTTCTGTTAATTGTCAACTTATTCAGTATTTCTTTTATAATCGAACGTTAAATAATATTTAAATTGGTTAAGTCAAAACTGTAAATGACTGTGTAAATCAGTGGATAGGATTTTTGATTTGTAAATTTGAACTGAAGGTTCGAATCTCACTTGTCCTTCCAAATTTTTTTTACTATGTCTGTTGGTTTCAATGCCAAGTACATGTTAAAATGAATTATAAAGTTAAATTTTTTTTTTTCACAGTTGCAAAAAATTAAACATTTTTTGAAATTTTTATACATCTGACTCTTCATCATATATTGTAATATCGCAGGGTGGGGCACGAAAAAATGAATACACAAATAATCTTATCATCCCGTATTGATTTGTTGTGTTTTCATGGCACACCCCGATGCACTAGTAGTATGGACTAGATTCATTAACTAATGCCAATACTGTTTTTATAATGATGATAGATTTGTTATTTTATTGCTAAATACAATACAAAAATAATTCATAAATTGAATAATATTTTCTTAGGCAGAAAAGATTCGAACTTCCAACTTTGTGTACATCAACCCACGATGTCACCATTGAGCTGCCGATATATCTGGTTTGCAGTAATATGTTATCATATGTAATATACAGCAGAATTTGTTTTAAAATTATCTTTGAAAGTATTAATATCATGTCTGATGCATTATGATTAAATTTCTTTTGAAATATCATTCACGGAACATTTCATCCATTAGATCGGCATATTTTTGCATACAGATTGACGTAATCGGCCTTAAACGTATTTTTTGTGTTTCGTAAAATTTATCTAGCTTTCACTAGTATGTAATGTTAGCGAAACTATCTTATTTTATGTTCGCCATGTTTCTTTTTGACTTTAATACGTCGTTAGTCCTACCCTCAGTCCGGACTAAAAGTTAGGCCGTACTAAGGCGAAACGATCCTGTATTGACTTAGCATATAAAAGGACATGAGGTAATTAAAAAAAATATTCACTTCAAGTTTGGAAGTCGATTACATCGCTTGTCAGACATCTTGTAACACCAGCATCGCCATCACCTTGTAACTAAAGAAGGTGACGTACAAACTCGAGTACGCAGCGCACGCAACCATCAACAACAGAAAGACGTCTGCTAGCCACAAAGTGCGGTGACCTGTGTATCAGCCGTCAACACACCGCCTTCCCAGAGGCCGTCCATTGAAAGTGTAGGACTCGCTTTGCCCTTGCACTGACCGGCTTTAGCCCAGCTACCATGGATCCTGGCTACGATGGCGACGAACAATTTTCTGAAGACGGCGAGTAGGATGAAAAACAAATGTTCCTGTTGCTGGATCCTACTAACACCGAGTCGGCACCATGCCGACTCGGTGTTAGTAGGATCCAGCAACCAGTACGACTCCAACACTTGCTACGGCTACATGTGTGAAGGTCTACATTATATGCAGTATAGTATTACTTTTAAAAATTAGTGGGGTAATAGTTACAGCTCGATATATTTTGAAATATTTAGTGAGAATGTACATTTCCATCTACACTGGAATGAATTATCATCACGCGAATCCTCCAGTCTAGTATCCAGCTTCATGTACGAAAACAGTAATTGCTCCATTCATCTCTGTGCTCCAAAGCTAGCACTCTCTTATACCATACCCGGGGACCCTAAGAAATCAAATACAGAGAATCATGAGATGGAAAACATAATTATAGAAATATCAACAAAGACATGCTTGGTCATTTACTGACAATGGATACACCTTGTGCATCAATTTTGTGCTCCGTATATAGGCAAAAACTGTTTCGAGAAGCTAGATTTTCCCCAAAAACATTCATATCAATTCAAGCTGGTCCATTGAAATAATGCAGATATGTTTGTTCATGCACAAAGAACTACAGCCTATGTACTCCAGTAGCAGTTATGCTAGTAGTGACTCATTCTCCAGTGACTACAAAAAGAACAGTTCCGCCATGTGGGTTTGCCATGATTAATTACACAGACGATGATGTTGTTCACTTCAAAACATTAAGAGACTCTAATATGTCGACTTCATGTATACAAGAAAAACAGTAAAAACAAACTTCAACTGATGTATTAGATTTTTAAATTTTTATAAAATTGTAAATAAATGTGTGTATATAAAAGCAGCTAATTCATAAAATAACCCATGTGCCATAAGTACATTAAAAACTGATATACTCTCATAAGTGGTATGCAAAGAAAGTTTAACTAGCAAACAATATTGACAGCTTTCATACCACTATATATATTAAAGGCTAATAAACACATTGTCATTACTGCACTTCTCATGTTGGTCGATATCAAACACAAGCATTGTTACATAACCACACCAAACTTGTATGACCCTTTATTCCC
Source organism: Dryococelus australis (assembly GCA_029891345.1). Taxonomy (NCBI): domain Eukaryota; kingdom Metazoa; phylum Arthropoda; class Insecta; order Phasmatodea; family Phasmatidae; genus Dryococelus; species Dryococelus australis. Next base: position 41,097,432 of record CM056993.1, read on the forward strand.
ACACGAATGACTGACCTAAACATCTGCATAATCAGCAATGAAGATTCGCACACTTGTGTAATCTACATGTTGCATAAACACCAACTCCATACATACCTGCATATCCACATCCCATCCCGAACTCAGTCAGTTCGCCAATTATTTAAGATTGCATAGATCAATGCTTTCTACCCCGAGGAGATATAATAGAACCCAGTCAGAAACAAAACAAAATTTCACCATGCAAGTCAATGCAAGTCCTAACAAGTCCTAACATGTCCATAGATATTTTATTTTTATATGTATTCTAGAGAGACTGTGTTGTGAATGGCTGACTAGTTCTTACATGCTTCCGAAGAATGTCATGATTAATAGTTATCTGCATAGGTTAACCTTTTGATGGATAAAACACAGAAATCATGTTTTGAGAAGCATTAAAAAGATTGTGTCGAAGATGTTAGGATAAGGATGTGGTATGTATAGGCTTACATCAGGAGAATTGAGGACTCGCTTCACCATTCATCAAGAGTAAAACATGTTTATTCGCGAACAAGCAATGATAAACTAGCGAGAGTATTTACATATTAATTAAGAAACTAAATGGTGGTTAAATTTTCAAATCACATATAAATAAATTATCGAGAGTATTGGCATAATAAATATCCAAATGCAAGTATTATGTATGAAATCAGCTGAGACCAACTACCCATCAACCAATGAAACACAACGAATGAGGATGGAAGACAACTGTAAGATTGAGAATGTACTCCTTGCTTCATATCCCTTCAAATATACATAAGATGTACTAAACTATTGAATAACTAACATGATTAATTTCACATTAAGTACACTACTTACCATAACTAAAGCTAACTTACAACTAACATATGTTTTATATTATGCATATCTTATATTCCTAAAATGTTTTAAATATCAAATGAACTACACAAAATACACTTAAACAATATGCCTTTCCATTACCTATCTCAGTCTGTCTACAACTCCAACGCCACATTCATTGTATCACTACCAAGCTATCACAGGTTGTCGACTAACAAAGAACTATCTGCCACCACTAACCGAGTCCTCCACCAGTCTATCGTCATCTCAGGATGGGAGAACAATGGACTCATGGAGACCAGAAAAGATGTAGGTGAGTGCTTTGACTGGGAAGACTAAACAAACCCTAGTCTCTGTATTTAAGATATAATTACATTATGCATATATTTAATAAAACTACATGGTTATAAAAATATTTTCAAAACTAAAAATTGTCTAATTATTACATAATAATAACATATAAAAAAAAGTAATAACAATTCTAAAATATGATCAAAATCCTTACATTTACTCAATTCACACTTTTCACAAATATGATTAAAAAACCAAAATGCAAATATTATTCTATGTTAAATAAAATACAATATATTTAATTTTAACCTAATTTCCCAAACATTTACAATCCGACCAGAATTTTTCAGAAATTCCCATCGGAACTAACTGTGATTTAAAACCTTGCTTCAACTCCCATTGACACCAAGTTTTGTAATGGATGAGTTATTTTGTCGGCAAAGTTAAAACATATGTACAGAGATATTTCTGTGCCAACCTTAACGAGGATATTTTCATTAATAGTAAACCATTCTGTGCCCACAACCCCGACGAGGGTGAATACACATATACCGTTTTACCAATTGCATATCACATCTCGTGAAGGATGCTCGTCTGTTAGATGGTTGGTAAAAGGTTCATTCTCCGCTACATGGATGTAACTCTTTTGTTGGGCGTGTGCGTTGAGTAGCCGGGTTTAAGTCTCACTTGCTATACTTCAACGAATATAACTCTGTTGTTGGGTGCATACATTGAGTAGTCCGGTTCAAATCTTGGTTGCTTTACTTTCACGGACGTAACTCTTGGGTTGAAAGCTACATGCACTGAGTAGTGGGGTTCGAGTATCGCTGCTATACTTCCTCCAGGTAATAGCATAGTTATCTTGCATCGCAAACTGTCTGCAAAGCGATGTCGATGGCTTCCGACTTTGAAGTGAATATTTTTTTAATCAACTCTCTCCCTTTTATACCCTAACTCAATCCAGGATGTGGTAAATAGGGTTTGATATATGCGAATGGCCTACAGTCGAGAGCTAGGTGACATGGGATGTGGATGTAGCTTTTAAGGTATATTATGCAAGTGTGTACATGGTAAGTATTCATTGCACATGTGTGTACTTGGCAAGTATTCATCGCACATGTGTGTACTTGGTAATTGTGTAATGAGTGGGTGATTGCATAATGGTAATTATGGTTATGCATGTGCATACATGCATATTTAGTAAATATTCATCAACTGCTTCATTTTGTGTGATTAGGCAAACACGAGTGCATTATTAATTAATATAATTAAATATATTTTTTACTTTGTATTACTCTTGGAATCGAATATGACAGTCGAACGCATGTGGCGGAGGTTTGTCGACTTAAACAGCCAATGGGAAAAAAAGTGGATTGAACAAAAGTTCATAATTGAATCACATGCATGTCATTGGTCGAACGAATTCAAGAGACAAACTCTAGAACAAATTATGCTAGTCGAATGCAGGTGAGAAACAAATCCCCTCTGGTATATGGCTAGGGGCTTAGTTGAGAGCTGTTTTTCACAGTGCAGTAATGTGTCATTGGTCTCATTGCACAACAAATAAAATGTAAGTATCCTGAATGGGAATCGAACTGTTTACCAATCCATCCACTGGTCGTCAAAGCTCAGGGGTTAGGAAAAAATAAGAAAAATATAACATATCCTCTTCTGTAATCAAACTCTGTACCAACCCATGCACCGGTAATTAGAGCTCGGGAGTTAGGAAAGATAAATAAAAAAAAAAATGTAATGTCTTGTCCGAGAATCGAACTCCATTCCATTCAGCACACCGGTCGTCAGAGATAGCGAGAATGGCGGCTCCTCAGTCCACGATATCAACCAAAATAACTCTTCACATAGCCGGCAGTCTCACAATGAGAAGAGGAGAGGGAGGATAGGTGAAAGTAGATGTGCAACTGCATTCCCCCCTCCCCTTAGCCCGTCTTCAGCCGACCAACAGTAGCCGAGTACATCAGTTGCACTACGTCATCCGACCGAGAGACATCGACGAGGTAACATCTATGGAGCAGCATGCATGATTGCGTAAATAGATTCAACTGCATTCTCTGTTTTTCCCCATCCACACCTCACTCACGTGTGCTTGTGCAATATTCTAAGTTCTCAAAAAAAAAAGTTACTAATTGTTCAAAATTTTATTTTGCTTTATTTTTATATCCCTGGTAAACTATATTAAACTCCTCAAAGTCACACCTCGCCCCAAGTAAGCATTGCGACAGCGATGAGATACAGATCAGACAAGCTTAGCGTGATCACTTTCCTCAGAATTTTACGCCATGGCTGTAGGGTTTTAATAGAGCAATCTGTAAAGAAAATATACAGCATTGTGACTGTAGTTTAAAAGAGACAGATTCACAGACGAATAAAGAAGTACCCCGACGGCTACAGCGATTTTTGTTGAGTGGCACTTTTGAACGACCACGTGCTGTTCTAGTAACCAAATTTATGGATGGGCAACAAAATCTCGGCTTTTGTTTCTCTCCTGGAAAATTATCTACGACAAAACATTTTTGATTGTTTTTTTTTCTTTTAACTAGGATATATACAACTGCGGATAATAAAACCCATATGGCAACTATGGAGGGCCCTTAACATCTCGGTTATGGGTGACACCACTTTCAACAGCTGCTTTTCTCGCCATTATGTTATATCGGCTGCAATTCTGTTGCTTCTACACGGACGGGCCTCGCCTTCTGGGAGATAAGATGCTGCAACACCAAGGCTTGGACCCTTGCCAAGCCGGTTCCGCAGTTTCCCCGGCAAACTTATCTAGCTGTTCATAACATGTAGAGTAAGTCCAACCGCCCTCAAACCCCCTACTCTGGCATGGATTTATACGCCCCAGAAGACTGAGAGCAGTGTTGCCCAATTTAGATACTCTGTTAGAAGTTTAACGTTGTTTTTTTTTTTATTTAGGAAGCAATTGCTACAAAATATTTATTTTAGGTGTTCTATACAGGATGATTCTCAATTAGACCGACAAACTTCGGGAGGCGATTCTTCATGAAAAAGTAAAGCGACAACATATGTGACACTTTATACCTAAACCGAATATTAAGGGAGGTACGAGCCCTTAAAAAACGACGTTTTAAACTGTATTTGTGCAAAATATCGGTAACGAAGTAAAATACAATGATTACTCTCGGAACATTATTGCATGTTATCGGGACCTTCAACGTAATAGCCGATATTTTGCACAAACATGGCTTAAAACCTCGTTTTTTTTTTTTTTTTTAGTGCTCATACCTCCCTTAATATTCAGTTTACGTATAAGTGTCACATATGTTTTCCTTTTACTTTTTCATGAAGAATCGCCTTCCAAAGTTCGTCGGTCTAATTGAGAATCACCGTGTGTGTGTGTGTGTGTGTGTGTGTGTGTGTCTATATATATATATATATATATATAATTATTTGCCTACTTCATTCAGCATTTTTCAGCTATTTACATGTTTTTGCTTTGCAGTTCACCTCTTGCCGATTTGTGTGTTTATATACTCTAAATTCGAATCAGTGGATTACCACTTATTCGCATTCAAATTCAACCACTCATCTAAGCGACAATGGCTTCACTTCGAATCGATGGGAAACGACCCGTTGTGTCAGCAAAACAATTTCACTGATTGCATAAGCGACAGCCAATGTTAATATTGTGTATAGTTCAAAGAAGTTAAAAGAAAAAAAATCTGCGATACCCAGGATTTCAACCCACAGTATCTCACTTTCAGGCCATTTAATTACCAACGAAGCTACAGGGTAAAGAGTGGTTGGGAAGGGGGTAGGGGAGGGGGTAAATCTACATAAAAATTTGTAAAACGTACGTAGAGTTAGTTTGAAAGCCCTGTCTTTTTTCGTTTTTAGATAGAGTTGGTAACTTTAACAAGAGTATCAATACAAAAACTATGTACAAACGAACTCGCTTCGTCACATTTTTTCTATTACAGTTTCAACCTTTAAACCGACCTCTATGACGATTATGTGAAAACGAAATGAACGACCTAAAAACAACGAAAATCTGACGGTTGCATGTTTCCTCGTGAAATGGTATTGTAAAAGACGAAACCCACATTTAAAAAATAAATTTTGTATGGTTTATCAGTTAATGCGTTGTTTAATGCACGTTTTTTAACTGATCCGCCAGTCGAAAAATCACATCCCTGAAAAACTGCGGTTGAGAATCAATAACGGATTAGTGGAAAACGCCCCTGAAACAACAAGTGAAGAAAAACTGACTTTTTTCCTTCTTACTAATCCATAACTTATGCCGACTAAAGTTGCTGTTGCATGAGTAAGCGACTTTCACCTGATTTAAGCTGTGAAATTGTCACTGATTCAGATTTATAATGTAATATTACAAACTCTCAGTTGTATGTACTCGCAAATTCAAGGCTTACAAATGGGAGCAATAGATTGAAGATCCACCACGCAGAATATGTTTTCTATGTTACTATTTTCGGCTTTCCATGATGTCTAGAAGGAACACTCGTGTTTATGTCACTGATTCGTGCTTTCACGATACGCGGGGTATGTTCACAACGCGTGTAAGTGAAAGTGGCCAAATGTAGGATGTCTTATATTAAGTGGCTTAGCTATTGTTCTGTAGGGTGTTCGAGTGGATCTCCAATAATTAACTAAGACTTGGGGTCCGAAGTATACACAAGTGTCGAAAGGAGTGGGTGAGGAGATCCAACCTGTTAGTAACGATGAAACTAAAAGCACGTTCCAGATACTGTATATGTGAACACAAAGCAAAGCTTAATGACTTGAGCAACATATTTTTTAACGAGTTGGCATTTTACAAATTTTACTGTGTGTTAGTTTTATTTAACTGTGTATTGTTTTTAATTGTTTAGCTTATTTTTTAGCTTCTTGATAACGTTATTTAGATAATTTTTGTATTATTTCGTCATCCATTTAGCTTTATTTCGTGATTGTGAGTTGGAAACATCTTAAAATAACAATGAATTGACAAATATCACTAGTTTAGATTTGAAGCCTCTAAAGTTCGTGTTATTTTAACATTAAAATAAAAATTTGCATATTAGTATGACAATGGCTACACATTCCACAATAATTTGACTTAGACGACGCAAAAATAAAGTGTGGGGGTTCACATCAACGTTAATTATACATATAGCGGAAGGATACAAAACGAATAGGAAAAATACACTATCTACCAAAAAGTAATTGGGCGTCCATGAAGATAGGTAATTCAGTACGACAGCTGACTTGTGTTTCATGGTCTTCGGCGTAGGACCACTGGTGTTTTTTTCCGTGGTAGCATGAACACAGAGGCCTATTGTAACATTCTGGATAATGAAATGCTCCCAACATTGTGGCGTTTTTACGGGATGAACCCGTGTTACTTCCAGGATAACAATGCCTGGTGCCATGTTTCAAGGGCTACTATGCAGTGGTACGCCGATAACAATGTTTGCCGATTAGACTAGCCCGCCCAGAGCCCCGACCTCAACCCATTGAACATATTTGGGACGAGTTGGATCGCCGGGTGAGGACTAGTCAGGTGCGGGCAAAATCCATTGCTCAACTCATGGAATGGTTGCAAGAGGAATGGCGATGAATCCCCGTTGATAGCCTGCAAACACTCTTAGAGAGCATGCCAGACAAGGTAGCTGCTGTTATAGCCGCAAGAGGTGGCCCTACGAGATTCTAACGGGGTGACAAACCACCGAGCAAAAATTACATTATGGACAGGTGCCCAATTACTTTTTGGTAGATAGTGTAGATGCTGGCAGGGGTGGTGATTTCAAAAGTACTCGCTTTATTGTGAACAGACTCTAGTCCCAGTGCCCAATGACCTTCCCTCTGAGAAACCGACTTGTAACCAGCGCTTCTGCTCTGCCTTATGGCTGGTCCATATCCGCGACCGCTAAACGCGACGTCTGCAGCTCATTGGTTGTGTTAACGAAACAAGTTCTTTGTCAAATTACGTACAGCACGCATCAAAAATGTTTGACTTGCAACACTATTAAAATTAAATTAATTTGGGAATGAAAAGCGGTTAACCTTTCCTGGCAGAAATTTGCATTCCCGGAACACATATTTGCTGATATACTCCTGAACGCGCAAGCAACTAATGTACAGGAAATATTTCCCGGAGTCAGAACTATAATCGATTCGCAGCTACTGCACACGTTTCTGAAGCCCTGTAAATGTTCTACTTCCAGGATATTCCTCCGCTTCATACAAACAAAGCTTAACTAATTCTCGAAATTAACACCAAGGAACCTTCCTCACTCCAGATCGGTGGCGCACCAAGCGACTTCGCCACGGGAGGTCGGTTTAGTGGAAAATAAGGTACCTGAGTTAACATAGTTATAAAACGCTTGTGATAGGTAGCATATTTTGGAAATGACCACGGAAAGTCGTACATGGGGTGATTTTTCAAAGGTTATGGGTAAAAAAAGAAAGTGTGAAGAAACAACAAATAGACCATGCCAATTGTTTAACAGACGCTCAAATTTCTCCGCTCCACCACCTTGCGGCATGTTAGGGGCAGTGGAAAGATTTCAAGACAAGTTATATTTCAAAACATCGTAGGGGACATTTACCTATCTTGATTGGCTGAATTACTTTTTGATGCGTGTTAACTGCCTGCATACGAATCACGTGGTAACCGTCCTGATGTTGCCGAATTCCAAGTGGCCCCCGGTCAAATATGAAAACACCTTCTCAAGCAGACAGCAACCAATGGAAATGGACAAACTACTGCTGGATGCTTATAGTACTGAAGTCTACCGTGTACCCATAATTTTTTTTCGGGAAAATTTCACTAGCTCTAGGCATGTCTCAATATTCCGTAATCTACGGCACTACTCCCATACCCACGGACACTTGGCTCTCGGAAAATTACTTCTCGCGCGGTTGAGGTATTGCCAGTTCGAGACTTCACGGCACTGACAAAGACGCTGAGGAACTACTCGGAACAGGTAATCTATTTCAAAGAGGAAGGGGGGGGGAGAGAGCACACACCCACCTACGCCTCTCCGAACGGGCGCGGTAATTTAAAAGGCGGAAGCGAGTCGCTAGCGAAACTCTCTCGCAAACTCGATCCAACCAATCAGTCGGCAACGCAGTTAAGGAGTTGGCGGAAGGGAGGGGGTGGGGGAGGGGGTAGAGGAGATAGGGTCGAGAATGTTCCGGGGCATCTGCTCCCGAAGACGTCGCCCCCGGTTTTTTTTTACGCCCCTCATTCCGGATGATTCCTCCTGGGAGGCGTGGCCTAATGGAAGCTCTTCTCACCCCCTCCCCCTCCCTTTCTAAAACCAAGTTGCTCTAACTTCGCGCCGCACTGCTTTATGCTAGCCGAGATAACTTCGGACCCGAGGAAAAATTAATTTCCCCAAAGTTTCCACAGGCGTGTGAAACGTTTCTTGTGAAAGGAAACGGGAAGTTTTTTTTATCGTACGTTGAATCTCGCTAACAGTAAATCGTGTATCAAGCGTTTAGTAATAATGTTTCTAATGATATGATATACGTAAGCGATTCAGAAATGGAATTGTTTTTTTGGATGTTATAGTTGTCACTTAATAGTTTTTTGTAATTTGTGCAAAATTATTAGTTATGTGGCGCTGGAGTTTAAATTATTTATTTATGGGAAGTTTTTGATAGTAAGTAGAGGAAATGTTTGTTGATGTAAAAGAGAAAAATGCCAGTGATACCACGGTCAAACATTGGTCGATGTACCCGACGTAATGGAGACGAGGCATTGATAAGGCAAAACAGAACGTGAAAATGCGCTGCACAAACTGAAGAGGCACGAACACAAAATAGAGCAGAAAACAGTACGATCATAAGACAAGAACGTGCACGCCAGACAGATTCTAATAGACACTTACACGCAGAAACACCACAGTTCAGGACACACGTCGATAATACGACGCTTTACAATATCCACTCATATTCTGGGAAAGAGAGGAATGGATATCATTTCAATTATAAACAAAGAAATACAGCAACAGCTGCTGAAAAAAAAAAAAAAAAAAAAAAAAAAACTTAACTTCTATGCGCACTGAATAATTACACGAGATTTGTCATTTTGCAACATAAAAGTATGAAAAATCATTTAATAAGCGGTGTTGAATGTTTAATTACAGATTTAGTATGTAAAATTAAATTATAACGTGTAAAATATAACACTTTCATATGTAAAAACAATTAAATTTACGAAACACAATACACATGACATTTGCGCCTAATTTACTACGACACACAATGCACATGATATTTATACTAAATATTTTTAATTTGGCATTTACAATTTTAGTACAACAGATGGCTTTATTTGCATTATTGATTTTAAATCATTAAAAAAAGAGGCGGAACAACGTTAGTGCTACTAGAAACAGCTGGAATGTTCGCTGCTCATTTGAAGCCTTCCTGAACAAATCTATCAAAGCTACTATCGATGTACGAGAAAAACATTTTAACGTTCATTCTTTCTCTGAGGTGGCGGTGATTGCGCACTGAAATTGTTCAGAGAGAAATAGGGTAAATTTAGGCCTATTTTTCCTGTACATTCCTTCGTTTTCCTCACTCGAGACACTGTGACATTTGCATCTGCATAGACGCTAATAACTGGGAATGCGGAAATTCCCTCGAATTCCGTAGGAAAATACACAAAAAAATAATAATATCCGTAAAAATTGCGGCATGACAGCAAAAATTGCACAATTACGGGAAACACCACATTGTAATAAAATAAGGCCTTTTCATATTTAAAGTTTTAATAAATTTATTTAGTCTGTAAAGTTTTCCGTTTATAACGTAATTTTACGTTCTTAGGTTGGTAGTTTATTTGCGGCGTGTTTACATTTTGTGGCCCAAAACGTAGAAGTATTGACTCTGCTTGCTGTTCTTGAACTGAATGTGTGTAAGAAATTATTAAATAATAATTTGAAAGATTGCTTGGTTTCCAAAAGCAAGACTAACATAACTGAAGCAAAAGTGAGTGGGGGGAAACTGCATTTCCCCTCCCCCAAAATTACCTTCAGATTCGCCAAAGCTGTTCCTCAGTACGCATACACAATGTGACGCATTTGAGTAAAATGTCTTGCTCTGTGTTCTTTTCAGACCTTGTTTTTCGCATATTTTAATTAATGTCATTTTGTTGTCGACATAACATGCGGAAACTGCCAAGTTGAGTTGTGAATGCCTTTACCGTGTATTCATTATGGAATAAATTACTGCCACGTTGACATTATTTACCCGATGGCCCTCGTCCACCGGAAGCTATGTAGCGGGTTTGGGGCTCGAAAGCAAAGGAGCGTTAAGGGTGCCAACCTCTTGTGTGTTAAATGGCTCATCGCCTCTGCGCGCAACGCACTGAACTGTGGAGTGTGGTCATGCACTCGAGTAGCGTGCAAAATACGAGTATAGGCTGTTCACGGTAAAGTGAGCACTTTTTAAGGCCCTGCCAAAAGGCATTAACCCCTAATAAATATATTTTATTGCAGTCTCAGACGTTAACTTTTGAGAGTGGTGGAAAGTATACACTGTGTTTATTAGCCATTTTTCAATGTTTACATTAAAAAGTAGCGGGAACGTATAAACTAATTGAAAGGAAAAATTTAGCAGGGCCTTAAAAAGTGCTCACTTTACCGTGAATAGCCTATAAGGGCACACACTCCCTAATATAGTTATTGCGTCATAATAAGTGTGACATTTGCTCTTTTTCCGCCTAATACCCTGATTCAGTGCCTTGATTTTATAACGTAAGTCCGTACAGCACTCACGCCGTTTTTTATTTTCGATTTAAATCTTCACTGTATCAATATAACTGAAAATTAAGATCATTTAAAGGGCAAATAACACAAGCTTAGGATAATCAGGAAGGAAATGAAACGTTTACGATAATTTACACTTAAATTATTTGAGAACACTTGATAGCAAATAAAATTGTTTTATACAGCCATCAATATTGGCAAAGTAAATCCGAGAGCAAAATTTGTTCCTATATTTACTATATTGCATCCAGTACGCTCATAGTCAATAGTGTTTGGTTCGATGACTGAACAAATGTGCGCTGAGTAAAAATTAAAGGGCTCTCGTCGGTTTTTTTAAATGTATATTGTGAGAATTTTTTATTTGACTGGATATGTTATTTATAATAATTCAAAAAAATAAAAAAAAATGGCCGATTGGGGATCAAGTGATTTTTACTTCAAGGGTGCATTGCAAATTTTCTTCTAGTGAACTTCCTAAACTGCAATGGAAATTTTTAACCTTTACATTGTATGGAAATATTGGAAATATTTACTACCGTATATCAGGCTGCAAATGTAGGAATGTTTAGCACCGCTTAGTTGGTAACTTCCCTATTTATTTAAATGTTTCCTGAGCAAATGTAATAACGAAACCATGGATGTACGGGAAACAAATTTAAACACATGCTGTTTCTCACTATTCGTATACACACACTGATGTGGTATATTTGCGAACAATTTCGTAGAGTGTAGTATCTAAAGAGTGACGTGGTCTAACATTGGATTTCATTGCTTCTAGCTCTGTATAAGTAACTATCTTCGTCGAGGTGCTGGATACTGAATGACGTATTCCACTCACGCTTAAAACTGTTTGTACTCTCGCCCAACTAACTCGTCGGACTTGCAGCCCACTGGAAAACTGCGCGTGTGCGGCAGAATCCTCGGTGGCGTAGCACAAAAGTTTAATGCTGGCCGCAACTAAGACTTAAGATATGCGTCACTCGCGAACGCGTTAAAAACGGACTCCCGGCATAATTCTTCGTGTTCGAAACTTAACCCGTGTAACATTAATATTCATTATTGACGCATAGGTTCGACGCGCGTTAGTCTCAGACTACGAAATCCGCTCCAAGGGAAATAAACAAGAATTAAGGTAGTTACTATCACACGTCTTTTCATAATGAAGCAAACTGGGAGCAGTCGCGGTTAATCTGAAAATGCCGCTGCTGGGAGGACGTCACTCTGCAATAAAAGATTTAATAAATATTGAGGTTGGTCGAAGGTATCACAATAATACCTTATCTTTGAAGTTAAATGGCAATTATAAATATATTATTTATGGGTGACCCACTTAAAACTTTCACCACTGCTAGTGCGTTAAATATTTCAGATTTGTGCATGCCGACCTACCGTGGCGCAGTCGGTTGGTATGTTAACGATCTGGTTTATGTTTGTAATAAATATGATAGTTCCACTCACTCAGTCGTCTTATATCCCGGAGAAAAATCGTATCTACGCTTTTGAATTCTACCCTTAATTTATAATTGGAACTATATTAACTAATTATATTTAACATAATTTCAAATTTTTATCCATGAAATTTTCTCCTCTTACTTCGAATGCAGTACAGATAATAGTGTAATGAAATACAAGCACCAAACGAATACATTTGAATAATTTTGTGAAAGGAAGCATGTATAAGTAAGACACGCTGAGAACGAAAAATAATAGTTAGTAAATACCCGGATGCACTCTGTGCGAAGTTAAGTCCCAGCGGTGTTCCTTACCCAGAATACACACGGCATGTTTGAGCACGGAGTTGGTGATGAAATGCGAAGTGGAGGCAAGTATAGAGTAATAACTGGAGCGAGAAAGTCATGGCGAGAACAGATTCTGAAGCTGGTGGCGGCGTGGGCGAAAAGGAGGAGAGCAAGCCCGATAAATTTCAAGTACCATAAGTTTCGCAATAACGCGGTGTTTGCCATGCAGACAATGGGGACGGCTCACTCGAGGATAACCGCAAAAATGTGCAAGCATGCCCTCCCGTGGTAAGATAATTGGACCGGATTTCGCGAAGTAAACGCTTATGGAATACCTCGAGCGGGTGAAGTCGCCGCAATTACTGTGCCTCAGAGCTTAATTGCCCCGATAAAGTTTGGAGCTCTGCGCGCGACCGCATACTTTCTCTTCGCTCCAGTCTGCTGGAGACAGCGGTAAAGTAGTTCTGGATCGAACCCCCGTCGTCATGGAACTCCTTGCCGAAGTTCGTTGCGTGCAGAACGTCACCAGTCACGCCACAGAAGGTATTTCGTGCTCTACTTTGCACGGAGTCCACTTTGTGTAGAACGCCGAACCAACATCAAGAGTGAAATCACAAATATTCCCTCTTCGATGCTCGGTTCATTATGACCGACATTATCAAGTTCGAAAGTAGAAATGCTTGATTCGCAATTGAGGTAAAGATATTCACGTGAATACGTTGTAAAATTTGCAAACCATAGAGGGATGCAATTAAGAAAATCCGATGATAACAAAATCAGGGGATACGGTTTGACATTGCAGCTCCGAATCTATCGTCTACATTCAAAATTCGACTACACCACTCGATTGCCAAAGGATCAAAGAATATGTTACGTTGAGTGATGACTGCGAAGCATCGCGCGTGGAGGTACATGGCGGTGGTTTATGGGGGGGGGTGGGGGGGAACAATTTCGAGTTCGTTTCGCCGTGTCTCATAACTTCCGCGCAACGGAAAGAGTGTCTCAAAAGCAATCCAGTGATGTCCATAAAAACTCCATATGATCGAGTGAAGCGGTGCCGGGAACGTAAAATAAACACCAAGCCGCCCGAACGCGTCAAAGTAGACGTATTCACGCAAAACAAACGGTCGTTTCCCCAGCACACATCCAAACCCAATTTTTCGCTGTTCACAAGGCACTTCTGAAACAACCTGTATGCCGTTTCCTTCCGCCAAATTAATAAATTGTAATTATTACTGGACCATAAACCAATATCCGTGCGTCTTTACAAGTGAAACTGAAAAAAAAAAAAAAAAAAAATTTATCCGTCACTATTCCTTAAGAAAATTCTTACTCTCAGTTGCGGGAAATAACTGTGACTTATTTGAATGTTAGGCAGCTATTATAAATTTAGTAGCTGAGCATAATATTCTTCGCCAGATGCCAACATTTCTTTAAATATTCAATTTATAATTTGGGTTAAAGTATAAGCAACTACCGGCAGGGATTTTCTAAATTTCAATTTCAAAGTTCTAAAAACACCTAACACCTACAAAATGAATACATTTTTTAATTCCACGTGTGCTGGCAAAACTTTGGTGCTCACACAGAAAGTAAACGCGGCTACAAAATTTGTTATTTATTAAAGCCCTACCAAACGTTCTAGAGAGAAATATTTTAATACGTGACTATATGACTTGTAGTGGATACGAAAATATCAAACTAAGCGAAAACGATTATTTTTGCAATTGCAAGTCATTTTAATAGAAACAGAAAAAAAATATTTGCTAATATTATATTCCAACCAACGCGACCACAAATATTTCCCATGCGTGGCATATATCGAGAACTGTTTTTTTTTTTTTTTTTTTTTTTTTTTTTTTTTTAAATTTCACAAGTTTGTTTAACGCCAATTATTTTCAAGTTTACTCCGAATCAGAGAATTTTAATCGTTAATGAATATAACTGCTAATTTTTTGCTTGAACAGTAGGAATAGTAATCATAGTAAACATTTGCATCTACCAAAATTTTTAATTAAAGCTGCTGGCTACTGAACGGGAAAGAGGAAATGATTTGCCGTTATTTCTGGAATAAGTGCACGTAAAACATTTGTAACAAAAAAAAAAGTTTATCTAACAGTTCAAACGTTTGTATTGATTAAAAGATCAGAAATCGCAGGTCAACGATCAGGTACCATTAAAAAACGCCAAAAGCAAACAACTGAACTTTAAAATTAAATCGGGAAGTCAAAATTTTCCTACACATTTTAGAACCGGATGTTAAAATATTATTACGAATTACCTACATCCGTTAAGGACGGAGGTCCTAGTAAAATAAAATAACCTTATTTAATTTCCGAACTTATTTACAGAATTTTAAAAATAGATTGCCACAGGGCTGTTGCGAAATGATCAGTTGGCAAAAAGCAGCTGCTATATAGGCTATTTACGGTAAAGTGAACACTTTATGAAGGTATCTCAATTGGAATAACATTCAATAAATATATTTTATTGTAGCCTCAAACGTTAACTTCCGAGTGCGGTTAAATATATACACCGTGTTTTGTACAGTCATGGCATCATTTATTTTAAAAATTAGTGGAAGGATATAAAAAGCAGATAGGAAAAATGTAACCAGGGCCTCAAAAGTGCTCGCTTAACCGTGAACAGTCTATAGCTAGTTTTACTCGTGTGTAGTATGTGAGAGAGTTTATTTTCAACCACTCCGCGTTTAGAATCGGCCTTCCGGAGCTGCAAGCTAGGTTTCGGTCTTGCTCTTAATGTCTCGAATTGTTTCATCGTGTGACGTTTGTGAAGAGAAGTAGCCTGTAGAATGTGGTAAAAATCTGTTCATGACAAAGTGAGCAATTTAGAAATCAACATCAGAAAAAAAAAGTCACTGCCCCTACCTGCATATATTTTAACGGGCGCCCCGAGTGACTTGCGCTCGATAAAGTTGGTAACTATGAAGGGAAAGTAGTTCCATATGTTAACGTCGAATAAGAAGTGTTAGGTAACCATACGTGGTCATTTTAATCATTTCTTTCTCTTTCTGTTATTTTTAATGCCTCAGTGTGTAAAATTGAACAGATCTATAAAATGTTTACTTTTCTAATAACTTCGCAGTTTCACTTGACCGACACACGAATAAAGTGATGAGGCCCACGGCAATGTTAAGTTTACGTAAGGCGTAAGAATACACAACGTGCATGTAATTAGATCTTAAGCAGGACTTTCAAAAGTGCTCCCTTTACCGTGAACAGCCTATTGTGCACTTTACTTGCGCCCTATGTACGAATATAATAACCAGCCCTTGTCAAAGCTAGTGCTGACTATTGCGTAGACGTACCAGCCTCCCGAAGAGCGCCACGCGTAGTCGTGACTTAACTCTACAAGTCGGCCATGTTGCCTTAAGGGAGACGTATCCTTGCCATCGTGGATTTACGTATTTTCCCACATACCTTAATGTTCTGAGTCAATATTTAAAAACAAAGGTAGTTATTTCCTTCAATGATTAGTTTCACATGTGTAACTGTAATCAAATCTTACCTAATTGTTTAATAATGCTAAACCAACATGGAAAAATACATTTATATTAGAAACTATAAAAATAAAATACAAAATCGTTAAGTTATCCTCTAGTGTACGTCATGTCTAGCTTTAAATTTTTATGTCTCGTCATAAATTCTCATTGCGGATATTTATAAGAAAAATCGAAAATACGATCGCTTATTGTAGGCTACAGCTGAGGTGGTCTGATCCAGAAGGTTCCTCTCCCTTCGAGTCACGTCTGCTCTATTCTGAGTCATGATTATGGTTAATCGAGAACCACAATAATCCGAAATACTCACCAAGCATGTATCAACGACGCCTGAGGATACAAGTCTTTCAAGAATTACTCAGGGAACGAAATGTGATTATGTAAAATATTGCGTGGGTGAATAAAGAACAGCTCTAAACAGCGAGGACTTGATAGCCGTTGAGCGTAATTATTTTTTCGGAACCCTTTTCATTTAGACAACCCCACCAACTTCACCCACTCCGTATGACCACGCTTCATAAAACCCAGGTATTATCTTCCATTTACTTTATCTGTTTGGCGATGCTGTCACTTGCGTGTGAATACAAGCTTTATGTGGCAGATTCAAGCACTGGCATCGATTTCCTTAAACCTACAGACACTGAACAGTGTGGCAGTTTGTCTTTGTCAATTCGCGTTACCCGTGATAACGGCCTTGGACAGTCCCGACCCATTTGCCCATAATAAATTTTTTCCTCTTCATATCAAACCCCGAATACTCATTTGGCATAATTCTATCGTCTCTTACCCGCGTATTTCACATTACGACGTGTATGAGTAGATTATGTTATCAAGACTTTTGGATGTTACATTCGAATAATAGAGGTCGGGATAACAGATGTCATGCTATGACGTCATTCAAGCTGCGTTTTCGTCCATCGCCATAGCGTGACACCCAAAAGATCGAAATTGTTGAGGCATGTTTTTTTTTTGCGTTTGGTGAACGTAAAATAGTGGAAGTTTTAAAACAAATAACAACAAATGAAGCTAAACTATTAGCCTAAATGTCAACATGTTCTGTTAAATGAGTTTCATTTTAATTCTTACAGGTTAGGTTTCCAATGTTTAGGGTGTCGCAACATGGCGGGCAGGCTTCCAAATTTTATACGTACGCTTCCACAGGAAAGGTCACCCCTTGATTTTAATGAAAGCTATAATTTCTACTAGATATGCTTTGTCAGTTCCAAGTATTAAATTGTACTTTTATCCTATCGTGCGTTTCTTCACCTGAGCAATGATTCCCTTCGCACACTACCCGTAACATACTAATACAATCAAGAAAGACAGCGCAGAAAAATTACCTTTTCAAATATTTTAAAAACTCTTTTACCACTTGTAAATAACACGAGTTTCCACTTCCTAGTTTTCGACTACGTGGCACTTACGGCCCCCGCCTACCCGGTGCTTGGACTGTTTTGCCTAGAGTGTTTTAAATACAAGTTTTACCATGAAACTATTAAACGTGCGTCGAATGAGATTGATCTACGAAAATAACACACACACACATCCGACGAGGGCTGTAGAGTGCTTTCAAGACGTCACGCTCATTAGAAACACAATTTCACAGTAGTCCAAAATTGTTAAAAACGACCTTTTGAAAGTGCCATATCTCAAAATATACGCTTCGGATACATGCAAAGTTACTGAAGGGCCCTGGATAAAACTTTCCTACAGACTTTTCTTCAACAGAGTATTAGGGTAACATATGAAAGTCCCACAGGTACACACGGTGTCACTAGAAAACTGCACGTCAGTTTAGAGCCTTGTGCTTAGCGGCGATGGCACACTTGATGCACGTGTCAGCGTCGTCCTTATCCCTCCCGCGCTTCTCGGCCTCAAACGCGGAAAAAAGCCTTAGGTAGACGGGGGCCTTAATTTTTGACGTGACTACGTCTTTAAATTTGCAACCACGGTGGGCGGAAATCCAGAAAATCCGATGGCAACAAAATCGTGGGATAGAGTTTGACATTGCAGCTCCGAATCTATCGTCTACGTTCAAACTTCAATTACACCACTCGATTGCCAAACTACCAAAGAATATGATACGTTGAGTGAGGACTGCGAAGCATCGCACGCGAAGAAGGGGTGTAATTTTGAGTTCGTTTCGCCGCGACTCATAACTTCCGCGTAATATAACTTTTGACTGGGAGAAGCTACGAGGCTCGTTTACGTTTCAATCGACAGCTCTCAAGGTCACTCGAATTACGCGTATAAAAATATTTGCGTGGCGTGGTTATTGTGAAATTGTATGAGTTTAATGAAAAAAATTAAGAAAACTTAACACAATGTCAGCCTACACTCGTCAAAAGGCCTAGTAGAAATGCAGAAATCGTATACGGTAGGAAAGAGCATCTCAAAAGCAATCCAGTGATATCCATAAAACCCCATATGATCGAGTGAAGCTGTGCCGGAAAAGAAACATCAAGGCATCCGAGCGCGTCAACGTAGACGTATTCCCGCAAAACAAATGGCCGTGTCCCCAACACAGCAACGCCCCATTTCTTTCTCCTTTCTCTCTGCAGCGAGAGCTGGTGGGCGGGTAGAAGGAGATGCGCTGCACTCAGTCTGTGCTCCAATCTGGCGAGGTCGTGCCCCTTGCCTTCTATCGCTCGCTGGACAGCGGGTCGTTCTGGCCTCTGGTCAGGTACAACCCTCGAGCTGTTGTAGCGTGGCGTCTTGCAATTGGAGTCTGCCCGTTGTTAATCATATCCGTCTTGTTTTCTGGCACTGTTCTCTCGTAAGATCAAGTTCGTGCACTACTTATGACACTTGATGGGAATTCCGTAGAGATTAGCCCCCCCCCCCCCCCCAAGTACTTGTTTGCTTTAGAGTAAGTTGAGGCAAGAATGCGCACATGGTTTTTTTTTTTGTGTGAATCATTTACAGTAGTTGCCATGCTGTTTTGCTCGACGAAGGTGTCCAGACCGAATGTACGTTGGTATATCTATATCTTAGTACACGTACTCATAACACCGTAATAATAATTGAGAAATTTTGACGTAATATTTTACTTTGTGTGCAGTTTGACTAAAGTATAACTATAGGCTGTTCACGGTAAACTGAGCACTTTCGAAAGCCCTGCTTAAGATCTACTTGTATGAACGATGTGTGTTCTTCCACCCTAAGTAAAACAAACATTGCCATAAATCTGATCACTTTACTCATGCGTCGGTCAAGAGAAACTGTGGAATTGTTAGAAGTGTAGGTGTTTTACAAATTTACCTATTATACATTGTTTATTAGAAGACTGAAAACGAATGAAATAGTTTGAATATAAAGACATTTTTATCTAACACTTTTAATTGAACGCCAAGACATGGAACTTCTTACAACAGACAGGTGTTTTATGTCGCAAGAAATAAATATAAAACATTAAACGAACTTCAACCAAGATATCTTGTGATTATTGTAGTTTTGCCAGGATGAAAGTGCGTCAGCGCTTAGGTGCATCTTGCCTCACCTCACTATATACGATAGT
The DNA here is from genome assembly GCA_029891345.1 of Dryococelus australis. Classification (NCBI taxonomy): domain Eukaryota; kingdom Metazoa; phylum Arthropoda; class Insecta; order Phasmatodea; family Phasmatidae; genus Dryococelus; species Dryococelus australis. The sequence continues at coordinate 41,117,082 of CM056993.1, forward strand.
GAGATACTGTTGTTTCCATAATTAGCGCTCCTTTCCACACTCTCATCACATCTTCTGGATTAGCAATAATCATCGGGCTCCAGTATTTTTGCACCATGTTGTACGGGTGCTATTTTATCTCCTGCGTGAGGCACTCTTATGGTTAGCTCATTGCCACCATACTTAATGCTGGAATTATAAAGCCCCGACAAGCACAGCTCGACATGACCATAGACGCAACCACGACCATTTTCAATACGACTGCTCGAATTTACAGCCCGACAGTTTGCTGACGTGACACGACGAGTATAATTTATCGTATCCATTTAGAAGGTGCTGATTAACTACGCTAGTTTCAAAGGCGCTGAGCAGACGGGACATTTGTAATAAATTATGGTGACAAAGTTTTATAGCTAATACATACAAAGGTAAAATTATAATTTTTAAGAGTTAAATACAATCATTTTCATAATTTGTTTTCTTTTGAGCTACGTAGCTCCCATTGTAGGGAAATCTTACCGTACAATTTAATTTGGCAAGGCTGTATACTCTGAGCGAAGTGCCGCACGACACGGCGAAGAATAGAAATAATTTCTAAACCAAAAGTGCTGATCGTACTACAGAATTGTCGGGCTTACGTCAGATATATCTTGTATTTCATTGGCTATTTAGTTTTCAGTGCTGTGTTGGGGCTGTTGTGCCGTGCTTGTCAGGGCTATGTGATACTGGTGTAACTGTGGAATTTTATCCCAAGGCGGATTTTACCCCCAGGTTAGAAAGGACGGACACCCTCACGATCGAGACAGTAAGAAAACGCACTAAGTACATCATTATACCATTGGTGAGATGTCAGCACAGTGGGATGCCGTACGGAAAGAAAAGGGATGTTTGGAATAGGGGCTTTTCAGGAAAATAATTTTTTTTTTCTCGGAAAGTGGTACAACTCCACTCTACTAATTACACAGAACACGAAATTACTACGCTTGAAAATAATTTCTGGGGAAACTCCAAGCTTCGCTGACGCGTGGCCGCTTCGCGGTCACCACCTACAAAAAACAACCAGCATGTCTTGAATCACTGTTTAGGGAATTAACTCCCCTGCTGGCGCTGAGGACTCTTGCTCGGAGCGTAATTTTTGGGTATGCTTGGACAGTAATTTTATTTGCGAGGGTGCTACACTTGTTCCTTGAATTGTTATTCTACCAAGGGACACATTCTGGAGACAAAATGAAGGAGGTAATGGTCTCGGGGATCAGTACCAACCTAATGCAATGTGGTCAGCCGAGGGTTGTAAACAGTGCTATACTGTGCTGGGGAGAGTGGATTTTTGAGGGGCGGTAAAAATTCCTGGGGGATAAAATTCCATAGTTATGCCGACATAACAATCAGGACCACAAAGACAGCTGGCAAGGCCCATTAAATTGCACGCAGGAGGTTCAGGGACAAGTTTCCACCGGCTAATGCGAATCTGATGAAGACGGACGTGTTCGGAGAAGTGGTATAGGGCGACCCGGGACGGCATTCAGGGAGAGGAGGATGTCAGAGGGAAGGATAGGAGTCGATGGGCTCGCAGCCACTTGCTCGCATAGTCGTTTGTCCGACTGGTTTGTGGGATTGGGAGGGGGGAGGGGAGCCTACTGTGCGCCCGAAGTGGTGGTCACGCGATGCGGGGGTTACCGCGATCGCCGCCGGCGATAAGCGGCGATGACGTGCGCTGGCAGGAAGCAATAGGCGTCCGGGGAAATGGCCGGCGCTTTGCCAGTTAACAGGCGCTCTTGATCCGTCGCACGAAGCTTGCGCCGGCGCCTCTTGTCTTCCCTGCTTCAAGGTGTAGTAAGGTGGACGCATTCCCGCGGCACTTACGGTTGAAGTGATGCAACTTCCCATTTTGCACTGCACCCGACTAAACAACGTGAAGAACTCTTAAAAAAAGCAGTACAGCCATCATAAAAATTGCCATAGAAATGCTATTTATGCTGTATATCAAAGAATAATGTATACATATTTTGCAATATTATAAAATATACTTTTTTAATACAAAGAAATAATCGATCGAAAGAGTCCTCATTTTTAATCAAATTTAAGCGCATTTCCGTTTTGGATGTTTCAGAAAGCAGAATTTGCAAGGAAATCGTGTTAAAAGAAAGATTGTCATAATGGTCACACTACGATAGTGTGTAAGAGATGTGTAATAATAATAATATTGGAAATAATTTTCATAACTGATTTTATGTGCATTCATTCGGTACAAACATTTACGGCTGAAACTGACGTAAATAACGTTAATTATAAATTTATCGAGATTTTTGGCTCGACAAACCACAAATAATAATTTTTAACGCCTTTTAACATTGTTATATATTCACTGCCTGCATTATTCTTGGAGCACTGACGGAAGAAAAGAGCGAATTTTTGATTTCTGATCTTCAATCTGTGCTCCGCAAATAACGAACACGGTGAAATTGCAACAATGCAAGAAGGTGCTCAAAATTGTTACGTGCGTTTTGTCGAACCAAAAATCTTTAAAAAAATCCGCAGTAAAACAAGTTATGGCAAAATTATGTAAATATACGGTTTACGTGCACCATTCTCTTTTATTATAAATAATTACTTTCGCGAAAAAAAAAAAATATGAGTACACGGCAGACTTCAATACAATAAGCACCCGACAGCAGTTTGTCTATTGCCATCGGTTGCTGTCCGCATGAAAAGAAGTTTACATATTTTACCAGGCCACTCAGACTTCGGCAACATCGGCACGGCTCTACGTGATTCGTATGGTTAACAGTTAACACATGTCAAAAGGTAATTTAAGCAATCAAGATAGGTAAACGACCCTAAAGTATTTTGAAATATAACTTATTTAGAAACGTTTTCTCAGAATTTCACTACCCCTACCTATTATGAAGAAATCATTAGTTTTCTTTTCATCATTTCCGTTTCAGACGAATTACTGAATATGTTAAATTAAAGAGAATTTTACAGTGCACTAGTTGTTTGTAGTGTATTCGTGGTTTCGTCACACTTTTAAACCAAACCTTTTGTAAAATCACCCCATGATACGTTCGGAAGTTTCCTAAATATGTCACGTCTTACAAGCGTTTTATACTTCTTTTAACATAAAAGTGCATTATCTTCAGTTAGATTTAAATTTACCCATAGCCTTTTTATAAATCTCCATATTTAATGTATAATTAATTTGAATAAAAACAACGAGAAAATAGCGTGTTGGAAATGCCTAGTAAGAAATCCTTTGCGAGAGGGGTAATGTGTGAAGATCACGCATGTAACCCAAGAGTGGGCGGCGAATACGAAGATCACAGGCTTGCCGCCGCGCGGGAACCCGCGATAAGTCTTTTACGGCTTGCACTCCTGTCCTTCAGCTGATTGAGTTTCCGTGTTTATCTGAAGAACTTTCTGGCGGTTCACTACCTTTAGTTTCTCTCAGCGCGACTCGGGGTGCGTCGAACTTTTCAGGTCAAGGCCTGCGAGTATAAAAGTGCGACGGGTCTCCGAGCCGGGAGTTGATGAGTGGATGAGCGGTTGGAGTTTTGGAGATAGACGAGCCAGGAGAAAAAACGAACGGCAAGAGAAGTGACCAGCGGGAGAATAATCTGCGACTGCGAGCATCAGAGCAGTGAGGAGTGCGGCTGGCAGGCTGAACTATTGGACTGGATGCGCTAGTGAATGACAATACAAATGATGGAAAAGATGGACTGAATGTGTGTTAATGATGAGTATGAGTTAATTGACTATAACCAAAAAATAAGGACGTTAATAAGAGTCAAAATAGACATTAAATATTACGCTGACTGAAAAATAAAAAGAGTAATAGTAGAGTTAAATATATTAATGTTGTAAATAGTAGCTGTGTGCATAAATTAAAATTAAATGTAGATCTTTTATTTTTATTATGACGCCCATCCCTTGTGCACTCGGATATGCACCTGAGGCGTCTTGCAACAGTTCTCTTTCCTTGTGTAAATAATTTTTATATCCCATAGTTTTTGCATAATTGTGTGTTAAAATCACAATTTTTGTGTTTTTAGGACGCACGAATGAAATAAACCGAATTATTTGCAGAACATTTATGAAACGTCACTGAAAGATCGTGCGTTAATCCATGATAAAATATGCCTATAAAAATTATTTCTTAAAAAGTGCCAGACTATTACAACTTAAAAATGTGCAAAAATTCCCTTATATTCTGCAATTTTTTAAATTTGAGAAAACGTTTCATAGCGTGGTTTTAAAAATTTCTTGAATTAACTGATGGTATTTTATTTTAATATGCACTATCGCATTACGGTAAGTTATTTAGTTTAGATTACATATACTTTCCAAAACACTAAAACTGTGATTTCGTCATGCCATTGGCACAAATAAAAATGCAGTTTAAATTTATTATGCGAGGAGATATTACTTGTAACTAATGGCTACAAGACGAGCAGTATTTCGCACAAATATTAAATACCAACTTTTTGTGACAAATGTCTTGAAGTAATTGAACATTGCATCGTAAGTGATGGATACATTTAGATATTGTGAATGAGTAGCAGTAGATATTATCATAACTTGATCACAATTAACGAACGAAGGTGAAGTGGCTTTAGCTCAGTACAAGGACATTGATAATGACATGAGTGCTGCAAAAATATTGTACGTATTAGTACAAATTGTAATTTTTATTCATAGGCCTAGTTTTGTATTTTATAAATGACCATTTTACGTATTTTACTTCATTGTAAACAAATTTCGAAAATTTATTTATTTATTTAATTTAAATAGGTACTCCATCCTTCCCTGAACATAAATGTACCACAGGCAACTTGTGCAACTCATTAATTGCTTTGTGTTAAACCACAAAAGATAATAGTGTATTCCTACAACAAATCATATATTGGAACAATGGATTATTTTGCAAAATTCTTCCGTTAGCTTGAGTTTTTTCTTCCAAATACTATGTTAGGCGGAGACAAGTTTTGTTCACGCAGACGAAATTTCCAACTCTTGCGTCACACAAAAAAAAAATAAGAATTAAAAACTTTTTTTTAGGGACCACGAGAAATTGTGAGATACGAAATTCACGAATTTTCGCGCGGAAGTACGTATTTATCCCGCGAATTCTATTTGCATACACTATTATCGTGATCGTAAACGAAAAGAAAACGGGCCACATAATTTAGGCGAATGCCATGGTATTACCATCGTTTCGACACATTCGTGAAATTCGCCAATTTTAGCATGAAAGAACGTCTAGCTGGGGATTCTGTTTACACTATCGTGTATTGCGATAGCAAACGAAAAAAAAATGGAACGAATTGATAAATAGAATATGTCGATAGTCGTTATGTGTACTATACAATATGTGTACTATACAATATGTGAACTATACAATATGTGTACTATACAATATGTGAACTATACAATATGTGTACTATACAATATCAACAAAAATGTAGTCACAATTTCCGCATGCATGATTCATGCTTGGTTGGTCCACTCTACAGTGCGTTTCTGTTATGCGATGAGCTGAAACCGTGAAATGAATACTGACATATTGCAACTGAAATCTTAAATTGCATTTTGTAAAATATTTTAAACTTACCTGTAGAAAGCAATAATAATTTCTTGTGATAAGTAGTTATGTGAAATATTGCAATCCAAGTGTATAATAGTATTTAATTGAAAAACTTCATTGTTTTTATTAGTTTTCATTTCGTGTATAGCTAGTCAATTTTATTACATACATAATTTGGCATTTATTTTTAATTGTATTTTTCTTTTGTGAAATAAGACATATTCCTCAACACCACTTTCTTAATTTATATATACCGCAGTGAAGTTTTTTTACTTCGCCGATGGCATGATCTAGTCTATTCACAAAACATAGGCCTACGAGAAAGAGTAGCTTTGATTTTTTAGCGGAGCCACATAAAAATTACTTAACAGATTGCCTAAACAGTAAATATGAATTAAATCGGCTTCCAAATTTATACAGATTTAAGCATGAGCTTGTAATTAGTGCGTAAAATATTAATTAAATGCAAGTATAGGCTGTTCACGGTAAAGTGAGCACTTTTGAGATCTTAGTCACTTTTTCCTTTCAACCATTTTTTATCCTTTAACAACCAATTTCAAATAAATATTGCCATGCAAATAATAAACACAGTTTTCATGTTCTACCGCACTCAGAAGATAACGTCTAAGGTTAAAATAAAATATATTTATTGACTATGATTCCACATGAGAGGACTTTCAAAAGCGCTCACTTTACCATGAACAGCCTATAGCAGAGCTATTTTCCGTTAGAGGACGGCACATTCATTCACCCTAAATAAAGATCTTTCATAACGCTTATCTTCAATTATTTGAATCCTTCATTCTGTCATCTGTGTGCTAAGTGAGCTATTTTTTGGTTGTTGCCTTTAATGAAATTCCTCAGTTTTACGTGTACTGTAATATATTTTACGAGATGACATATTAACTTGCAATTAAAAACTGGGCCTTGTAGAATGCCAACGAGCTTAGTTTAATCTAAATACTAAATTTCAAGATGAGAGTCGGGACATTTAAACGGAGAGGAGATAAAAGGATGCTTCATGTTTCAGTCTTACACAATTTTTTTGGAGGGAGGCGTTTTGAGTTAAACACAGCCATTACTTAGCGTGCCACCATTTCCTTGAGGCAGAATAAATTGAGTCGCTGAGTGGAGGAAAAAAAGGTGGCGTGCGTTTTATTCCATGATAAAGGAAACAGTTATGTTTCTTTCATAGCTTGTTAAATTCATGATTCGCGCCTGAAATAAAACCAACCAATCCACCGGACAAAAAGGAGACGTAGCTGTCCGAAGTTATAAAAATATTTAAAGAACTTTTATGGCCTGTATTCACAACAAATTGCTATCCGTTGCAGTAAAATATATTAGAAAAAAATAGTTTCAAAGCTCTACTGAAATTGATCTATTCGGCTCTCAAGACCTCTATGTTAAGAGCCGTCCAAATCTCTCCAGACACTCACTTTAACAGTTATGCCCCTGGCACTGATAATAATTACGTAAAAAAACTATCAATATTACTGTCAACCTGGCCAGTATGTCGACAGAAAATGTAGTGTAATGGAAATAACTTGTGCAAAAGATTACATTGAGAACTCACATTAGCGCACTCGTTCGCGAGACAGACTGTATCATTTCTTGGTTTTATATCATTAGTTAAGTGATTTAATTTAGCTGGTAATAATACGTTGTTTTATTCAGATGTTACCTTGTCGGCACACTAAGATTGTCATTTTTCTCAACTGGTTAGAACTGTCATATTTCCTTCTTGTGATCAATATTTTTTTTTTGCTCCCTTATATTGTGCTTTAAGGATGAACTGGAGAATAATCATCCACGAGTTAGATGTGAAATGGATTAACATTAAACAGTATATTAATATATATCCATACACGTGCATAAATATATACACACATACACGTGTCTTAAAATTTGCGGTTGAAGACCACATGAATAGGCTATTTCACTGTAACTAGCAGAATATAATCGGTTATAAAAGTGCGTTGAACCATCACCTCACCCCCCCCCCCCAGTCTGGTTGTTTTGATGACACCCTTTAAAATGGCCAAGAACATTGTTAACTAAGAAGTATTGTAAAAAATCCAACTCACATGATGTCACGACCGATTACCAATAACAACTCCAAACTTAACAGCATCGATTATATTATTTTTGGATTTCCATTTCACCCCACTTCCTACTTAAAGATATGTACTACATTCCAAAGACATATTTACTATTTAAAAAAATATTGTAACAAAAACACGAATTTCATGCGAACAAAATCGCGTACAAAAGTTAGTATTAACATAAAACTATCTTGTAAATATTGTAAAACTGAAATGAAATAATATAATCATTGGCAAAAATATTTATTTGATTTGATTTATTAAATATTTTCTGTGATTATTAGAGAGTGTCTCCCTGCCACTTCACGAATCCAAAATCTAGACCTTATCTTGACCTCTAAACCGAATGTCTAGATACGCGCCTGCCAAGGACTAGCAGATCAGCTGGCATTGCTATCTTCTGGCTGTTAAACAGTAACTGAGCACTTATGGTGACCTTGCTTAAGATCTGCTATTCTTCTCATGTTGTAACCTTCCGCAACATGTCAAATTTACATAACAGAAATTCCAAGGACGTTATTCATGTGTCAGACAAGTGAAAATATGATATTGTTAGGAATGCAAATGTGTTTCTATTATAATGTAACACGCTGCTCCGCCTCGCTTACCTCGCTCTGAAACCATTCCTACGAGTGAAACAGCGTGCCAAGGTCAGAGCAACAAAGTGAGAAACGGGTGGCGATTTACAAAGGCAAGCCGCCGCGTGCCGCCGCGATGAGACTATCCCAACTCGTGTGCCCCTGACCTGGGGTTATCTATGAAATAATGTTCTGGTCATTGCCCTAGCCGATTTCAGCGAGACTAGATGTGCGAGGATCCTTCTAGATCGTGCCAGCAAGATAACTTAAGCCCCGACGGGCCTCCGAGCCAACAGCGTGAGAGTCCGGAGGCTTGTGCGACACTCAAAGACAGGTGTGCGTAGACAGCGAAGTGACGGGCCAGCAGAGTGACGAGTAACAACGTGGGTGACCAGTGGAAGTGAGATCTGAGGACAGCGAGCATCAATACAATGGAGAGAGATACTGGCGGGCGAGATTATTGAACTGGATAGTTGAGTAACATACATTTGGAATAATGGCAATAGGCAGAATGAACATGTGTACATAATGAGAGCGACTGTAGTTAATATAGACATTTATAGGGACTTCAATTAAATCTGAGATAGATGTTAAATATTGTGTTCACTAAGGATAACAAGATTAGTGGTAGATATCGCTAGCTGAGCGAATCCTGACTGAAGCCTCAGGCCACTCCAATCATCACATACATAAGTATACAAAAATATTAAAAAAAAAAAAACACTTATGGGCAAAATGTTGAATTAGAACCAAAATTAGCTACTAAAGAAAGAAAAAAATATCATAAAGGGTTAACCTGCACTACAACAAAAAGGTCAAAAAACTCAATCAAAACAATTTATTACAAAATTATACAAATATGTATAATATAACTTCTTTGCTTTCTTGTGTGTATATATGTTGTGTGTGTATGTGTGTTGCACTCGCGAAAATAACCAGGTAAGGGCCTGGTTATCAGTTACAAAATCAAGTTCAGCATGTTCCAGAAAAGTCCTGAACCATTCAACGCCAAAAATATAAGCCAAAGCCGTTTTTTCAATGACACCATTTTGTAATTCAGTTCCAGAAAGAACCCAACTGGCCACAGCAATAGGTTTAGGGTAACTACCAAAATCCCGAAGGATCACAGCACCTACAGCCAATGCTGAAGAATCAAATTGCAAAATAAACCTACGATTAAAGTTACTAAAGTTACGAAGAGCTAGCACAAGGTGATGAAAAACAGCAAAGTTTAATCGGTTGAAAGCCTCGATTTGTGACTTACTCTAAACAAAAGGCTGTCCCTTTTTCTTAAAACTGTTTAATGGAGTGCATAACTCAGCATAACCTTTAATGAACCTAGAAAAATAACCCAATGTTCCTATGAATCTCATTACTTCTTTGAGATTTTTGGGTTTAGGGAAATTCACAAAGGGAACAATCTTAGCAGGATCCATGACCATGCGCCGCTAACCCACAACAAAACAAAGAAATTTTATTTCCTTTCATACCCATGAAACCTTTTCAGGATTCAAGGTGAAACCAGCCTCCCTTAATTTTGAAAGAAGAGCCCTTAGGTGATTGATGTGTTCCTCTTGATTATCAGAATAAATACGTATACCATCCAAGAAGATAAGCAAAAATTTAAGATGAAACTCTTATAGGACCTTAGGTAAGATACACGACAGGCATTGGCGGCCAAAATCCATTCCTAATGGACTCTCTCCCACTTGAATTCCTCCCAGGGAGTTACCAATCTGGTATATTTCTTACTGTTAGGATGGAGAGCATATTGACGATAAACTAAATTGAGGTCTATGACAGAAAAAAACCTTAGTTTGGCCAATATATTGAAATATCGTTTGAGTAGCAGGTAATGGGAAGGAATCTGCATTAACTTTCTTATTTAACAACCTGTAGTCCACTACAAAGCGATTTTAGCCAGGCTCTTTTTTGCCCATAAGAAATGCGGGAGCGTCATAAGGGGAAACATACAGCTTGGTTATTACTTTTTGTCTAAGATCAGCACAATAATCCTAAATGCCCGAAGCTTAGGAAGAGAATACTGGTATGAGGCACATCTGAACATTTGATGGGCTCCTCATCAGACACACAAATGTCATAGGGCATAAAGTAACAAAACCCAATTTTTTTATATTTTTTTTATAACATCCTCAAACCCGGCTAGCAGTTCTTGCAACTCAGACTTGCATTGAACATCAAAGTCAAATTTTAAGATTTTATTTTTCCAATCCACAATTTCTCTTAAAAAAAAACTCAATCCCAAAACCAATGGGCTAATTAAACCCGAGACAACCCAAAATTCCCTCGCCCAAGAGTTCTTCCCAATTTTAAATTGAAGAGCAGTCCTAATTCAAACTTTATAGCTAGCTCCATTTGTTACAGACAAGTTGAAACCATCACATACAGTAATTATACTATTCAATTAAAGATGCCGCGAGACAAGAGCACTGGCAATTTCTAAAGTAATGAAACAGCTACCTGCACCAGTTTCAAACCTGGAATATATTGCTCTTTTATAACCAAATCCATCATTAAGCTTTCTACTTTGCTCAGTTTTTGCTTTCCTAATATGGCAATTGTTTCATCATTTTTACCAACTGAAGTTTTTTTTCTATGTCCCTTTCTATCAGTTTTGTTTGTCTTATAATATCTTCACAGACTCCTAGCTGCAATGCACCAAAAACATTTACGTTCATCGCGCCTTCCGTATTTACTATCCCTGACCGGGTGACCAGATTCACTACAAGAAAAACAAGAACAAGGTTGTTCATATTTGATTTTACGCAACGCCTAATCTTGGAAAGTTGAACTACCCAAATATGCAAATCCCCAATCATTTTGGGAATAAGAAACCCTACACTTTCTTGTCAGATGAAAGGGGAGATATTTTCCAAAATAATGCTAATGAATTCCTTTTCAGACAATTTACAGTCTAAAGCAATTGCATGGCCAGTAACCCTTTTTATGAATTCCAATAATCTTTCCCCAGGCTGTTGAAAGCGATAAACAGTGTCACATACCAGATCTTCCTTTGCAAATATTCACCCATATCATTGATTTTATCATGGACCAATTTTCCCCCACAGTTGAGTCCTGCAGAATAATATCAGCAATTAACCCCATGCATTTAGTTAAAAGGGCTTGCATCATCTCCTGATCTGACAGGAAAACCTCAGCCGTTTTTATCATCTATGTCAAAAGCTACAAGTTTTAGGGATCTGAATCAGAAATTTGGTTACCTGGGAGAGAAGGGACATTGCTAATCCCACCTTAAACTTGGCAGTAGTTCCTACCCCACTGAACTGGCCATGAACTGCCTCTGCTAACTTCTCCTTGAAGTGAGTAGCTATTTCCTTCTGCAAAGTGTCAATATCATCTGACTGCACCACCTCAATCCCAAGGGCACCCAGGTTTACAAGCAGTGTCGGTTTATCCAGTTTATACACACAAGAAGTTATCATGAAACAAAACCAAAGACAAAGGTTAACACTTTCATAACATCAACCCTGGCTGAAGCATCAGGCTACCCCATCTCATCACATACATATAAAAATATTAAGAAACTTATGGGTAAAAGTTTGGCTTCCAACACGAATTTACTACTAAAGGAAGAAAATATATCACGAAGGGTTAACCTACAGTACAACAAACAGGCAGAAAAATACTTTTACAAAATTACACAAAGATAAGAAGTACAAATTCTCTTATTTCTTGAGTGTGTATGTGTCTATATATATATATATATATATATATATATATATATATATATATATATATATATATATATATATATATTGTGTGTATGTATTATATTCACCACTGAAGCAGGTAAAGTCTAAGGCAATTGGTTAACAGGCTAGAATCATTCATTCAACTAGGCATCCTAAAAAAAAAAAAAAAAAAAAAAAACTAATACAAATTTTGTTTCAATTCACTCAACTGCATAAGCAGAGAGGCAAATTGACACTTTCATTAAAACTGTATACTCTAGCAATCTTTCCATTTCAAATATAAATGGTCAAAATCTGCATAACTTACTGTTAATTTACTTCTTAACAAGGCAGCAAATGCACACTTTCATTCCCATTTTAAATATATAAGCGCGAAATTTGGAAAATCTATTTTCATTTATCAAATTGCTTAACCGCAGAGACAGAGCATCACATTAACACAGTTAGATTTACTCAACTGGAAACATAGGCAGCCAAATCACATTAATTGCTATCCAATTTAATGAGCTTATATTTCCTCATCTGCAAAAGTACGTAAATATTTAACAATATAAGCATAGTTACAAATAATACTCATTCCATATCGTATAATGATTATATCGTAAAAACTACCAAAAGGTATAATTATGCAAACAAATCTAAATCAAGTAAGCAAGGTTGAAATTGAAGTATATTTAGAGTACGACGATAATACTGACCAAATATGAAAATTTACATGATCATAAGATGGCACAACAGTTCTGCGCTCTAGATTTTATGATAGTTGTGACGTCCTTTTACACCCACGATAAAACGTTTAGGACGAGTTATCAGAGTACCTAAAGTATGAAAAGACTCATTTGTGTTTGCTCACTGTAAGGGTTGTACTAGGTAAACACATCACCTCGCGTTCATTTCACCGACTCCCGAAGTACACGAGCTGGCGGCAATCATAGCTTCACCGGCCACCAGGATGACCCGTTCACTGCCGGCGCCCGATGACTCTCTCTCGTCCTACGAGGCACACGGCAGAGTGGGAATCAAAACACAATTTTTTCCTACGCTCGAAAAACCTACTGAGTAAAACACTTACACTGTCTCCGATACGTAAGTAAACTGTAGGAGACAAAAGCGATGTTGAAAATGGCAGGCAGTAATGCTAGCCGCCTATATAGCAGACAAACACATCATAATTCTAGGGCGCTCACACAGCTTTGGTCCCCTCATAAACATTTCTCTCTCTCCCTCTCCCCCGTGACCACTGCTGCCAACACTCCGTGCTCAACTCCCACTTCTTTTGTCATGCGCACCCTGCTTCCCAGGCGGTGGCGCGGCTAGTGGCAAACACGAGAACCATCACACATTAGAGAAACCCACAGAAACATTTGTACACAAATATTCTTATAGATTATATATGCATATGTATACATATATAAACATGAGATGCTGATTACATAATAAAATACTAGTAACATAATAAAATAAAATAATAAGCAGAACGAAGAATATATTACAAAATTACAATGCGCTGCAAAATCCAACGGACATACAAGGCAGAGATATGTGTAGGCTCATCTATATGCAATAACCAAAAACTAGGCAAGCAACGCAGAAAGCCCTATGTAGATAAACCACTCGTCCAAGTGACAACCCGTCACATAGTTAATATTTAAATAATATATAATAGATGCGTGAATAAATTAAAAATATTATTTAGTTCTTTCATTTTTACTAAGACTTTTACTCCTCACGAACTTGGATACACTCAGGGTCTACGGTGGTGTACAAGTTAGACCACCAGCCTCCCATTCGGGTGAATCGCGTCCTATTTCCGGCGGGGGTAGCCCCAAGATTTTCGCATGTGGGAATAGTGCCGGACGGTGTGCCGCTGGTCGGCGGGTTTTCTCGTCGGGGATCTCCCGCTTCTCCCACCATTGCATTCCAGCGCTGCTACGTTCTCAACTCGCTTCACCACCGTCGGCTCTCAAGACCTCGGTGTTGAGAGGCCGCCCAAATCTCTTCATTCGCTTCACTTCGGGGTCGCTCCTCTGGCGCGGCTTGTAACTAAAAACCAACTCGAATATTCTAATATGCGTAAAGCAAAATAAAAAAAATCATTAACTTGGTTGACTATATTCCTTAATATTTCGCTCGCAAAACTGTAATCAAATATTATAACTTTTGAACTTAGATTACTGCCAACGGAACTGGAATCATGCGTGCCACTGTGGACGATAGCACCGTCTTGGGATGTCATTCTCTTCACAAAGGTTGATTTCAAATGTGTTTTGTACTTTATCGCGAACAGTCTATTCAATCCTGTTACCACAGCGATGTCGCAAACAGCTGTGGAGGTTTTTTTTTTTTTTTCTCGGTGGAGAGGACCAGGTCTCGTGATTTCCTGCCAGAAGGACTTTCAAAAGGATAGACGCGGCACCATCCTCCCCCCCCCCCCCCACTCCTTTGACACATCCCTTCTTCGCTCCTACGCCCGGGAAAATACTTCGGGGCGGCGGGGTAACAATTCGGACACTTGGCGGAGTCGTCCGTGAGAAAAGTCGTTAAGCCGCGCGTCGGGATTGGTTGCCGAGCGAGCGAGAATGCCGTGGTTCGTGGGGTCGGTTGGGGGGGGGGGGGGTGGCTCACGTGTGAAACGTAAAGCGAGCGCCGGAAGAGACGCAGAGGGACGTTGGATGGCAAGGTGTTGGGGTAGACGGCGCGGGCAAGACGCACAAAGCGACAGGAAGATATGAAAATAAGAAACGCGACGCGGAAAATAAGAAAGATCAGCAGTTCTGTTCGAAATATTTTCTCGCGTCGAGGTTTTGCACGATAGACTACACCACACGATGTAAAGGATTTTGTAAATAATTAGTGTTTATTTAGCGTCACGCTCGATCCGGCGTGGTTCTGTGTAAATCACAAGAAATGATATAAAACCCGTGATGAGGAACTGGGTCGTCCGTTAATTCGTTACACTTGGGATGTCATTTCACCTTCCAATGCTTTTCTTATAAAAGCCACAGAGTTTTTTTTTTTTTTTTTTTTTTTTTTAAGTTACAGTGTAAATACCTCATTATTAGTTCTAAAAGAGGTGAATTTATTACGAGTATCTTATAAACGATGTTTTCTTAAAATCAATATGTGGATTATGAGTCAGCCTGACGGAAATATCGATGGAGTAGAGTGGAGAGATTTGGACGGTTCTTTAACACCGAGCAGTGACGGAATGCAAGGGCAAGGGGAATAATTGGAGATCCCCGAGAAAACCCACCGATAAGCGGCGGTGGCGTCGTCGTCTTGCATGATTCCCACGCGTGAAAATCTGGAAGCGGCTCAACGGGTAATCGAACCCGATTCGCCTTCGTCGGAGGCGATCGGCCACTGCGGCCCGTTCAAGTTTGAAAGCCTGTAAATATACGAGAGAAAAAGTTGTTAATATTTTTCCGATATCAAGAATCATAAACAGAGACTCGATGCATGTCAGTCAATTCACATTTTTCAGTCATATTTTATATCAAAGTTATATTTATTGGTGAAATTCAGACATTTTATTTTTAAATTAATATTTGATGCCGTCTGAATTTTAGCAAACTTTAAAACTTTTTTCACGGGCAGATTTGTGATGGAAATTTTTTTTAACTAAACTGTAAGAATGTGGAAAAGAAAATGATACATTAAATTAATGCTTAAAATAATTATAGTAGAATTATACTTATATTCCTTAAAATTTAAGTGTCGAAGGGACTATTCGTTTCTTATAGGATAGATCTGTAAATTATATTACCCTACTCAGTCCATCATTTAGGAAACAGAGTAGTAGCGGAGATACAAACATACGAAAAAGGGGCTGCGATGGCTGAGCGGTTAGACTGCTCTCCTCCCACCATGGCAAACCGGGCGTAATCGCCGGGTGGGTCACTTCCGGATTTTCGCAAGTGGGAATCGCGCCGGACGACGCCGCTGGTTGGTGGATTTTCTCGGGGATCTCCCGTTTCCCAGCCATTGCATTCCGACGCTGCTCTTAACTTTCGCCTCATTCGCCCACGTCATCAGCTCTCAATGCCTCGATGTTAAGAGCCGCCGAAATCTTTAAATTCAACTCAACATACGAGCAGAACAAAATAAAACTATTCACGAGGAAAAAAAATGCGCTTAAAAGCATCATTTTTCCTGCGAGATAGTGACATAGAATACCGAATGTAATTTATAAAACGATTCACTTATTGCAGATAAACGAAAGTGTTTACAAAGTGTTGACAACGGGTTGACAGACTAAGCAGACGTGATAAGCATATATATATATATATAATTTTTAAACACACACACATATATATTTATATTTATATATGTAATTTTTTTTACTGCGCTACTTATACGCTAAACAATTGTTACTTTCAATACTTTTAATACTAAGCAAAAAACTTAATCGCTGTGTAAATAAGTGACGCGAATTACTTTATATATAAAACACTGTTTTTTTTTATTTTTGTGGTGATATATTATGCACGCTATAAGTGAAGCAATGAATCACTCTTCTTACCTCGCAATGAATACTTGAATAACTCTTTTAGAGCGTGCTGATTATTTTGCTACTCATGTGCACGTGTTTTTAACACGCTATGCCAACGAGATAGAAAATTTTCGCGACATAGCAGCAACATTTATTTTGGCCTGTCTGAAATTTTTTTACAGTGTACACATTTTCGTACAACAGTAATTTGGCAGTTACGTTTAGGCCCTACAGCCTTTACAGAAGTTTGCTAGGGAAGAATGCTCTTGTTTTTAAGTTTTCTCTGCTTTTCAAACGTAGTCGTTAAACCATTTATTCGTTTCTTTTCGACAAATCTTCGGTTTGGATACTGTGAGAAAGATTAATTACTATGCGCCAATCATGGACGTAGCCAGATTTTCGTTTCGCGGGGAGGGGGGGGGGGCTAATACTGTGATACATCAATCTCCTAAATAAAGTGGAGGATCCGGGGGCCTCCCCCAGAAAGAAATTTGTATTTCAAGGTGCAAAATGGTGCTATTCAAGCGTTTTTCGTACCTCAATATAGAATATATCACTGGCAGAAAATGTAATTTTTTTTTCCTGAGAAAATTTGTTCGCGTGAACAATTTTACAAGGACAACTTTATCAAACCCGGAGTCTTATCTCCTCTAAGATAAATATTTTTTGATTATCTGGAGATATCTGAATATTTCACAATTGCGATTTAAATAATTAGTATTTTCATGTTTATTTATAAAAGTTATTTCAACTGTTTATGACGGATGTGATGTGAAAACAACACGAAGCAAATATTTTTGTGACCATTATTCTGCTTTTTTTTTTTTTTTTAAGAATTTTCGTATATTAACAGGGCAAAATTAACACAACTTTAATATAACTTGATTCACGTACCATAGGCCTAAAAATAATTTTTCTGGAGGAATCAATTCGTTGGACGTACGCCATTGGAAAACTTCGTCGTGTGTCGAGAAAAAAAAACACAATAGTAGGTAGGTACAGTCACATCTTTGTGTAATATTGTAGCTCCTATTGTGCCATTGTGGTTTTACTCGACGCACAACTAAGTTCTGCAGTGGCGTACGTCCAACGTATTGGTTTCATTAATCATATATTCCCATTGCAAAATACATTCAATTAAAAATACAAATATCACATGCATTCTAATTCATACAATTGCTATTTACAATAAAATGTCAAGCTATCTTAAACACATCAATGTGAATCGGTTACAGTTCCCACTAGGCCTAACACGTCAATTATCAATTACATAAGAAATGTAAATTGTATCTCGCGACAGTTAAAACATTAGCTAAAATGCATAATCTTCTAAGGATTACAAATTTAAACAAATATGAATGGTAGATCTATAGCGATCAGTTGTTAGATCGTAATATAAAATCTACAATAGAAAGCTCAATTGAAATACCCAACTATAACTGCACCAATAAACAAAATATCTGCTGGAATTAATAAAAATTTCAAATTCACAGTGCATAAGACATTCAGAATAAAAAAATGCTCAAGTACAAAATTAAACAGATATTATTGCAGAACACATAACAAAAGGCAACCGCAAAAAGCAAAAGCAATGTTTGGTGTAATTAATTCTAGACATACTGTGTGGACAAAAAAGTTCTTATACCAGCCTTCGTTTCATTTGTTTCGAAAATCTGCTAATTATCTGATCAACTTCTAAAGGTTTCCTGCGCATCGCCATCAGGGCGTATCCAGTTAATGTGTCGTTCCCAGTTCTGTTTCGAAGATAGGTCCTCAGGCGCTTTAGGACGGAAAAAAATTCGTTCAGCTGTGGCTGTTGTATCTGGTAATGTCGCAAGAATTGTAATCAAAAGTGCCTCAGTCGCATACATAGGCATGTTCTCTTCATCTGACTGTTGCCATTTCAGTACCGGGCAAGAAACTCGTACGTAACATTTTTTTGCCAAATTTACTTGTTTACTACTAAATTGTAAAGCATATCATCAAAGGCCACATTTAAATGCATAAAATTACGATTTCACAAACAGCACATTATAAATACACCAATCCGCAAAATATCTGCTCAATAATCTGCCAAAAGTAAAAAAAAAAAAAAAAACTGCCTTTTACTTCTTTTTTTCCCTGTATTGGCTTCCATAAACATAACTTTTTTCATGACTTGAACTCGAAATAAAAACATATAATTCTTTCTTACGAGATGATTCCAGTTACAATATGTTAATTTATCTCATGAAATGTAAACTATGCTGTTTAATATCTCAAGGAATTATCTACACAATACTGACTATGGACGACCAGACGGACACATGAGAACGGTCTTCAGCGGGTTAAGCATGGTTATTTAAAATTAAGCGAGCAATTATGGCGCATCGCACGGAAGACGGCCAAGGCCGCATTAATTCGAAATGTAAATCATCCATTGTTTTCTACTATATTCCGTGAACTTAACTTAAGTTTGAAAAAAATGTAAATATCGTTAAGGTAGTAATGCAGGTATGATGACAGCTGCTGTTCGCGATTCGATTAATGCTTGTTGCCATGTTTATATTTTAAAGACAAAGCATTTTACCATTCACCACCGACGCATCAGGCTTATAACGATAAAATTTAGAGCCATGCTCGACCCGTAATACAAATTTTGCAAAAAAAAAAAAAAAAAAAAAAAAAAGTATTATGAACGTCTCCATACAAGTACTTCACTGAAATGTTAAGTACATAGTATATATTTACGGTACCTCAGATTTCTTCTTGAAATATGAATAAAAATTTCTTTCTAACGGACGTTTCTTCATGTTTTCAAACCTTCTTGGGCACGCTGCATGGCACAACACACTCTCGAAACAAAATGAGTTTGCGGATGACGCTTCAAAAGCCTTATTTACCGTCAGCTAGCTGGTGCCTGCCGGAAAGGGGGGGGGGAGAAAGGAGTGGGGCGGTAGTGTAGGATTTCAAGAGCACGTGTGAACCCTTCCTAGTTCCTACCACTCGTCGTAATAAAAATTCGTCATAACAAAAATTTCTGTCTGACACAGTAACACACCTTTTGCAGAAAACCCGGGGAAATAAAGGGTGGGATTTCGGGGGAAGGCGATGCCCCCCTCCCCTGGATACACCCTGACGCCAATTCTTGTGCCTCAAAACTCCAAAGATTCTTCTTTTTATTAAACTATATTTGCTATGAATTTAAGGTGTATATATATATATATATATATATATATATATATATATATATATATATATCCAATTGTGACGGGACTAGGTTACTACTACCTAAAATGAAGAATATTTTTGCATGTTCAAATGTTGTTTAGCACTTTAGGCTCCTGAAGAAAAGAATGAAATTTTGATCATTCCTATGATTTTTAAAGTCCTGTCCGAAGGTAATCAGACATAGTAAGGAAGAACCCATGCGTTAGGATTGTTACACTTAGGTGCGCGTAAGACATATAAGAATAATTTCACATTCATGCGAGTAATCCTCAAGTTTCATATTGCACACAGTAACATTTTCAAGGAAAGAAGACTAAATTATTCCATAGGTTTTCCTAATCAGTTATTAGGAACACGTTTCCAACATGTAATAAAAACTTACTAGCTTTTAAGAGTAAAATAATTTGCAGTTAGAAACAAAGTCATGGGCTTCACAAAACACAAATTTTACTGAAATAAAGTGACGTTTTACGTTTTAGGTTATTAAGTAAAAAAAAAAAAAAAAAAATTTCTATGAGCGCGCTTTGAATCTATTACAAAATGATTGTAAGATAAATTTTGCTGACAGGCCAGAAAAGATTTAAGAAAATGTCCTTTTGTCGTTCGTTCGGTTTTTTAGTTTCTTGGTGTATCTTATTCGCCATTAATTTAATAAGTATGTAAGAAAAGACTGGGAATGAAAAAAAGTTCTGTGAAGTTTTTTAATTGGGAATAATAATACGGAGAGTATTTGAAAGTTATATAAGATATGGAAATTCTACTCTCGAATGACAGTAGTAATAGTCTTTTCATAGACAGAGAGAAAGATACAGTCCCAAGTAACAAATAATACAACTTGAAAAGTATTTATTTACACTGACAAATATTTTTTCCTCTTTAGAAATCTCATTTTGTTCGAAGTATCTGCATTCGTTTTCTTGAAGCACATAAATCCTTTCAAAAAATTATTTGTTTGGCCTAACACTTATTTGGCTATTCCAACATCTTCTGCTTGTATTAAGTACGCTACACTCACGTATTTTCCAAATACTTTTTACTAATCAGTTTGGTTACAGTAAACGTTATACATTAAACATCTACGTTGAGTCAGATTAATATTTTGTTTAGAGTGGATACGCTTTTCAACAGCATGAAGTGTCTGATAAGATTTCTATTCCAGAAGTTATGGCGTCAACAATATTGGCTTGATCCAGTACTGGGATTTAGGTCTGTCTGGTTGGCTGTACGGTAGTCGAGTTGTTTGATTGCCTTTGTTTGTAAATGCAGTTCGAGAGTTTTCTTTTTATAAGTTTTGTGACAATTGGTAAAGTATTAATGCTTGTTAGTGCTTTTAATGGCGCTTAATAATCATGGTTTAAACAATCGCAGTCAAAAAAGAACAGAAGGAAATAAACAATTTAAGCTGCAAATCTTGAGGATATTTATTTAGGTTACGTACATGTCCTGTATATGAAAGTGTATATTTAAAAGCATTCCAGATTCGCCAGCAGTAATAAATTTGACCGAGGTTGCAAAGCCATAGCGTTCGGGTGCAGTAGTTCCAATTTTTTAAATGATAATCAAGATTGCTGAAAGTACGTAGAGTCTCAAACGCCATCCATTGCAACAATTAAATATTACACGTTTTGGCAGCCAAATACGCACAACAAAATATTTAATTGCCATTACACACAATTAACTTAGTTGCGCCAAACAAACTGCGTTTTATTGAACAAAACTTTTTTTTTTCAGTGCAGTGTAGAAGAGCGACTATAACCACGGTACGAGGTCACAGAATACTCATGATTACAGAGGCGAACTGATAGCCTAAATTGCGAACAAAATAACCTCACCAGACAGAAATATGACGTAACCGATCAGCTCGTGGAGACTGACCTACCAGACGGTAAAGTGAGTACTTTTTAAGGCCCTGAAAAAGGTTCCCTTTTAGTAAATTTCTATCTTTCTGCCACTTTTGACGTAGATACGTCGTTAAGAATAGCGAGGCAATCCAGAAAATCCGATGGTAACAAAATCGGCGGATACAATTTGGCATTGCAGCTCCGAATATATCGTCTACATTCAAAATTCAATTACACCACTCGATTGCCAAAGTATCAAAGAATATGTTACGTTGAGTGAGGACTGTGAAGAATTGAGGGCGACAGGGGGGAGGGAGCAGCGCAATTTTGAGTTAGTTTCGCCGCGTCTCATAACTTCCGCGTAGTATAACTTTTGACTAGAAGAAGCTACGACGCTCGTTTAAGTTTCAATCAACAGCTCTCGTCAAGGTAAATCGATTGCGCGTATAAAAACCTTTTTTTTTTGCCGTGGTTATTGTGAAATCGTATGAGTTTTATGTAAAAAATGAAGAAAACTTAACACAATTTCGGCCTACACTCGACAAAAAAAAACCAAGTCGAAATACAGAATTCGTATACGGTTGGAAAAAAAAGCATCTCAAAAGCAATCCCGTGATACCTATAAACCCCCATATGATCGTGTGAAGCAGTGCCGGGAACGTAGAATAAACATCAAGACGTCCGAGCGCGTCAACGTAGACGTATTCACGCAAAACCAACGGCCGTGTCCCCAACAGCAATACCATGTGGCTAATAATTACAGTGTATACGTTCCACCACTCCCAAACTTTAACGTCCGGAGCTGCCATAAATATACATTTATTAGTGGTTGATGCCTATTGGAAGGGCCTTCAAAAGTGCTCACTTTACCTTGAATAGCTCATATCATGAGGAATCTTATAACGTGCAATAGCCGATCAAACGCAGTCAAACGCAGGGCCATTAAATAGAAGATACATTAAGGGGACTATGTAGCTGGGCGTTCAGGGTCGAGAAGCGAGGGAGCGATACGGGCGACAGTTACACGCATGCCTAGCACCTCATCGTTCCTACGCGCAAGGCGTGCATTGTTTCCGTCGTAACGCTGTACTGTGCAAATTAGATAAGTAAAAGAGGGGGTTTATTACACGCGAAGAAAGCCCACAGATTAAACTACGTCCGTATCTTTGTACTTTTCTCTTGCCGCTTAAGGAAACTGTAGGCAAGTTTCAAAAATGCTATATTTGACCATTTTCACGAATTTTTTTCTCCAAGAATACACTTAATGTGATAAAAGTAAAATAATAGGGCCATAGATAATTGATTTTTTTTTTTTAATCTTTTCTGACAAAAAGTCATATTTCCAGAACTTTTATTCACCGAAATACGCGTTTTCGCGCAAACAACGATTTCACATAAAACGTTTCAGTACCTAGGACTTGTACGGTTGAAGTAAAGCAACTGCCTATGGAGCACTACACCCGACTGTACAACATGAAGAACTCATAAGAAAAGCAGTACAGACACCATAAAAAATGCCAGAAAAGTGCGATTTATGCTGTATATGAAAGAAGATTGTATATATTTTGCACCATTATAAAACATTTTACTAAAATATACTTCTTAATAGTAAAAAAAAATAATATTTTAAAATAAGCTGTGTTAACAAAATTTAAGCGCATTTCCATTCTGAATACTCCAGTAAGAAGAATTTGGAAGAAAATCTTCGTCATGGAATATCGTCACTATGTTTGTGTGTAAGAAAATTGTAATAATAATGTAGAAAATAATTTTTATATTCATTTTGTGTGCTTCCATTCGTCACAAACATTCATGACTAAAACTGACGTAAATAAATTTAATTATAAAATTGATATGATTCATTAATACTATGATTTTATTACACATTGTCACAGTAAATATTATGACGATCTTTGTTGAAAAATATTTGCGAATTCTGCTTTCCGAAGTATCCAAAACGGAAATGCGCTAAAATTTGGTTAAAAACACAGACTATTTCAATCGATTACTTCTAATAGTATTAAAAAGTTTATTTTATTAAAATATTTTATAATATCTCAAATATATAAATTCTTCTTTCATATCCGGCATAAATCGCACTATTCTGACATTTTTTATGGTGTCTGTGCTGTTTTTTTTGTGAGTTCTTCACATTGTATAGTCGGGCGAAGTGCTCCATATGCAGTTGCTTTACTTCAACCTTAAGCAGTGGACAAGTATTGCTTCAGAAGAGTGCCAGCGGGTGCAATGTGTTTACAATTAATCTCTTTCACTCGAATTCCCTCCAAGGTCTGCGGATGTCTCACACACTTGTACAGCGCCTCTTGCAAGCGAGTGGCAGACGCTTGAAGAGGCTCTCCGAGGCCTTTTCAACCCGCGCATTAGCCCAGGGTCGAGGGGGTAAAGGGAAGGGCGTACTGTTTTGTCTTCGAGCACTGCAGCGAAATCTCTTGCCAGGGCGTTCATGGTAACACCAGTCGAAAACACTGTTTCGCGGAACAATAAACATCGTAAAAAGAGGACTAGGTGGAGAATGGACTGTGCGATATATGTTATCTTCTCCATTTTTTTCAAAGCTGCTATTGTCATGTGTTAAATGTGTTCGGCTATTAAAAGAGCAAAAAAAAAAAAAACTCCGTAAAATTTTCAAGTTATTCAAGATATTTCCTGTCTAGTTTATTTTTCATAATGAAGAGCAAAAAGTTTATAAAAAGTAATTATAAATTTTATCCAATCGTTTTAAGGTATTTTGTTTTAAGGACCCACGTCATTACTGAGATAGAATTGGAGCTGTATTTAAATTAAGAGACATCCCGTGCAAATTTGTGAAAGCCATTCACGATAAAGTGAGCACTTTTGAAATCAACCTTCAGAAAAATGTCACTGCCCCTGTCTGCGTATATTTTAAAGGGCGAGCTGAGCGACATGTGCCCAGCAAAGTTGGTAACGATGAATAGAAAGTAGTTCCATATTTTTACGTCAAATAAAATGTGTCACGTAACCATCTCTGATAACTCAAACTATTTATTTCGCTTTTTTTTTCTATTTTAATGTATCAAAGTGTAAAAATGAGAAGATATGCAAAAATTTTTACTTTTGTAATAATTTCACATTTTCGCTTTACCAACACATGAATAAAGTGACAAGGGCTATGGTAATGTTAATTTTACATAAGGGAGAAGATGAGACAACATGCATGCAAGTAGATCTTGAGCAGGACTTACAAAAGTGCTCATTTTAATGTGAACAACATATAAGAGAACGTGTATTAAAAGACCAGCCAAACAATTATTCCCATTTATGAAATTATTATTGAAATAATTTAATTGAATATAAAAGTTTATTCTACTGTTTAGCAGGGAGATGATAGTTTTTTGTTTCATATTCGTATCATAACAACTACTCACATCTATTTTTGCTGATTTTGACACATTTCAAAGAACCAGTTTAAGTTTCAGTAACATAATTTATGAAGTTGCAACAAAATATCATATTTAGTTTCTTCCCTGGAAAAAAAAAAGATTAAGATTCAATATTTCCATAGATTTTTTTTAAAAATTGGAATAAACAATACTGGTTTCAATGAGACCCTAGAAACTAGGCACAGGCCTTAACATGTTATCCCGACTTAAATCTTTTACATCTAACATGCTGCAGGTCATATAAAATCATGGTTGTCGCTGTGCAAAGTCAGAAGATATCACTACACCAAGAGAATAGCCTACTAAATATTTCTTTTTGTAGAGCCACAAATTATTTAGTTGCCCCAACAAAATATTTTGATCAGTAAACTAAACTTCGAAAGTAACAAAATATTTTGATCAGTAAACTAAACTTCGAAAGTAACAAAATATAAACTTGTCTGTCTAACGAAATGCACGTTTTAATAAACAACACCTCTGCGTTCGGCCAAGAGAAATTACACTGACAACAAAATATTTTGTTGACCAAATGTGCGTATATTTTTTGGCCATTTGTGTGATTGCCTTCGTTCGAAAATACAGATCAAGAGTTTGTTTGCATTCTTTTTTACATTTAGGATAGTAACAGTGTTTATTAGTGAAAAAATATTTATGTTTAATAAGAGGAAAAAGGTTCTAATAAAACAAGTTCGACTGGAAACTAAAACGTAAAGCTGTTAAACTTTAACAATTTATCTATTCACATTGTTCAGTAGTTGAACTGCGTATATTTAAAAACATTCTCGTAATATCCGTTGTCACTTTAGTTGAGGTTGCTAACACATTAACCGAAACTGTTTCGTGTACGTAGAACCAAACAAATCTTTAACTTTTTTTTTGCTCCGCTAATAAGAACAAAATAATTTTGCCCATAACAAAATAATTCATTGCCCCCTATACAAAAAATTAATTTGCCTGTGCCAAACAAACTTAGTTTGATTCACCAAAACTTTCTCTCAGTGTCATATGGGCAGTGACTTACCTTGGGTAATGCTGTTGTTATCTGCAGAAACACCATACATTTTGTATTTTGTTTTGTCTTGTGTCACTTATCTACTGAAACCTTCTGCATTGGTTGCAAAGTGTCAGTTGCTACAATGCATTTGTAAGAACTTCACATACCATAAATTTCTTCTTTTGCAACACCTTAAATGAAAGATTATTGTCTGCGTTAAGGGAATAATATTACAGGTTAGATACCCGACTTATTCGTTTAATTCTTCTCTTGAAATTACTACCCCACCTAAATGCGTGATGATGGCGGTTATTTATTTTCAGAAATTATTAAGTTTCTCTTGACTTACAACAATGGGTCTTAGAAGACTTAGTTTTATTTACAGTGCAAGTGCTACGGCTGAAACCCAGTACATGGTATCCTATCCATGATACTTGCCTTAATTACGTACTGAAATATGTAGCTCTGCTAAAACGTGATCTCAGTCAAGGATCTCCTTGGAAAAACTACCATCGCGCGTAAACTTAATTAGCATTGTTATAATTAATCTTCCATGTAGAACCGAGAAAAATATATTTTATTTACTGTACGGTGAAACAAATCAAGATCTTCAAAATAAACAGTTTTCCAATTTTACGATAAAGAGAAATATGTTACTACTTAATATTGCAGTTCTATATACTGCAACCATCAGCCACGTTTGTTTCTTGCAAATACAAGGGTATTTAAATGTTTCCATTCATTGTAACATCCACCTTTTTTTAAGCCTTGCTTAAGAACTACATTCTGTCTATTCCTCCGCCTTGTGCATATTACACAAACGTGAAAATGCACCGTATTTGTGGCGCCCTCTTTAATGATATTTTGCATAATAACTAGTTCTAACTTGAATTTGCCAACAATCCTAATTTATTCCGTATTTATTCGTATTAATTATATATGACATATTACAATTTATGGAAAAAATATAATAAATAAAAGTCCAATTTAAACAAAAATTAAACACTTCTATGTTAACTCAAATATAAAATTCTTGAGATACATTACATATTTAGGAAACAACCAAACACGTCATACATGGGGTGATTATTGAAGGATTTGACTTTAAAAAATGTGAATATACGCCTACTGTCAATAGACTAGCAAAACGCTTAGCGTTCTGCGCATGCGTAAGTGTTGAAGTAGCGATGAAAAACAAGACAGGTTCAATTGCTCCACTTATGTATTAAGTATGCAGTGAGCTCTACTAACATCGCATGTGTAATTTACACGGTGACGCATCTGTGCAAAAATTTTATAATTAAGTTTAATCTAATCTAAAGTAAAGTAGATGAAATGAAAAGTAAGGTTTTCCCACTGAGTATGAACTGTAATACAGAAATGTAGAATTAATGCGCAATAGCCCACCTTACCTGGGTACAAATACGTTCGTGACTATTTGTATGTCACTATGAGGAAATAATCAAATTCCAAACTAAATTATTTTGTTAAGCTCATAACTGGAACAGCTTCTGGAGGTGAACTACTATTTTGTGTTTTCCGTAGATACATGATTAAATTTTTACTTTACGAGATTTTGAAGTCTGAGTTGCTTTTGACACTTGGCAAGTCTCGACCCATCGTCAGTTCTTTATCGTACGTTGCTAGTGCTACATAAAAATGCTAAGAAATTTTAACTACTTCTTAATGGTGATAATATAAATAGTTTTTAGGTAATTTCCTACAGCTATGGACCCAGTGTCACCACCTGGGCCGGATATATTATTAAATATCTGGAGCGACAAACTCTTTCTATCATCGTGAAAGGATAATGTAACCATACTATATATATATATATATATAATATATATAATCTTGTAAATAGGTAAACCGATCGGTATTAAATGGTGCCTACAAGAAACCATATGTATATAACAACATATGTAACTTAAAAATAGTAGTTATTTCATGTTTCAAACATGGCAAATGAGAGAACTATTTCTTTCCAATTTTTGTATTAAATCAATTGATTATACAATGAGAGCTGCTACAATTTCAATATACAGAAGGACACATTATTTAAAGTGAAACAATGCTCCTTAAAGTGGTGAATATGTTGCTTGACAGAAATAACCTTGTGTGTGTAATAAAATATGAAACATAATGATGCGAGATATCTGAAATTTAAAACGTGCCGAATTAAATAAATATTTGGTAACTAATTTTAATATAAGGGCAAATATGTTTTTATGACAGCTGCTACTATTTCAAAATGGAGATGACACCGAACTCAAAGTGTTATCGCATGTCTTTAAATGGTGAACATGTAACAGGACATTTCTTAACACCACCTTTTACTTAAATCATGCCGAAATTTTATCGAAGTATGGGATTCTTGAGAGCTGTGATCGCCGAAGTGCTACTCTTAGTACGATAATGAGTTCAAGCCGGTGAATAAATAAGGCGTAGTCAATGAGCACTGAGTCGGAAATAAAATGTTTAAAGAGCCAGATATTACTACGATGCCTCATTGCCTTTAGCTATTATGGCCATAACTGAGCGACTTAGGGCCCCAAACGTAAATCAAGATATGCAGTATTCTAATAAATGAATTCAATTACGCTACTTATATTTTCAATTAATATATTTTTAAAAGTATTTATTAAAAGTAAGATGACCATCAAGGTTTTGAAATTTTTTATGAAGTGCATGCATATTCTTTTTTTCACAAATAAAATTTGGGATTTAAAAACATTTTTTATGTAATTTTTTTATAAAATATGTTACTTTTTTTTTAATTCGTCAGTGGCGTTTATTTGAAAAAAAAATGTAGTTGCATACTGACACGACTCAAGATATATGTAATTCCTCAGACAGATGTCATTCATGATGGTAAAGTAGAAATTTGTGTCTCAACTGTTCTCCAGAAATTCTTGTATTCCGAAGTGAATAGCTTTCTTGGGAAGTAATTACGTTCAGCTATGTTGATGTTGTGCGTTCAGTTACGAGGCACGAGTACAAGAAATTTCTAATCCTCTTTCCGGCTCCCAAGTTTTGTTAAGAAACAAAGTAAAATACGTTTGGCAGAGACTGTTTAAGCCGACTACTCAAGGCGCGTGTTTAGAAATGGAAACTGTGCTAAAAGTTTTATCGAACAACAAATGGTACGCTTCTGTGGCTGTGCTTGGGAGAATCCCGTCTTTTTCCTATTGCGAGATTGAGTAATGTAATGGGACGATGACAAGCCACAAGTAAATAAAATAGATAACACTTTTTACAATAGAAATAACATCTATACATTTACTCTATTCGACTTCATCTCAAACATTTATAATCAACAAAACTTTCATAGATATGAAAACAATTTTAAAATAAAGTGAATTATTAATTATTGCTATGGTATACAACTAGCAGAAACTGAGATACAACATTATTCTAAACCAAATTTGGTACCTTTAGACTATTCCAACAATTCAAAACAAAAGTGATATTCTCTGGGTGCTATACGAAAGAAGTTTTTCACATATAAATAAAATATTTCAATAGCATCTTTGGGGGACGGTACCATACGAATAATTAAACTTTCATATGCAATTTTAAATTATTCACGCATTTTCAATATGGCTGTGTTTAGATTTTTTTTTTCTCTCTCTCTATCTCTCTATCTCTCTCTCTCTCTCTCTCTCTCTCTCTCTCTCTCTCTCTCTCTCTCTCTCTCTCTCTCTGGATCCACAAGATTGTTCGAAATCAAACTTATATATTAACAAGTAGATGCTGAAAAATTTTAATGTCTTAAATTTTGTACCTTTTTTACGCAAGACAATATAATGCAACTTGTCAAAGGCGTAACAGTTAAGTTATGAAAGTACTTAACTGATTTCTGCCAGGTTTAAGTTAAAAATATTTACAGTGGCGTCATCAGCTAGTTACACAGTGTAATTTCTTTCGCCAATCAGCGTCTGGCGACCAACTTGCCAGACAGCAGCTCGGCCAATTGTGGTTATTTAGTAACACGCAATAGCTAATATGAAACATGGCCCTTTTCCAGTATCACGTGCAGCCCTTAAGAGAAACGTCATTTCCCTTTAAAACAAAACAGCTTAATAGCTTGTTAAATTTATACTTAGTGGTGGTTGTAGCCGCTCGCTAAATTCAACTCATTTTAACAATTAAATAAATTCATAATTTTTTAATTTAAGTTATTATATAATTGCGTGTCTGGGTATACAAACATTACAAACATTTTATCACATCCTCGGAAGAGCCACATAATTTTTACGTTACGTATTTACAAAGCCACGTTTTATTGTCCATTTTTTTACCCGGTTTCCCCACTTCGTAAGTTGCGGAAGACTGATTATCAAGGCGGAGTACAGAGGCCGGCTCGTCGACATATTTGTGTCAACTTCTGGAACATCTTCACGGGTCAGCGTCGCGTCGTGGCAAGAGCAGACTCCTCTCGAGCTGATATCAGGTGACTCCAGAAGATCGTTAGAAGAAAAAGCAGCAGAAGTAGTGGACATGATCCTGGACTGGTCAGCAAAAGTTAAATTACAATTCTCCACGGAGAAGGCAAAGACCATGCGACTAAAGTGGAAGCTGCAAACGTCAAAACATGAGCATGAATGTAAAGTCCTGGGAGTCATAATGGATGACAAGATGAGTTTCCTCAAGCACATTGAGTTTGTGTCAAGGAAAGCTGTGGTGGTATTCCATAAGCTACGAAGAATATGGAATACGAGCTGGGGCCTTAAATATAAATATTTAAGGACGATATACAGAGCAGTGTTTGAGGCCATTGTGACCTACGGCGCTCTGATGGGGTATCACAGGGCCGAGTTGGTGCATCATTAGAGGAAACTCATTAGTGCTCAAAGGGCGGCACTGCTGAATGTAACAAAGGCGTACAAAACAGTGCCAAATAAGTCACCTGAAGTGAACTTGGGTGTGCTGCCGACGGACTTGTGAAATACGGGGGAACCACAGCGGAAAGAGCACGCGTTGCGAGATTGTCAAATGTATATAAGGAGGATTGTAGGATGGAGAACATCCTACAAGAATGGCAGATAAGATGGGATGAGACAGGAAAAGGAAGAATGACATATGAGTTGCTGCGCAACATCAGGCCAAGAACGAAAAGTAAGTGTATTAGTGTTAATCACTACAATATGCAATTATTAACAGGTCATGGCAACTTCAAAGCGAAATTACATGTTCTGCAGCTTGTTCAGTCGCCGCTGTGCGACGTCTGTGGAGCAGATGACACAGTCAGTACGTGATCACAAAATGTCTAAAGACAGGAGACATTAGACAATGACTGCATGTAATTACAGAGATAAATGGAATTCACTAAATACCAGAAAATATTATGGCTGACAAAGCTTCCCAAAATATCTGGGAAGAATATGCCACTAAGATTGGTAGAAAACTGGAGGACTTCGACAAGTGACAATAAGAGCAAATTTCCTAAGACCCATGATGAGTACTCGGATAAAGGCTTCAATTGTATCGATTGAGTATCGATTGGCGAGGATGATAGGTTTTACTGAGAAAACTGATAGAATACCATGTGATGGCACAAAATAATATTGAATGGCCTGAAAAGAGAAGAGGAGAAAGTGCTGAGCACTGTCCTACTCATCAGAGTACAGTTACAGTGCGGGAGGATGGAGGGAATGCCAGCCTTCTGGCTGTTAAACTTGTCACACAGGCCAAGAAAGTGCTGAAATAGAAAGGGCTAACATAGAATTGCCTGGCTTAGGTGGCCCAGGTTGAGAAAGGGCTGCTTTAGAATGGGCTGTATTAGAATGGACAGGCTTAGAATTGACAGGCTTAGAATGGATTGATTCAGAATGGGTTGACTTGAAATGGATAGGCTTAGAACGGGTGCCGCATATATAGCAGTATTGCTTCTACGGGCAAAGCTGTGATCTCGCGTGCAGTTTTCCCCTCATACCGCTGGAACTATGGAATTTTTTTGCAGTCACTCTGTCATTTTATTGGACGCAATACTGTAGCAAAGTACAATGCACTTCTCCATTGTAGTTTCACATTAGTCCTGTTAGTATACTTTGAGAAACAGCACTCTGAAAAGGTTATTTCCAACCATTTTGAAGGGCATTAAAATAATTTTGCAATGTGCATGATGTCTTGAAAGCACCATACGCGACTAGTTTGAAGTTAGTGTTCTCTTCGTAGATCAGTACTTTAGATAGACGTCTAAGTTTCGTAGAGAAAGATACATTTCAAACAAACTGACGGAGCAATTGTCAAATACTCACTCGTTTGAAGAAAAAAATATCACTCTTAAGGTGCCACTGTAGGGGTACTTAAGTGGGCACAGACACAGGACAAGGTAGTATGTATACAGAAAACACCAACATAGTTTATAACTCCATGCATGTATTGCAGGGGACCAACATTTGCAGGATATGGTGTTGAATTCCCCGTAGCACAGAGACAAGCGGCGATATGGTCGGACATGGAGTCATACAGATGCCTGGTGTTCTCCTGAGGAATATCCTGCTACAGCTGGCGAAACACTCTCTTCCAAATCCGCAGTAGTTGCCGCTGGATAAATTTACTGGCCAATCTGGTCCCAAACATTCTCGAGATGGGCGAGAGTTCTGGGGACCTTGCTGGCCAAGGAAGCATGTTGGCATTATGAAGGCAGGCCAGAGATAACTGTGCTGTGTGACGCTGCGCATTATCCTGCTGGAAAATGGGGTTGTCAAGCTACACCATGATAGGGAGAGCACATTATTATATACCTTCCCGCCCTCCTTTTGGGGGGTATATAAACTTAGTCTGACAATGGTTTAATAGAGTAGGATTTAGGTGTTTATGAAATAACTCCCGATTAACAAATATAACTCAATTTTACTAACACATTTTTACTGAACAAACTATTGTGATGTGATAGTATAGAGGTGGATTTGGAATAGGTTAAGGACAGAGCTGGGTGGATAAAGGACTATGGAGCGGGCAAGCTCTCTCGCCCTAGCTGAAAGGCACTCACCTCCCGATCGCCTCATGGAACCCGCAGACTTCTGTAAACCGTCGCCGACTGACACCCTGGCCTGCTGCTGTTCCGACCACCACATTTCTCGTTCACGCCCCACCTATGTTCTCATTGGCTCTCCCACGACGCCTGGGCTGAGTTACTGAGACTATTGCTGATGGAATTGCCCTAATCTTCTAAGTCAGCCGGACCCAAATCTTCTGTTAACTCCTGTAGCCCCCTGCGCTGTCCGCCGTTGCGTCACTGTCCTCGTTATCTGAGGTTACAGTTTATAAAACAAGCGTTAGCATCATTCTCGCCGTGCTTGGACTAGTTCGTGATATCGCAAACGCAACATCATGATAGCATAATTTGCTGAATGCGCTCACAGGGTTCCTTCTACCATTCATAGTGGGGTGCGGAAACCGTAGTAAATGACACCCCACACCATCACACTTCTCGTTGTGGTGGTGTGCCGCTCTACAATGAAGCAGGGATCATGGCGCCGGCCAGGACGTCTCCAGACTTGAATTCGGCGGTCGTCTGTATCCAAACAGAATCGTGATACGTTGCTGATGCTGCAATCTGCGATGCTATTCGTTTCCGGCAGAAGGTCGCAAGCGCTAGGCGGTGCTCAGGTCGTAATGGTAGACGTCGTAATGGATGCCGCGACGACAGATCCCACTCTGCTAGCCCTCTGGATATGGTACTGGTGGACAAAGGGGTAGTCCAGACGCCGTGACATGTTCCTGGTAGGTGCGCAGTGACGCCCGTCGGACAATGAAACTACTCTCTCTGTTATTGGTCCGCCGGGGTTGACCCGAGATTTATCGACTGGCGTCAAACACCGACTCACGGTGTAGGCAGAACGGTTCAAGTGGTGAGCAAAGCGCCGAAACTTCCAAACCTGCCTCTCACAGAACAACGATGCGGCCTCTCTCACAGTGCTGGATCTAGGCATTTTGGGTGGGGGAAGGGTGACAAAGTAACACAGTAAGCTTCTGCCACCCCTCTTTTTTATTTTTTATTCTAAAGTAAGGGCTTTTTTAAGTAGAGTGTCTATACCAGAACCTGAATGCCAATATTCAGTAACTTGGGTTTCGAGTGTTGTATATGCTGGAAATTACGAGTAAAAATATTACAAAGATATGTGTTAGCGGAAAAGCAATTCCGGAAGTGGAATAGATTTTGCAGACCTAATAGTAAATATTGTCAAAAAGTTATTTGAAGTGCTAATTGCCTTATAAAACCATTTACGAAAACTGGTATTTCGTATCATACCAATGCATTACGTTATAAATACTTACAGCCTCAACTTTACGAAACACGTGTTGCCGAAACTGTATTTTTGACTGACGATATAATCGTAACGACAGCTTCTACTTACCAAAAATGGCAAATTAAGACAATTTATAAATATACTAATATTTATACGCAATATAGAATACTTCACACACAATCGAACAAACAAAACGGTGTCGATGCAGCATTGAGTATTCACTTCATACAGTGACTATAAACTCATGTTATCAGATTGTGTTCGGGCTGACCATTGTACTTGGACAAGACACAGCCAGCCTTCCCCCTCCCACCTGATGAAACACTAACACACTTTTCTCGCCAATCAGCCTCCCTTCCCTTTTCCCCACCAACACGCAACCCTATAGGCGACGCCGGGCAGCCAGCTGCAGAAAAGTGTTTTATTTTCGTCTATTTTCACATTAAAATACTTGTAGGCTTTTTGATGTCACCAAAGAAATCAACGAAATACGCGTTTAAAAAATATTTTTATTTTATGAATGTTGTTAACATGGAGTTCCTGAGGGGTGTGTCCGAGTTCGTGTCGGATGGAGGTCTTAATAAAAATAAAAGAACTAAATTCAATAATTATATTTATTCTCACTTCTACAAAGAGTCAAACATTGGTTATTTACCCATATGAGTGCCCTATAAACTGTTATTATGCTTTTTGAAAGCAATATTTAATTACTATCTCCATTTAAATTAAAGTCTTAACCACAGTTTTTACTCTTGCAAATGCTCCTTAAACTGCGCCAATTATTTCCCCGCGTATAGTTAAAACTGCCTATTTCCATCGTCCCGGATGTCTTTTCACTCACGCATCCAATCCACAGTCCCGCAGATCAGTCCCACTCTTCACTGCACACAAGCTCACCGACGCACTCTCGCAGATCGCTGCAGTCGTCCCTCGCCACTCCAGAATCGCCCGACTGTCGCTTAAAGTCGCACGAGACGCTAAACTCTCGGCTCTTAATCACTCCCCTCCTCAGAGGCCCACATGTGGCATTTATACTTTTAGGTAGGTGCCTTCTAGAACGTTCTCGGCAGTCCAAGATGTACTGGGAAAAGTAATGGTGATAACGATGACATTCCTGTGTGATAAATGGAGGAATATGAGCCTCTCAGGGTCAAAGAGGCGCGATCTGCGATAAGAAGTATCGTGTCGGCTGTCTTTCCGTAACAGATACGCGGCCACCGGCCTATCGCTTGCCCTTTCATTCAAAACAATCATTTGCTCCGCTGCCGCCGCTATCACGTAACGTCTCCATGTCCTCTTCGCTTGCTCGTGTGAGGCGTGCCAACGTCAGCAGCGCGGACCAGCGACACTAACACTATTATAACGATGTAGGCACATGTTTACTTACTCTTATTGTTAATTTAAAAAATATTTTCATGTACAGTACATTTTTATGTGGGTGTCATTTTTTATCTGCAAGGTCCTGCCTGTCGTCCCTTAGATACACCGCCCGGGGCAGGTGCCCACCCAGTGTCCCATCCCTCTAGATCCAGCCCTGCTCTCTGAAACCCATCCAGCTGGGTAAATGCCTGTCGAATGCGCCGTTGAGGCATGCTGTGTATTCACTGACCTTGATTCTGTGCCTCACACTGCCTCTCAATGTTACTATAGCCTTTGTCGGTATCTTGCAGCTATAAATGATGGAAGGACATGTATGCCACCCAGTGGCAGACCCGCGCTAGGAAATCGCATGGAACACAAATGGGATACATGGCAGGTATTGACGTTACCGCGTTGCAACCTTCGTTGTATTCTCGTTAATCGTTCATGATAGTAAATTTTTTTTGCAAATGAGTGTACTTCATGTAAATAAATTTTGTTTTATTTAGTGTGTTACTGGCTTCTGTAGTCGGTTTCTTTGATAGCGCCGACCTTCCGTGGCGCAGTCGGTTGGTGCGCCACCGATCTGAGGTGCGGGAGGCTCTGGGTTCGAATCCCGGGTAAGGCATGGGTGTTAATTTAAGTTAGGTTATAAGTTAGTCTGTAAGCAGTACCCTGCTAAGCCTTCAAGCATAAAACCGGGGGACGTTAAAAAGTCCTTGACAATACAATACAATTCTTTGATGTTTGTAGAGGGAACGTTTGCCAGGCTTTCCTCCGTGCAGTCGACGCTCGCCGGAAACTCACAGAGTTGTCATTCGACACGCAATCAGCGCAAAGGGACATGCGTACACGCATCTCCCTCGATGGGGGGTGTTTATTTTCACAACAGAACAAGCGGCTGGTGTGCTGGACGCGACGAGGCCCGAGTGCAATAACAGCTTTTCCAACATTGGTGCCGCTCTGTCTAAACAACGCCGCCGGGCTAGAGTCGCGTGTTTAACTTCTTTCTCTCGGTTTTTCAAAACAGCTGTCGCGTGCGGGGAATGGAAAAGTGAGCTCGGTGGTTTTTCGAAATTTGCGGAGATTTCTGATAGCACGCTGAAACCTCACAAACACGATACATCGTCATATTAATTTAATGAATTATTTATTACTGCTCCCAGAAAGTGGGATTTGTGTTTCTCTCCATAACCTCCGATTCACGGATAGCGCCTTAACTGGGATCAGGCCACGCCATCTTGGATTTTCTTATTTTCGGCTAATACCCACAAACGTGTATTTTGGATGGATTTATTTAGGACGAGAAAGGCGCAGGTTATAACATAATGCGATTTGAAATATGTTCTGTTCGACTGCCATTGATATTCTGACCTCTATAGTCGCTACCACAAAATAATCGATTATTTTAACTCGGCTGCTAGAAGTTAGAAAATAGAATACAGAGAAGGTGTAGCAATTCAATAACGTTAAGGAAGGTAGTATTCGTGCTTTCTCGTGCCCAAAATTAAAACGCACCTCCTGAATTCGAATTTGTGGCGGCAAATCTATGAAACTAGCTCGACAGGGACTGACCCTCTTAACTAGCTTAGTGAAACTCCCGGTGAGCAATGACACTAGAATAAAATATATACAGGCTGTATTCAAACTATTGTAACAAACTTCGGAGGGTGGTTCCTGGGACCAAAACAAGCAAAAATGGTTCTATGAACACATGTCCAACATAACGTTACTATTGAGTTACAGGCATATTACATTGTGGTAAAATGTTCCCACTACCGCCACTTGCTGCGTTGCTATGTTTCGTTTGGAGTATGGAGGCTATAATGTACACCACACGAATGCATTACGACACAAGAGTTTGCATAGTGTTGCGGTTCCATATGGGGGCCACACAAGCTATATGGGGAAACGTAACTCTGATGGGGAACACAATATTATTTCACTACGCTTCGTGTAATTAAAACCATTAAATGTACACCCTGTTGCATTATAAATCATAAAACACTTTACACGTTAAGCGAACACCTTAAACCGGGGGGAGCGCGTTACGTTAAGCACATGCAAATATTTATATATTATCTAATAAACTATTGCCACGAATCGAACTGAGTCGTTCTGTTAACTGCTGGAACAGCATTACCTTTTTGTTACCGAAGTCTGATTGCTATTACGGCTACGGCGAACGAAACCCCATCTGCTGGTTCATGTTGCCACGTCGTCAGCTGGATGTAGTAAGACACCGAGCTCGACCCTTCGGTGGCCTTAAATATTGCGGCCGTTTACAATACTTGCGTTTATTTGGAAACTGCCACGCGGCTTGTTTCCTGATTGCCGCGGCGGAGCTACGTTTCCGTGATCTCGCTCTCGTTGCACCTGGGATGGCGCGTTCATGCTGGGAATGTAGCCAGAGCCTGCCCACGGCATAACAATAGTATTTGAAACTGTACGCCAGGGGCGAAATTAGTTTCACGCAAACAGATGGCACGTGTGTACATTCACGTTATCAGCAAGAAGTGTAGAGTACAGGGGCGAGAGCACAGTTCCACGAGTGTGGCGAGTAGCGAACGGAGCAACAGATGCATTACCAAGCATGCATTGCTGCCCATAGTGGACACTTCAAGGATCGCCAGTGATGTGACCAAAATATATCCTGTAACTCAGTAACAACGCGTTGTAGGACATATGTCCACAGGAACATTTTTGCTTGTCTTGGTCCCAAGAATCGCCTCACGAGATTCGCAACATCCGGTACATCGAGCAGTACCGTTTATTCCACAGACGCAAGGTAAGTAATGCTTACCCTATACATACTGTAAAATGGAAATATTTGGCCCTTTAGAGTTTTCGCCTTAACTTTACAAACATTTAATTCTGAGTTTCCCGTTTTCGATTCGAGAAACAGTTTTCGTAACTTCCGTACTGTATACGCATAGTGCTGCTATCTAGTATTTATTTCCACAAACGGGAGCGACTAGCGATGGATCGAAGTCGAACTCGCAAGCTACAACACGCCACACGCTCGAGCTCCTCCGTCGCCAACCACGTTCCATCGGCAGGGTAATCAGTCATTCCGTTTGCGTCATCCAATCCTACATTTTTCTTTGGAAAGTGAATGAAATTGTTTAGGGAAACGGGAGCTCTTATAATTTGTGATATGCTCTCTAATTAATATTCAGTTTAAATAATATTACAATTATTTCGTTTCCATTTTTGTAACCAGTGTTAGGTATTATAAAACGGTAAATATACATGAAGGGTAAGCAAAGTTGGAAGTTGCGTTTGTTAGTATAAATTGCTTACCCTGTGAAAAAAAAAAAAAAACTCGCTACACACCATTGCTATCGAGAGGATTACTGGGGTACGGCAGTCGACGCGACGGCGTGAAATTATTAAAATTGTGACTCGTGTGAAACTTGAGTCCCGTAGCAAAAACATAAAATCGCTGATGGAAATCTTCAAATCGTTGTATGAGCAGCAAGTACTGCCGTAAAACTCATGCGCACAGAGGAAGAACGGCCAAGATAGCGCGCGGAGAAAATGGAAATTACGCGTGGGAATACCGTACAGAAGGTTCCTCGCACTCGAAAGATGTACAAAATATGGTATTGGGACGCACCTTCCGCACCGAGAACGTGTACTCTCCGCCTGCCTTGGCCGGCTCACGGACTGGTTTATGTTTGCGTGGCCGGCTCACGGACTGGTTTATGTTTGCGTGGCCGGCTCACGGACTGGTTTATGTTGCGTGGCCGGCTCACGGACTGGTTTATGTTGCGTGGCCGGCTCACGGACTGGTTTATGTTTGCGTGGCCGTATTACAGAAGCAAGCAAATCTTCCGAGACGTGACAACGACGTTTCGTTACTATCAATGGGAAATTTTTTGTGTTCACATACTGGGCAGGTTGATGTAGGCTGTTCACGATAAAATGAGAAATTTTGAAAGCCCCGTTTAAGATCTATTTGTACGCACGTTGTGTATTTCCTCGCCTTTATTCATGCGTCGGTCAAGTGAAACTGTGGAATTATTAGAAACGTAAATATGTTAAAAATCTGCTCATTCTTATACATAAACGCATTAAAAAAAAACATAGAGGAGAAGAAATAATTACAGTTCCACAAGTGGGTACCTAACACTATTTATTTGGCGTTAAGACACAGAACTATTTCCATCCATCAATACCAACTTTACTGTTCGCATTTCACTCAGTGCTCCCGTTAGAATATATGCAGGTAGGAGCAGGGACTTTTTTCTAAGGTTGATTTCAAAAGTGCTCACTTTATCGTGAACAGCCATTTAATATGTTTTTTTTGTAAACATTATATCTGCGGCACGGGGACACACTGCTGTTGCCATGGAAACAGCTGTTCACGAGAATGCCTTTACAAATGTCAGAAAAATTCACCCGTTCATTTTGAGTGCTAGCGACGGAAACGTCACTTAGTTTAAATTCAACGGAGTTATATGTGATCGGCCTTAATGAGCAAACATCTTGAAGACATTGACGACCTAAGTTTTCCTCGCCAGCATTTTCCATGAACGTTCACTGCTACAGGTTTAGGCTGTTCACTGTAGACCGAACCCTTTTGAAAGACGGTATTAGTGTATTCTTTAAACATCTGTGAAATTAACATCGCCACGGACCTGGCCACTCTATTCATACTTCCATTAAGTGAAACTTTAAAGTCACTAGTTAAGTAAATATAATACAGATTTGTTATTTGTTACGCTTTGTGCGCATTAAAACAACTCAAAGCAAAATAAAGCATTTCGGTGTTCAGAAATGTTTACCTAATACATATAATTCAATATTAAGCCGTGACTATTTTCCCTCCATTGTTACCAACTTGAATGGGTGCATGTCCGCAAGTGCACCCGTTAAAATCATAAATTAAAGATGAGGTAGATCGATCTCGCTGGCTGCGCATAACCAATCCCCGTGGCCCAACATTGAACAGCTTTTCTGCAATCACGTCTAGCGAAAACTTCATGGTTTGGATATTAGGTTAGAAAACTGATCTGTAAATCAATTCTTTGAGATGTATGTATGCTTCCTCTAACCATTTTGTAATGCAGTTTGATTAAATTAAAACTGGTGAAAGTGTTTTATTCATGTAATAAAGCTTGTCATTCAAATTAAAAATTTAAACAATGTGTTCATCATCGTTGACCATGTAACTTTGACAGATGCGTTCCTTTAAGGTAGGTCAACGTTTGGTACATGCACAGAAGACGAATAAAAGTCTAACCTCATCATAAGGCTATGGTTAAAATGCATGCGCGTAAAGGAAGTGATATTTTTTAAACGTTCATTACAAAAGTGCTCAATTAGCGTCGGCAGCATTCAAAATATTAATGACTGAAATGAACACAGTGGATTGTATACTTTTGTCACCTGCGTAGGAAAGAACATTTCATTGGGCTACTGACAAAATCGACATCAGATTTGCTGGCAGTCGGCCACTAGCGCACGTTGAACAACACTGTGTATTATACGGCGTATTTGAGCGGGCCAACAGGAAGATGGCCAGTGCGACTAC
The DNA here is from genome assembly GCA_029891345.1 of Dryococelus australis. Taxonomy (NCBI): domain Eukaryota; kingdom Metazoa; phylum Arthropoda; class Insecta; order Phasmatodea; family Phasmatidae; genus Dryococelus; species Dryococelus australis. The sequence goes on from CM056993.1 coordinate 41,158,174, forward strand.
AGACACAAACAGACGTGGAGTGAATGTTGGGTGTATAGAGTCTACATATACGCGATTTATTCAAATTTTTAAAATCAAACTTTTAAAAAATAATACTATATACCATGCGTTTGCTTGTTTCCTATAGTGTATTCTAAGGGTTTTATAGTTGTCTCAAGATAAAAGGGCCTTATTCGTGGTTAAATTCAACTTTTACTTTAATGTTATATGTAAATTATATTCCATAGTATAAAATTAATATAAACAAAAACCGGTATAAAATGTGTGGTGGTGTTTCCTAGCAAGAAACAGTTCTTATGCAAAATATTATTACATCGAGTGTGCACGAATAATGTGCGTTGTGCCTTTGGTATACTTTTCTATACTAGGTTAATCTTTGTTTGCCTGGGGCGGAAGGATATCGTGGAGGTAGAATTTCAGCAGAACTCCACAACAGTTGGAAGTAACCGTGAATGGACTATATAATGTATGCGACTTACTTATATCTATTCATCAAATGTTTGTAAATCTGTTCAGCATTGAAAGTGTTACAGGTACGCGAATTCCGCAAGTTATTTCTGCGGCAGGCTAGACTTTAAGGATGCGTTATAACCTAGTGTTCTTTTCGTTGTTGTGCCACAGTTGATCATACACACCTTGTTCCACTCTTCAGCTAGTAATAGGAAGGAAGGAAAAAAATTCGACATCACGTGCAACTGAATTAAAAATAGAATATTGGAACCGCGACATCGGCCAGCAAATCAACAATTGCTGCTGGAATATATACAAGACTGAAAAGTCTAAGCGGCTGCAAAATTAATTCGCAAATCTCAAGTCGCACTGCCTAGGGTATGTGGATACAGCCAGTCACTTTCTTGGGGTAAATAATATTCCGGACCCCTCTCATACACATTCACAAATTGACTTCTAAACCGTCAAAACCACTTCATATAGTAAAATAATTTTGCAAAACAAACGCTTTTTATGCATATTACGACGCATCCATTTAAAAACACATCGCGATGAATAAACCAATTTACTGTAATGCGTTTACCACGAAATAGCACTATTTAAAAAATTGTTGCATAAAAATAGATAACAGCTGCACTGAAAAATACACAGCGCATAAGTTCCCAGCACATTTGAGTGAGCGAAGAGTGAATGACGAGATTTCGGCGGCCCATCGAAATCTTGAGGGCAGATGAGGATGAAGCGAGGTGAGCACGGAGCAGCGCGGGAAGGTAAGGGCGGCGGAAACGGGGAGATCCCCGAGAAAACTCGCCGACCAGCGGCATCGGCCGGCACGATTCCCACATGCAAGAATCCGGGAGCGGCGCCGCCGGGAATCGAATCCACTTCGCCTTGACGGGAGGCGAGTATTCCAACCACTACAGCACCGCGGCCCCACCAACAGATTGGCAGATGCGTTCGCCTAACAGAACAGGAACAAAACGGTCACTGCAACTTCTACCGCGAGATGTTACAAAAGAATGTTTGAGGTGACGCCCTCATTATCCCCGCGAACAACTACTCTAAGTGTAATAATCTCGTAAAAATATTTGTTTGCTGCTGCCTTGAAAACGAATTATAGAGACCTGTCAACTTCACCTGCAAATTTTTCTAGTGTATTTTTCTTACGACACAAAAGTTTTTGAATGACTCTCTTTAACCACGCATTGCACAGAACGTTTTCAAATACGTGGGAATTCATCGGGGAGTGGAGAGTATAGGCCAAAACAATACAGAATACCTCTACGACCATACATCCTAACTTCGATAGTTTTCGAGTTACACATCGAGCTACGTCGTACTGGACGTGTTCGTAATACGTCTACCTTACACATCCCAATTCGAGTAGCTGCAGCCATGTTCGCGTGCCAGTAGTTACACGTCACTCTACGAGAAGCGCTCGAGATGTCAACCTTGTGCTGGAACGCACGCCTGAACACGCCGGGGTCATTGAGTGTCTGGCAAGTTCAAATACTCCAGGAACTGCACGTATCTGCTGGCAACCTGGCTCCACTCACTGGAAAAGAACTGCTATACCCGGAACTGGAGATTCGCCTGCAGGTAGATAGTCCAGTGGATTGAGATTCGGAGTAGTATGCGCATGGAATTCGACGTGAATCGACTCTCAATAGTGCAGTGGGACAGCTGATCACATTTACAGGTATATCTCGTAAAAGATCGACTGCCACGTGTGGTATGATGTTGGAAGGTCTGTAACTTGGAAACTATCGACATTAGAATTTATATCCATAAGGATAGTTTGTGTTATTTTCGGGTGTTCTTGTATTATGTACTCCCCGATCACTTCCCACATATTTGGGGACATTCTGTAAACTATAGACAAGAGCAAAACTGGAGGGCAAATCTTTTGAGAGTACTTATTGTATTTTCTATTCTATTCCACTAAGCAGTGTTATTGCGTTTGCTTAGCCAGTAAAACTTATCATGATATTAAATGTGTTTGCGAAATATGTTTGTTGTTTGAAGATAAGAGTGCGGCGAGGTTGATTATTAGTTGAGTGGCGGTGTTAATTAGTCCAAAATGATTCCTAACGCTATTTTATATTGTTTGTAAATGTAATATAAAATACTATACAAATGTGTAAAATACATAGTTTCATTTAGGATGGCATAACTGTCCACAAAATGACAATTTACCAAAAAATTGTGTGTTTACTTTACGCTGTAGGTTCTTACTGTCTCCTCACATTTAAACTGTAAACTGAATTATGGTATTATAATAAAATCACATATTTGTTAATTGTATAATTTTTAAATCTCTTGTCAGGTATTTCTAAATTGTTGGAGTAAATGTATTGAATAAACGTTCCAGCAAATTTAGTTCATATTTCCAAAACAAAGGTGTTTGAATCTATATGTTAGGTTTTTTATATTTACGTGGACAAACCTAGTGGGGGGAAAAAAAAAAACAATACCATGTATTGTCTTAAGTACGTTCCAAGGTCGATAAACCCCTTTGAAGCTGCAGCAGAAAGACGAGGTATTTTCACATTTTACCAAAAGTTTACGATAGAACCATAAGCTTCTGGACAATGCGTGAATGGGCTAAGGTCTGAGGCCATTGCTAACGGCTGTCTCCGTCTCATATTAATTCGTGAAAAAAAAGGGGGTTTCATATCTGCTTTTGCAGGAAATTATATGATACCGAAAGTTTATTGATTTTAAATGATAGATAATATCACATAGTATTCCAAGCGTAGGACATGCGGATATTCTACGAAAAATTCTCATATCAGGGAAAAATTGTCTATTTGCATAGAATTACGATTCAGATACTTTGGAAGTTGACCAGAAAATCTTAATATGACTCACTGTTATCTAGCAAATTAAGGTGCAAGTGTACAAACTTTACTTATACGTAACTTAGACTTGAGAATATAAGTAAATCACCGTAGGAAGAAAACATGACGTGTAATTTCAGAGAAATAAATTTAAAAGTAATTTGACAGAAAACAGGTGATTCCGGGGTTCATAAATTATATACTAGTAGTCTTCCGTCATTTATAACCTTTGCCCAAAAATATGGCATGGGAAATTTTAATCGGGAGCCCTCCGGAAATATTATGTTTTTATATTCTGTCAGCTTAATTTTCATATCTTATTGATTACTTATTCCAAGAGTCATCAAACTTCCCTCTGTGATCTAATAGCATTTTAGTTATTCTGTTCTATTCGTCCTTAATTATTTACTGTAAAGTTAGTTGTAATTTTCTTTGATACTTCCGCATTAATCAAGTAATTTTCATAATAACATAAAAACACCATATTTAATAAATTTCTGTATGAAATCGCAGTTGCATATAAACAAGTTCGAAAGTTGTAAACACTTCTTTATGTCGAATGCGTACAAAGTAGGCAATGCGGTTATTTTTGAACACTATAATATATTGTTGTAATTGTCAAGCATTGCTTAAATGTATTTCTACTTAATTTCTGTACTTGGGTAAGGGGCCGCGATGGCTCAGCGATTAGCACACTCGCCTCCCACCAAGGCGAACCAGGCTCAATCCCCGGCCGGGCGACCCGATTTTGGCAAGTGGGAATCGTGTCGGACGATGCCGTTGGTCGACGGGTCTTCTCGGGGATGTACAGCTTCCCCCTCCCTTTCATTAAGGCGCCCCACATTCATTCAATCACCTACATCGGCTCTCAAGACCCCGCTGTTAAGAGCCACCCAAATCTCTTCACTCACGTTGAAAAAAAAAAAAAAAACATTTTTTTTTGTTCACGATCTGCAGTAGAGGCTGCAGATCGAGTCACCGAAGAAGAATTTCTTATGAATTAGGAGATATGTCTATCAAGCCGGCGCCGGCAGAGTTTAAGTACGGACTGGTGTATAGAGATTTGGGAGGCACTTAGCATTAAGGCCTTGAGAGCCAACTAGGGTGAAGTGAGGTGAGTATCGAGCAGCACCGGAATGGAAGGGCAAGGGAAACGGGAGATCCCGGGAGAAATCCGCCGACCAGCGACATCGTCCAGCGCGATTTCAACATGCAGGCGAGCGGTCTAACCACTACACCACCGCGGCCCCCCATCTAGATAGAGAAT